>JACSYO010001904.1:90000-485000 GCA_016806645.1 Ophiodon elongatus
TTGCCCACATATTTCCTCAAGACTTCCCGTCTCTGGCGAATCTCTCCATTAACTGAGCAAAGGGTCCAGTGTTTCCCCGCAGTGTTTATTCATGTTATTGATTCTCTCACATTCATTCAATGTTTGAGCCTGCATTTACGCCTTCCATCAGGCCCTTTCTCTGCATTTTAATAAAAAAAGTAATTTAATAAAAAAAATCTTTATTTTAGGGTAAAGCAGAGTCTGGCTCCAGTTTCTCCGAGTCCTGTGCCTGAGCGTTGCTTTCCGTGGAAGAACTGGAATGCCCAGATTAATTTCTCATCATGTCCATGATCTTATGTTAAGCTTTAGAAGCCAGAGAGACAAGGGACCAACAGTCTGGTTGGTACAGACGCCCTCTACTGGCTGAAATAGATAAATATTGACTTGTCAGCTGAGCAGTAGAAGTACTTCCTAAGGCCACTAGAGGTCAACGAAGAGCTAACAATGAAGGCAGGACGCAAAACAGCATTCTCTTTATACTACCGTTGATACTAGTGCTGCTGCTAGGTTACTGTTACTATCACCACCACCTTTATTGTCCATAGAGCTGTTATAATCACTGCAGCTTTATTGTTAGAATTAAAAGTGACACTATATTTAAAAATGACCCTCACATTTAAAAAAGAAAAGAAAAGAAAGAATGTATTCCATTTGAGGCCAGAAAGAAAATTGTGCAAAGCTGATTTGCTATATGCAGAATCCAGTTTTGGGTATGCTTAAAACTGGATTCTGCATATTTAAATGCAGGCTCACATGTTCACTATTGCGTTTTATATGAATCCTTAGGACGGTCCTGTCTGTACCAGAGGAGAAATGTGCACGCTGCTATTTATTGCCAAGACATTGTCAGACAAACTGTACCTACTTTGATCTCCAGCCTTTTATCCTTCATCCTATAGCAACACTGGATCTACACATTGGATTATTTTACATGTCCACAGGGTGGGCTCAGGGCTTGGAATGGGCGGAAAAATGTCAATACCTTACTCCCTTCTTTCAATATCATGTTAAAGATCTTCTGCAAAGTGCCCTGAAGGAAACATGTGGTCTTTTTACGTAATCCATGACTCAAGTGGAATGTACCATGGATATCGCTGGTATGGCTTGTGTGCCTCTCTTCTTTTAATATGTTCCCTTGTGTTGCCTTCATCTGCTGTATATGTTCTAACGTGTGACATTTCATTTTGAGAAATGTGAAAAACTGCTTGAGCTGCCGAGTCTTTTGACCAGGACTCTCTGGGGGAAGAGGTCTCGTATCTAAATGGGGCCTTCCTGGCTGAATAAAGGATCAAATGAACATTTAAATAGATTATCATCATCATCATACTTGATTTACACAAATGATTTTATCGTAGTTCCGCTGAGTTGAGTTGAATAACAAGTGCACATTCAAACACGTCATTTGGAATGACTTTTCCACCGAGACGCCATCACAGGACCAGCATGCATCTCTTCTGCGAGAGAACTACTAGTCGAGGGGCCGTCACTGCCACCGCTTAATTGTTTGGGATTAAAGGGATCTGACGTAATTATCCCAGGACCATAGGGTTAATCTCTGACTGCTGGGCCTGGAATAGATCTCTGAGGCTACAAGACGCTACTCTACCTCTTTGCCAGGTGTTGTACTGGCTCCTGTAGGGTCAGGTACAGCGGCTCAGTCAAACGGACTAGTGGCACTAAACTGACGAGAGGAGCACAGCACTGTTGTGCTCAAGCCCCATTGTGGTTTGAAGATGCATATAACTCCATATGTTGAGAGCGTTGTCTGAATACAGTCTTGTGAAAACATTTTTACCTCATGTCGGCCCCCATGGAAACTCTCCGTCACAGTAAAATCCATCCAAACCTCCGCCCTCGTAGCCCTGTCTGGTACATTCCAGGAAACACTAACATTTCCTAGAGATGGGGACAATGCCAACCCTCCATGGCGTCTTCACTCCCACCCCCCCCTGCAGAGAAGTTTAATTAAATTATTTCTCTCTTATCCTTCTGTGACCTCTCCACACTTCAAACTGGCAACATACTCGATGTAACCCTCAAAACACCTCTCAAGTCCAGCACATGACACATATTATGTCCACAATGGAACAGACAAGGCTGGAGACGGTCAACAGGATGAGGTACAAACCTCAGCACAAGTTTTGTTTTGCAGCAGCAGAATTATTTTAAACAAATTAATATAGAAAAATGATTATACCCTAAAAATTATTATACCCTATAACCGCAAAATATTGTACCCTTTATAAAGGACGTATGCATTGGAACTTAAGATGTCAATTGTTAATAAATAATCTGCTAATGCTTTATAAATCAGCTATATTAATAAGAACACAGTTTGGGTTGGCAGAGTGTGAAAACGTGGTTGGTGTCTGTCCTTTCTGGGTTTTTTTTTAGCAACTGCTAAAGCACAGTTTCTGAAACTAGGGCACCCTTTGTTGAAACTCTGTACACAGAAAAACATATAAAATAAAATATGCTACAGCTCTTGCAAAAGCAAACACTTCATTCAAAACTATATCAACTAATGCTATTTTTCCAACACAACTTTACACACAAAACACCAAATAAACATACTGTATTGTTCTCAACAGTATTATACTGTAAAGATAAGGTAAGATAAGGCAGAACTTTATAAATCCCAAAGGAAATTATTGTGCAAGTGGTTCATTAAAAAAACAATAGAATAAAAACAATTACAATTATTGAGTTTTAAAGAAATAATACTGACACCATTGCAAAATACAATAGCAATAGCATTAAGAGTGAGGTAAATAAATACAGTAAAAGGAAATTTAAGTAAAATAGAAAAAGTAAAAAACAACAACAAAGATTAAATATAAGAGGAAAAATACAGATAGCAAATAAAAAAAATAAAGTATATAAGAAGTGACACGAACACCAGAGCCTAATGGAAACTGAAATAGAAAAGTCATATTGAGCATGATCTTGAGAGAGATATTGTCAATGGTATTGAAAAAGCAGTAGAAAGGTATATTGCACATAGATTAATGATAAACACAGTCCTCTCACTCTCTCTACATTGTTGCTCACACAGACCTGAATCCCGTTCACAGTGCTCGCGCTCTGACTCCTAAGTGATCTAATTGGCTCCAGGTGTTTTCACGGGTGTTGCATTCTGGGTAAAGGTGACAGCTAATTGAGTGTGGTATTTAGTGTGAAGCAAACAGCACATGCAGGCTTTTCAAATAAAAGGAATTAGGCATTTGTTACAACGTGTATTAAGGGTGCTTTATTAGAAAATACAGACTGAAACGTCTTTATATATACACATATAGACGTTTCAGTATATTTTCTAATGGGACCCTCATTCACCGCTCCGGTCCTTTTACCTGCGACAGAGACCTCGAGCACGCTATAAAATGTGCCCGTTAGGACTCAGGATGTAGTCCCGCGGCTGGTCTCACAATTTACGTGGTTGCAGTATTTCTTGCAGCGTGCTCCACGGCTCCGCCCACGCCGTGTCTGACGGATTACAGTTTTTTGAACTCTTTCTGTGACCGCTGAAGGTACGTCTTTACTCACGGGGGAAACTATCCGGTAAGAGTTACCGAAACGGGAAGTAGTTAACCCGTTAAAGCCGCCGTTTTCCGTCGCGGTGCACCGGAGGCTGATGAGTGCCGCCGCTCAAAGTCACTTCACAGACTTCTGTGAATCCGTAAACTGTGAGGAGAAGGAGAGGACATTATGTCAACGTCCACGGAGATAACTGATTAACCGAGAGCTTCTCGCGTGTCCGGGATAAGAAAAAGAAAAGAAATAAAAAGAGGGCTGCCGTGGAGGTAAGGTTCGTGTTTGTGCGCACTTTATCGGATTATCTTCCTATAATCTGAGTTGCTGCCACTTGGCTGTGGAGTATGTTTAGTGACCAGTTGAGTGGTCTGTCCTCACTGGCTGTGGGCTTTTCTTTACTTTTTAAATATGAATGTGACATGCATCATTTTAATATTTTCATTCAGGTCTTGTGAAGACCCTCTTTCCTAACTTCAGACGCTGCTATGGCCAGCGTTGTCTAATCTGTGACACTCTCCTGTCTTCACGAGTGCGCGTACACTAGAGGCGTCTGTGTGGC
This sequence comes from Ophiodon elongatus, assembly GCA_016806645.1. Lineage (NCBI taxonomy): Eukaryota > Metazoa > Chordata > Actinopteri > Perciformes > Hexagrammidae > Ophiodon > Ophiodon elongatus. The sequence goes on from JACSYO010001904.1 coordinate 94,112, forward strand.
GGATTAAAGGGAGCAAACAGGGGACTATAGTTTCCATGTGTTCACTGGCGGGTTGACAGTTGTGAAACTAGTGAAGCTGCTGCTGTCTGCTGAAGCGGCTTCGGTGACACCTGCTGCAGAGCCGAGCGTTTGTTACGGACAGGGACGAGCAGCCGCGACCCAGGTTGGGCCAGGGGCGTAGGGTATGTGTGTTTGTGGGGGGGGTCAATGGTGGGGTCAATGCCCCCACTAAATCTGGCGTTGTTGCTCGGACCACACCCATCGTCTAACTCCTCCTTTATTTTGACCTCAACTACACACCTTTAAAGTTCTTAAACGGTTGTGGGAATCTGTCCACAGACAGAGGTTTGGCCACGATGACTCACAAGATGAAATAGCATTGTTGCTGTCTTGGCTGATAACAAGAAATGGTGACATGAACACATACTGAACTAGATTATGTTGATCTGCTGCCATTTCCCATCATGAATAGAACTTTTGGATAATGAGACTTGTTATTTTTTCTGAACACCAAACTAATGAGGTAGATGGCGGTTCTCTGGTTAATTAAAACATGACAGAAACTAATCCAGTGTCCCCATATACACATAGTTGACTGAATGCCTGTCGTGGGTTATTCGAAGTCGTCGACAACCAAGTGGTGACGTCACCATCTTTTGCAAAGCAAATTAATTAAGCTTTAATCACATTGGTCTGTCCACTTTTTCGTTTTCTTTTTTTTTTTGTTCTCCCCAAATCTGATTAGGAGAAGACGTATCTGACTTCCAATTTCCCTCCCTATCTGTAACCCCGGCCTTCATGCGGCACCACTCGCTGCATGTGTCAGACCGCTATCGCCTTCAATAAATCAGGTCGCTTCAGAACCGGCAGGTGTTGCCCGGCCGACGAACGCGGTGTCCCGTTCACAAGCTGAAGCCCATGGCGTCTGGAGACTTGATGGTTTCCGGAGAACACCGGCATGTACTGATATAAACTCAAAAAGCGGCTTTGTTTCCCGTCCGTGCCCCCACCCCCAACCCGGGTAATGAACGCGTGGCACTAATGGAAAGTCTATTTTTGGCGAAATCCACTGAAAGATTAAAGATACTATTAATGCATGCATATATAAAATTCATGAAGCGAGTGAACGATGGAAGCCTGGAATGAGGCGACAGTGACCGAGATAAAAAGGCTAATAATAGACGCATATGGCAGAGGCTCTGCGGCAATCGGTCAGCTGAGATTTAGCGGATTATAATGCATCATCATTCAATGAGCACATGAATCTAACTTCCGCCGACAACTTTGACGCAGCGAGGGGCCTTGGAGGCACGCTGACGGTAACCAGGTTACTTGGCAGGGAGGTGAGGAGAGTAGTAAAGTCCTCAAGTAAGTGGCAGGTTCCTGAGTGGGAACTGGTCTGAAGCCAGCGAAATGAGAGCCACGCCTAAAGCCTACTGTATACAGAACAGAAACGACTGAAAACAAAAATACAAAAGAATAGCAATTTACACCTGAGGCTCCAATCAACAGTTCCTACAGCTGACTCCTTACAGCCCATACTCCGGAGCAAGGTCCACTAATGACGTTGAACGTATGCTACTGCTAATGCGTATTTCCATCTGGTGCTGGTCCATCAAAACTCACGTTCACTGAGGTCAAAAGTGTCAGCGTCTGGCGTTCTCAGAACTGTCTGTGTGTGGTTGCTCACAGTGGTTTGACTGTAAATAGAACTTGTGTTGGAAGACATTCCTTCAAAGGCAAGCTAGTTTATGCTGCACACACATCTGTCAAGTGTTCATGGAAGTCCTGGATCTCTTTTATGATGTTTTGCCTTTTGAAATCGGGGAGATATAAAAAAGAAAAAAAAAAGATATCACGATATTTTTGACCAAATACCTCAAAATCGATATTGTAGGATTGACCGTTGGTGCATTAGTTGACAAAATATTTACACAATGAGATTTTTGATAAAATTATCTTCAGGTTAAAAGCAAATAATAGACGAGCTAGAACAGAAAATTACATCAAACCAGCAAAATCACGATAGCCTAAGATATCTAGTTTCTCTCACGATATTGATATATTGTCCAGCCGTAATCAAAACCATCTGACTATCGTGTCATTAACTCTGATAACAGACTGTAATCCACATTAGGGTCCAAATCAGCTTTATTCCTGTTAGTCCAGTTGACGAGATGGATGGTAATGGACTGTACTTGTGTAGTGCTTTTCTAGTCTTCCGACCACTCAAAGTGCTTTAACATGACATCAATCACACCCACCTGCCCATCAGGAGTAGCTAACATACAACATTCACACACCGTAGGCACAGCTACCAGAGCAATTTGGGGTTAAGTGCCCAAGGACACAACAAAATGGACTATTCGGAGCTGGGGATCGAACCGCTGATCCTCTGATTTGAATGACGACCCTGCTCACCACTGATCGACAGTCGCTCCACTATAGGGGGACTTTGATGGGAAGACAAACTTTTCATAACTGCATCCTGTACTAGACATCATTGATGTGAACTTATTTTCAGTTATCTCTATACAGAAGCTTGAAATCACGCAGCAATAGAGGATTGAAGTGTCTCAACCCTGACTGGGCCCAGTTTACCTCATGATCACCACAATGCTGTGACGATAGAGGCATGGTAAAAAAAGAAACTGACACAATAGGCTGACCTGGCTGGAATAGGGCCCCGGTGATTTCAGCTCCAGTTGGCCCTTGTTTTGAGGATGGGGTCAGGATGTGAATGCTGGGAATCTGCCAACTCCTCTGACTCTGGGAGAAGGCTCCCTCAGGCCCGGGAGTTCTCATATAATAACCAGTCAACAGTGAAAGAATGCAGATCTGCAAGGTGGCTGCGTAACAATGAAGATCGTTGTGTAGATGAAGGTTAGCACTGAATCCTACATAAAAGGTCACACTTATCCCCTGAGAATACCTGAAAAGGAAGCACAGCTCAAGTACTATACAGCATGACACACAATACCCAATTGTACTGTAGTTTTAATGGAGTGCATAGACACTGAGCCAGATAGGAGCCAGGTGGAATAGAGCTTTTTATTCCTTGAAATGTTTTAAAGCAGTATTTGTATTTTAGCAGTTTCTGTCCGACAGTAACAAGAGGCAGTTTAAAAAGTAGTATGAGTACACCATTCTGAAAATACATTGTATTGTATGCAAGACGATTGCTGGCACAATGTCCAACTCTAGCCCTCAAGCTTTGCTGCCAATGTTCCAACACCGACCAACTGGAGAGAAGAATATTGGTCAGAATAGTCATTTTCAGTTTTAATAATCCAGTGATACTAATACACAGTAATGCTACAAAATATTTCATTTGAGAACGTTGATTAAAATGATACTGTATGAAGGAGAAAGCCCAGATTGCTGATTGGGACCAGTATTTGATATTTCATGCACTTCTACATCTTCAAATTACAAATGATCCTTTCTTTCCGATAAATTTGCTTGTGTGTCAGGTTTGTTTCACTATTTGCCTTTTTGAATCTCTGAAAAGGGAAAGTGACATGGAAACAAAGTGTTGGCTGTACACAGACACAGATTTCGCCCAGTCCCCTGTTATGTAGTAATTCCTGTGCACCGCGATAAGGACAAAGGAGCAGTTTGTTTTGTTAAGGGCTGTTGACCAGGAAACACGCCCTTATCTGCCTCCATCTGACTGGGACATTGCTGTTCATTGCTGCCTTTTATCAGAAAAGATGCACAGTAAAATGTTGGGCATTTTATTTCAGCTAAGTCTTCGCCTCAAATTAGTTTTCTGTCAAAGACCTCGTCCTCGTGGTCCGGCCTAGGCAGTTATCCATGCTCGTGGGTTACATTGGGACCCTCAGCACCAAATTACTCTGTTCTCATAAGTTGTGTGAGGATCAATTCCCCCACCAGGCCCTCTGCAGTCATCTGTGCTGTGTCACAGCAGTGATCTCATTGAAATGAATGAGGAGGCCTTGGAAGATTGGAAAGAGTCCAGACACTGAGTCCAGACACTGAGTCCAGACACTGAGTCCAGACACTGACGGTCATGGCACCATTAACGAGGCTGGGCAGGCTTTGCTAGGTGCACGGTGTGGTGGCAATTTGGCTAAACGGCCATCAAGTATCTTTACTTGGCCTCCTCTGCAGTATTGTCAGTCAGCCATGTAACCCAACCATGAATACGATTCACTAAATTAAGACTTAACAAGACTAAAAGTCTACAGCCATGCTAGCAGCTCTGTGAGGCTACACTTGGGTGGGGATTGCCCATTGTTTCCGACGGCTCCTTATTCCGATACCCCAATAGTTCTAAAAATGTCCCATTTCACCGAGACCCCGTTCGTCCAAGAACCAGTTACCCCGAAAACAAACGCCCCTTGTTCTAAAGGCCCATTACTCTAAAGATACAACCAACAGAAGCGCATGTCTAATTATTCATCAACTTCATGTCGATGGTTGTGGGCAGTGTTGTGGCAATATAGGATTTAAGGCATGACACACCACTCTGCATTTTCTTACTTGTTGCCGTCATTTGTTTGGTTTAGGTTTAGGCATGAGGAGTGAGATTAGTCAGGTTTAGGGTAAGACTATCAGGGTAAGCCAATCAGAGGCAGAGTAGAGCTGACATGACATTGCAATGGTAAGACTTTTTTTTATTGCAGCTGGTTACAGTTCAATGATGTCATTCTGCATAATAATTAGCCATGTGCTACTGTTTGTGGGCTTTCAGTCCAATGGGACATTTTTTGGGGACTATTGGGGTTTCAGAATAATGGGCTGTCGGAACAATGGCATGACACTACCTTGGCACAGCAACTACTATCAGCATGCTAACATGCTTATTGTGACAATGCTTACACACTGATATCTAGGCTCTTTACCGGGTTCACATCGTAGTTGAGATTGTTTGCATGCTAGCATTTACAAAACGTTGATGGGTATTTACAGGTATCTGGTTATACACCAAAATATTGGACAGATTGAAACATTGGCCTGAAGCTGGTGCCAATGTATCTGTAGGAAATTGCATGGCAATCCGTCCAATAGTTGTGAAGATACCTGTATTGAAATTTTTAACCAAACATTTCAAGGTCAAGTTGGCACTAGAGGAAATGTCAGAAGGATTAGTCCTCTGGGGACCATGAATGTCTGTACAATTTATTTGAACTATCCCTCCACTATTTGAGATATTTCAGTCTGGCCCAAAGAGGTGGAATGGCATTATCATCTACAGTATAAAGCCATGCTGCAAAAAATCAAACTAACAAAAGAACCAGTGATACTTTGAAAGTTAACATTTTCTCAGGAACTGTCACTCACCCAGGGCACCGATGTTTTCTAAACAGAAAGGACTTGATTGCACACGTGCTTGCTCAGACTGGGAGCTTGTCCCCAGTGTCCAGCTTTATTTTTAGACTTGATACAAACAACTCATAGTGTAGGTCACATGATCTATTGTGCCGTTCCGTAAGCTTCCGAAATGACCTTAAAGAAAAGTAAATAAAAGACACGGCACATCACCACGTCTTCCAGAGAACCATGAATAAAACTAAACCTTCTGTGCCAAGACATTTTTATCTGCCACCAAGGCAACAAGCTTTTCTCTGAGGCAGAATTGAGTTTGAGGGCAACACGATGATGCCATCTTACTTTCCCTTTTACTGATGCTCTTCTTGTGAAAGGATCAAGTCATACCCATAGATAGACGCTGCCTACCTACCGATGCCTGTTTTCCACATTTCCACAGTATAAATCCCCAAGATGGTAAAGGTTGACTCAGTGACTGTAAACCATATACCATTATTATGTCAGTCCCAGACATGACTCACTATTGAAAAGTGTGTTGACTTCCTCCACCAGGTGTTGTTACTCCCAACAAGAGCCAGGACCGTCAACATGTCCACAGTGTTTTGTGAAAATATACCTCAGCAACATGACGTGACATGGCGTGTTGATGAAAGATGTAATTGTACGCACAAAGACTGAGCTACTGATTCGAAAGCTTGTTCTGCTTAGTAACCCTTTGATCTTCCCCAGGGTTCCCAGTCCTGTGTGGGATGTTAACGGACTGGTGTCGCGTTGAGGCTGAAGGAGCATGGTGAAACACCAACCCTTGCAGGTCTATGAGAAACAGGTCTTTGTGTCCTTTGTCACTGGGATCTATGGTTGCCGCTGGAAACGCTACCAGCGTTCCCAAGACGACACCTCCAGGGTAAGACTGATCATTAAGTATGAGTATCATGATAATGTGTAGAAGTTCAAATATGCTTGGTATACTAATAAATTACTTTCTATTACTGTCACAACCTTTTCGTACTACTGTAGATGTTGTATTGCTGATGGGTGATCGAATCCTGGATCTTTGATTAAAGCTGGTTACTGTTAGGGGAGGCTATTTTAATACCAATACAATACTTATTTTGATACCTTACTTTGAGAATAGTCAACGTGTTTTCAACCCATTCCATTGAACAAAAGAAGCCAAAGGTCTCAAACGTTACACATTGTCTTTCGGCTCCTTTGGGTAGTGTTTAACTCCATAGCCCCACCTAAAACCCTCAAAACCTGCGCCAAGCTAGCAAGTCCCCGATCATTCTGGGCCTTAAATCGGAACCCATCAGCTATTGGTCTCAAAACGATTTAGTCTCTGGGGGCAATGGTCAATATTTTGGGTGTTTCGGTGTAGCCAGGGCCAAGACTTCCTCTTCTGTGCAACGGTCCTTGTTTCCAGTCCCATTGGCAACTGGAGACGCATGAATAGAGTTGGAGTTGAGACCCAATGTCCATGACCATATATTTTTTTTGTAGCCAATTGGCCAAGCTAATAGCCAATGGGTTCCCAGAATGCATTTGGGCCAATGCTTTACACCACGCGGACTATTTACCGGCATGCCACCAAATCTTGCTTAAGCGTGATTGGCCGATACCACTCAGACTACAAACGGAAACCATGGAACGCTTCCGATACCAAGATCTTGTCACGTTGCCTACAGATTCTGCATTCATATGCAGATATCTGTGTAAAGGAGATTAGTCCTGAAGTGATTCAGTCTTTACACCGAAAGTAGAAAAAGAAACGGTGTCATCCTTCAACTGCTTATTACACTTAGGCTGTCGTAGCTGTAATGTGCATGAAGAGTGTGGTTATTTAGATGATCATAGGTGCTTAAGCCCCAGTATTTACGGTGCATCTGATGTTTTAGTTGTAACCTGGTTTACAACTCAGTCACCACATCTCCAGGGAGTTGAAACAGAAATGTGTACCGCTCCATGAAGGAAATGTAAGTTGCAGTCCTCTAGGTTGTAATAAAAGCAAGAAACATGATATGATATAGTAACAGAGATCGTGTATACATCTACGTCCAAACGGATATCTTTATCTCTAGTTCCACGTATGCTACATATACGCAGGGTTCTTGTAGATTTACGTATGGAAAGTAGATTGAGTGTGTCCATTATCTTACTGTACATGATGGACAGTAAGATAATGGATACAATCCTGCTGACACTGCGCTGAAACCTGATCACACCTCGGGAATAAATGAGCCATTTTCCATTTTGTGGTTCTGAAGGGGAGAAAATAGGTCAGGCTTTGTGAAAGGCAACACAAAACAGTAACGCAACGTGCATTCAGTCATTTTGATTATGGCATAAGGGGCTCCTTTTATACCCCAGAAAGTAAAATCCTGACGATTTAGAAGATGTTTTTTGACCAGAACAAGATGTAGGGCAGTGTTAAGAGTCAAAACTCATTATTATGTTTGTCAAAAACACTAAAAACTGATCCCAGCCTAACCTCTTTTATCTTTCTTCTGTATTTGTAAAGTATCTAATGAATTTGTAGCTTCAGTCTTTTGAGCGTCACTTTAGCAACTCGTTATTTAGTTTAGGAATTATCACACTTAGATGAGATTTAAATTTGAAAGGTTATTTCCAAGACTAATCTATTAGAAGTTGATGTCATCCCAATTTTTCTCTGTTTTTCACTGAATTCCTAAGTGACTTCTAGACCAGGCCCTAGTAACTGGGGAAAACAATCTTCACAATGAAGCAAGTAGCAGAAACAGTGCAGTGTTTGGATGTGTAGAGCAGAGCCAGACACCCAGCTGTGTTGGACACCCACTGGGCAGCCGCAGCCACTGCTGCTGGATATCGTCTTTATCACAAAGAGCCAGCGGCCCTGCCGTAAATTAGTCCATTTACTGAATGTGTGAGGCAGGCACTGATGATGTGCGGACCAAAAGGGAAAAATACTAGCGCACAGCTGCCCCTTTCCCCTCTCTGTCTCCATTTACAAAGATTAATGTAGTCACACACACACACACACACACACACACACACACACACACACACACACACACACACAGTGCTAGCACTGAAGTAGAGAGGTTAGCATTCATGCACTGAAATGCTGTCTGTTTACACTGCATTGGCCAATTTTATTTTTTTTGTCATCCAGGACAGTCTTTTATTATTAAGGACAGATTACAACCTCGGTGCTTCTTTTGGTTTCAGACTTAATTCTCTCTTAGACATCATCAGTACTCTGAACCTCTGCTTCTACTTCATGACCGTTTAAAGCTGCCTCAATCAATTTATGTATTTACACTTGATCACATGCCTATGTTTAATTTGATGAGGTCCAACCCCTTAGAGAATAAAGGTTTGTTTTTACTGGTGCTTGGCACCGTAGTGTGAGCCTCCGCAAATGACGCGTGAGCGCCGAGCATGTACGGAGGTCGTTCTCTCTGCGCTGTTCGCCGCATTATTCTCCGAAGCACCACAGGGCGTGCAAACACAAATGTTCTGTAAAAGAATCAATAAGACAACGAGTGTAACCCAGCGATATGATCATAGACGTACTAACTAACTGTTAACCAGCCAGCGCCAGGGCGAGACTAACTGTTAGCCAGCCAGCGCCAGGGCGAGACTAACTGTTAGCCAGCCAGCGCCAGGGCGAGACTAACTGTTAGCCAGCCAGCGCCAGGGCGAGACTAACTGTTAGCCAGCCAGCGCCAGGGCGAGACTAACTGTTAGCCAGCCAGCGCCAGGGCGAGACTAACTGTTAGCCAGCCAGCACCAGGGCGAGACTAACTGTTAGCCAGCCAGCGCCAGGGCGAGACTTACGCCGTAGACTTTGTGTCTTGACATCGGTCGACATCGTAGTTTGTTTATACTTCGCTCCACTCCACTATTAAAACGCAGGCAAAACCAGTGGCTGGGTATTATTGTTGACTTACACTGCCGCATCCTCATCACCGGGGCCAGTGAATCCCACGGCGACGGCATTCTCGGCTGACGACGACGGCATCTATACCCTATAGATGTCGTTAATCACGTCAAAATAGTTTCGCTTCTTTGTGTCAAAATGTATTTTTTCAAAGTTTTACACCGGTAGCTGACTTGTTCGACCGTATGAACACAGCCTCCCATAACCTGCCTTCAACCACCTTCTTGAAAAACCTGTTGACCAGAAATGTGGGCTTTTCTTTTGGGCATGCATTTTTACTAAAGCTTCGCAAACTGTTGGCTCGTTGGTTTGTGTTCAACGCTCGGTCGTAAAACATGAAAGAGGCCGTGTGACGCAAACTGAGACGCATATTCCAAATGCGCTGTATACGTGTCCAAAGAATGCTTCTAAGACCCGAATAATATCGACACATCGCACAATTTTTAATGGCAAAATCAGAATATGATGTTCCCATGAGTCATGTCAAATTCTGAATATTGTCCTATTCAGAATAATAATGGAATATGAGTGTGCAATAGTATTCAATGTTGTGTCTACAGTTTGTAAATTAATGCAAGTTTAAAAAAATATATATTTATAAACAACAAATGACCTTCCCATGATATATTTATTGTCTATATTCATCTTTCGTCACCTCAATGTTTACTTTTCTTTCTGTCCTAGCATACATTAGACATTTACCTAGTCAATATTTTGACAATGCAACTTATTTCGCACGTATAATTTGAGTTACACTTTGTTCTACTGTTGCACAGGTCCATTTGTAACTTATTCATACCTTATTTTTGCATACCTGCACACTGCATACACCCAGGTGTACTTGCTTTATCAGGGTCCACGTACCTCCGGCACCGACCTCGTCTGTACAGTATTAATCAGCAGAGGAAAGACGGAAGGGGAGGTTCAAGTCAGCACATAGATCAGGATTTATGAGCGCTGTCTGAGGTTGTGCACCAGCAGTTCTAATTGGAGAGATGGAGAGACCTTTGAAGGCCACGTAGCTCTCAGGAGAAAGTGTCGGATATCACGCAGCACGGGTTGTACTGCACAGCGAGTGTCGGAAAATGTGAAATGGAGGTAGCTACCACACTCTGGATGAGTGGATGAAATGTAGTAAATGTGTTTAGTATTCTACTAACCCTCAAACATCTTTTCTCGTGTGCTTTTCAAGCACAGATATACTATTTGTAGATCCCCGACTATCACGTTTTACTTGTACGAGAGAATTTTTGTATCAATCTCCCCATTTCCAGGAGGATTTCCAGTAACAGACACATTGAGTAGCTGAGGGAGTTTTGACACTAGTTACTGAGGAGCACGCTTCTCCTCATCACCCTTTTTCTTTACCAAGGCGATTTTCTCAGCCAGGGATTACTTGACCCGTTAGTCACAATCTTTCTCTATTGCAAGCCCATTTAGAGAGGAAACCACAATGTAGAAAACTTTAGAATAACCAGGGCGGGATCTTATAAGACACACACAGTTTGGGAAGTGGTAAATTGGAATCACTGTGTTTCTCTGAGTCCATAAAAGTGGCTTATATTTAGGACGCCGTTCCACTGTTTGGTGCACGAGGTAAATTGACAACGTGACTCTGACTCAGAGCCGAGTACAGTCACCTGACCTCCAGGTCGCTGCTCTACAAGTTAAAAACAGCCACTGGTACTTGTCATACCCCCACCTCTACTGCCATGTTGTTACTGGCTGCAACGGGTTAGAAGGCATTCCGTGGTGCATGCCCTCCTGGCAAGCAGTGAAACCTTTCACAAGTCTCTCTGTGCAGACTCAACTGCTTCATCAGCGCTGCCATATGCTCTTTACCTGCACACGCATCTCATTAGCTCCCAGCCTCTTGCATAAACCGGTCCAGGCACTGTGTGGCGCAAAGCTGATCAATGCTCAACAAGATTTGTTGAAGGCCTATCATACTTTACACCACCCCTCACATGGCATTAGCTCCTAATCCTGTTAACTACTGAAGGGACGAGTCCTTGAGTGCTGCACAAGCTCTCCTCTGTACCTTTTGTTCCACATGTCATGTTGGTTGACTGTACAGAGGGGGTGGGGGGATGAGGGGGCTGGTAACAGAAAACATGTATAAGTAGCTAGAAGGCCACTCGGAGAGCCCAGACCGCCACCTAGGCCGTTTGTACATGAGTTAATAAAAAATGCGTGTAACTGCACCGTGATTTGGATCTGCTTCAAAAAACAATGGGTTCTTTCTCGGCTCAGGCTACACCCTTCCACCAAATTTCATGAAAATCGGGCCTGTAGTTTTTCCATAATCCCAAAAATAGTAGAACTGGGTATACTGCTTAGCCCGAGGAAGGGTATAGTCATCATGACTGAAGAGTCACAGAAAAGGGTTCCACAAACATGAGAAAATCCAGGGGAACGTCTGCTTTGAAAAGGAATCTCTGGGAAGTGCAGTGCAAAGACACCATAGTAATTGTCACATGTCATTGCATACATATGCAAAAGTAGTAATTTTATTCTTATAAGAGGCTGAGAAACAGACTGCTGTAGATCCTAAAAGGGTCTGACATTATAACGTTTGAATATAATTGATTATGAGCAAAATTCAAGTTGATTGTGTGATAATCTTTTCAGCCAATCTAAAAAAATACTAAAAAAAAAACAAGTATATATTCACTCTCCTTTTAAGCTCTGGTTGTAAGAGGTGGCAAAATCCACTTCTGAAAAGTGAAGCCAAGTGTCTTAAAGCTGCATCCTCTCTAATGTCCATCAGGGGGCAACTCCTCTGGTTGTATAGAAGTCTATGAGAAAATGACTCTACTTCTCTCGATTTATTCCCTCAGTAAACATTGTAAACATGAGTTTATGGTTCAATCTCCAGTTTCAAGTCTTCTTCAATACAGCATGATGTGCATCTAGTCAAATATGGTCCATTTAGACTCAAATGGACCATAAAGCAGGGTATGCTTTAGGGCTGGGCTACCTTGTGATTGACAGGTCACTACCACAGTGTTGTCCGTCCTGAGTGTTGAATGTTAACTGTTGTTAGTCTGCTGGCTGTTTGTTGCTGAGTGCGTAACTGTTGCTTGTGCTTTCCTTCACAGTGGGAGTGTACATGGTTCGTCATCTTGTGCAGTTCTTTCCTCCTGCTTCTCTTTTGGGCCTACTTCTGGTTGGTGGCTCAAAATGATTTCAACGAGTTCAACTGGTGAGTCGGTTATCCCACGATGTGACTGTAAGCCGTTTGTGTATTTGATTAGGATGAAGCTAGTTCAGATAATGATGTGAACAGCAGGGTATTGACCTTATGGCACTAAGGCGGCAACCAGATCCGCCAAAAAATGTATTTGGAAACTGTACGTAGAACTAATACCATTGTTTAGCGGGTTCCAGGCTGCAAAGTCAAGGCAAAGTTCTCCTTTTTGACGGCAATTACTTTTACAATGCGCATTCATCAGTCAAACCTCACCTGTTCCCACTCCAGGTTGGTATACAACCGCTCTGGAGAATGGAAGGACGAGACGATCCCCATCCTCGCATCCACCACCGTGGGATTCAGCTACATCACATTCTTATTGGTAACGGTTACACACCTAGATGTTAGCAAACTTGCTTATTGCTCAGTAACGATAAAACTGACTGAATGCGGCTTCTCTTTTCAGATTTTAGCACTTTTCCATATATCCCTGGGCCAGCAGCTAAACCTCTACTGGGTTCACAAGGTGCTGTGATTTACCACTCACATTTTTGCCATGGATTTGCTCCCCACCTCCTTCTGAAATACATAAAAAAAAAACGTTGTTGTCTCCACAGATTGGAGTGTTGGCTACGTTGCTCACCACTATCTCCGGCGTCATCTCCGTCGATGACATATGGGGAGATGAGTGGGACATTCTGCTGGTTTCACTGCAGGTTGGTCCACAATCAGAAGGACATGACCATGCAATAATTGCATGTTTTGTTTTTGTTGTCTTTTACTTCTCCACTTTTTGACAATAGTTACATACAGTTTGCACAGTGTAACTGTGAGAGTTAAAGGGAGGTATAATAAACATGAACATGACAGCAGTTTCCATAAAGCGGCATCAATTGATCCTTTGATTGAAGGATTTAAAGCAGGATAGTGGGGTATTTTGTTCAAAAAGAGTAAAAAAAAAAAAAGAATTGTGAAAGCTCAAAATATCAGCACTTGTTTCATTCCTTACAGTTTTACTTGTCGTTGTTACTTACTAGGCTAACTTGTCTATGTTTTATAACTTAAAGGAATAGTTTAACATTTTGTGAAACATACTTTTATTTGCGTTGTTGCCAGAAGTTAGATGAAAAGTTTGATACCACACATGACTGTCCATTAATAATGAACCAACAGTAAGTTAAGTTAACTTAGCTTAGCATAAAGACACAAAGTCACTGCTCTCTGCCAAGAAGTACTCCTGGCACATGACGCCTCATAAAACCAACACGCAACTATATTTACTCTATTCCTCCTGTAACAAGAAAGAGCTTTGATCATTGTACTTTGGACCTATTTCTGAAATGTGTATTTATTATCTGAATGTCCCCAAAGTTGTCCTCTGGTGTACTCTCTTTAATAAGTGACCACCAATTAACAGCAGTGTTCTCTATTTGTGTTTTGTTACCAGTCCACAGCACCTTTCCTGCACATTGGAGCCCTGGCGACAGTCACAGCTATCAGCTGGTTGGTAGCTGGATATGTGGTCCGCAGAGAGAGATCCAGTAAGTGTTGACTTGTATTTCAAGTAAAGGTCCCTGTCATCGGCCGGGCAGACTCCGGCTTCTGATTTCTTTGGCTCATAGAGAGCAGTATTGTAGTACTCGAGATCCGTCGTGGTCTCGAGACCGGTCTACAAAGGTCCCGGTCTTGTCTTGGAATGGACCGTAATTTTACTCGGTCTTGTCTTGGTCTCAGACAAAAAGGATTCTGGATCTGAGGGGGATCCACTAAACTGATTACAACTACATGGCTTGACTCATTTGTTGCCATCAATACTGTGATTACTCATAGAAAACAAAGGAAAATTCACACGCATCAAATTCACCTCTGTAATGCCTTTTTATTATTTTATCAAGACATTTATCATGCTACATGTATACATGCACACCCATAAACAGTATGTATGGCAATGAAAGAGGTTTTTCTGAGGGTCTTTTTGTGGGAATGTGGAGCTTTCAGCTCAGTACAAGGAGTACCTATATGGTTTGCGAGTTTCACATTTTATCTGAATAATGGTTATAATGTTTTGATACACTCTGGTCTTGGTCCTGACTTGGTCTCCGTTAAGGTGGTCTTTACTACGACACTGATACAGAGTTACAAGGACTGGTGAAGATCTTTTTTTTACATGATTAAATATTTTTAAAGGAAGGCCCTTGCCCTATCCATAACGACGTTTAAAAACCCCTCACTCCTCCCTCTCAGACTTCCAGGTGATGATGTTGCTGATCTACATGGTCATCCTCCTGGCTGTGTATTTGGCACCGCTCACCTTCACCTGCCCCTGCATCATGGACCGCCACACCCTCAGACCGCGACCAGACATCATTGGTCGACGGGGAGCTCCAATGGTGAGTGGGTGCTCGGCCAGACCTTACCATCCAGTTCATATTGCTCTGTGAGAGAACATGTCACTGCAGAGGCCTGTCAGGTGTCATCTTTTTAATAGGTGCATAATTCTGCTCATGGATCACTGGATATTGTTTTTTTTTTTTATCTTCATAAGTACATAGACTGAACGTGTGCATGGCTCTGCACTAATATTTCACACAGCAGGGTGGTATCCGGCTACAGTACATTAGAGGCACACTTAACTATCATTCCACAGCTGGGCAAGCAAATACTGTTCCACATGACTAGCTCTAAACAAATGTACAGAGCTGTCCTTTCTGACCCTCTAAAGGCACACATACAGTATGTACACACAATCACAAAAAACACCTGGCTTTCACCTCTCTGCAATGTATCTCAGCTGTATGGACATTTTAAATATATCACAGACATGTGTAAATAGTTGTTATGGCTAAAACCATAAACACAGTTCTATCTGATTTATTCAGGTATTGCTATGTTTCAGGAAGTGAATATTCACAGCTGGGAAAATCATATGTAGGCTACATACATAGTGATGGACAGAGATTTTAAAGACTGAGACACAATATTGGTATTTTAAAGTATTGTGATGTATTCTGCCTTACTAAGCAGAAAGCAAACACAGAGGTTGATGGTTTTCACACAATACAAGTGGTAATGCAGCCTGTTTTTTGTCATACATTTCAACAACTTTGTTGAAGAAAATTAGCCTACTTTTGATTACACGGTTCACATTTCTCTGAATGAAATCTGTTTAGCTAGGTATCGATCTGTCTACTCTTAATATCATGAAGTCATTCACAATTTGCTAGTTAATTGTGGGATTTAAATCTATTTTAACCTGAACTTAATCTCTGGAGTCAGGAGCTGAGATTGCAGCTACTGCTACTCTGCTAAGCTACCTTTAGCAAGAGTTTAGCTAGGTTTTTTTCTCCATTGTCATAGGATTAGTCATGTTAAATAACAAATAAACTAATCAAGACGTTGGGTCATCAAAATTGATACTTTTCAATTTCACAAAATAACTAGGGAAGTATAGTTTTAGTTTAGCTAGCCATGACACATCTCACAAGCTAGCTTTCCCTTGGTAGGCTATAGCTCTCTTGCTTTAGTTGGCTATTTGTCTTTGGTAATATTAGTTTGTTTCTTTCTCTGTTTTGTACTTGCATTTAACATTACATGTTGTTGTCATTGAAATTATAGGCTACATTTCTGTCATAATTTATAGTTACTGCATTTTGGATGTGTAGGGGTAGTATTATAGCCCATTGATAATGCTGAGTATGGCAAAGAACAACGCACTGTAACTTTTAGGTTTCACCTTTCATCATTTCCCACAAATGTGTTTTCAATAAATCCTGCTGTGTGTAGGATTTAGGGCAATTTATTGGCAGAAATGTAATATAATATTCATAACTATGTTTTCATTGGAGTATAATTGCCTGAAACTAAGAATTGGTGTGTTTTCGTTAGCTTAGAATGAGCCCTTCATATCTACAAAGGGAGTAGGTCTTAACGGAGTCCACCATGTTTCTACAGTAGCTTGGAACGGACAAACTAAACACTGGCTCTAAAGAGGGCCTGTCAGGTTTTTACATGACTTAAAGGCCACTGTATTTCTCCGGCCTGCTTGGAAAGGGAGGACTGAACGGAGGGGCATTCAGTTGTTTGCAATCTGCGCCCTCACTCCTAGATGCCACTAAATCCTACACAAAGCTCCTTTTTAAATGTTCTTTTCTAATTCTCTTGCGTCTCATTTCTGCTCTAGGTGGCCCCAGAAAACACCATGGTGTCCTTTAACAGAGCCCTGCAGTATGGAGCCAGCTCCCTGGAGGCAGACGTCACTATCAGGTTATTCACCACATGTAGCCTTTTTAATCCCAGGTTATTTGTCTTTTAATGAACTGAAGTTCCATATATAGATCCCACAACTGAGATATAGGTTGTTTGGTAGAAACTTTGACATTTAATGTGAGAGAGATGCACATAAATATTGCCATTTGAGGTGGTTATCAGCATATTCCACCTCTTGCTTATTGATGTTTTTTCTTCATTGAGCTGCTGTTTTGATGTTAGGTTATTCTATTTATTTTTACCAAAGTATATTCTAAATCATAATTGATGTTGTGTAGTACAACATTTTCTGACCATTTTGTCTCTTCCAGTGTGGACGGTTTTCCCTTCCTTATGCGGGACCGCACGTTGAAACGAACGACAGACGTTCGTAAGGTCTTTCCAGGCAGACAGTATGATGACGCCTCTTTCTTTAACTGGACTGAGATTCGCTCTCTCAACGCAGGCCAGTGGTTTTTGGAGGTACTGAAATCCACTTCACCTCTCACTGATTTCTTCATGCAGATTCCATCACAGCTATTAAACGTATTTTCCCCTTAAATGACCCCACATTATTATTAACCAAATTCTGTTTCCACAAAAAGAAGTCCTTCAGGAATATAAAATGTTTTAGTTTTGAGGTAGACCTGGAGGAATTATGCAAGTATTGTGCAGGACAATAAATTGTCCTTTAGGACTGTTTTGGTTAAATTGCATTTAGGATATGATGCAAGACCATGAAGTAATTTTTGTGACTACAAAATGTAATGAACCCTACAGTTCTAAGATTAAAACAAGTTTCAAAGTGCTGTAGAAATTATTAAGTTTCTCCAATAATAAACCCTGTAAACGTTTTGAGGTTATTGTAGAAATTTGTAGTAGAACAGGGCTGATTCTGAAAATGACGGTGACCAAATCCTCAGACAACTAGAAAAGTCTCCACCAGGTGTTCCTCCCTCTCCTTTCCCAAGATAACAAGACAAGGATTTATTCATCTTGTTTTGTGTCGAACGTTAGTGGGTCATTACATAGTGGGTTTGGAATCAGTCTGCAAATGCTTCGGTTAAAAATGAAAGCAAACTTTTCTATGGCTGTCAGTTTTTATGCTACGACAAAGGTCAAAATGTGGCCTGCTACAGACTAGGTAAGGCTTCTTTTTAGCCTAGCCGATTGGCGGAAATGCTCCTGAAGCAGTTGTTGATCACTTTCTCTATTGGCCGGTTGAGAAGAGTCTGCAGTCAACAACGGCATACAACAGTTTTTCACTGGAGGTCCCTGAGCATACAGTCATACATGAGCACAAAAACTGTTAAGCTGATTGGTCCTGAAGTGTGTCCGATTAGCCGTGGACAGAGACACACACACATGACCGAACGCATAATCTCCCCACAGGCGTATGCCTGACGGACACAACAATGTTTGTACTGGAGATAAGCGTGCCGGTGATGGTGATGCAAAGATGTAAAAATCTACTATCTAAAATGTATAACGATGAACAAATAAGCTTCATACTTAATTGATAAAATTCTTACCGAAGAATATATTGTATACAGAAGAACAAAGTGTATGTTACATCTCTGTCTGCCTCTCATTTGCTTTCCTCTGTTTCCAGACTGACCCCTACTGGACAGTAGAAACCCTCACAGCGAGGGACCGCAGCAGAATAGGCAACCAGACGGTCTGCAGTCTGGTGGAGATGCTGCGTCTGGTGGCCAGGGCCAACGGCTCTGCACTGCTCAACGTCCGCAGGCCTCCACCAGAGCACCCGCGCTACCGGAGCTGGTTCATGGACACACTGTGGGCTGTGCAGAAAGCGGGGATTTCCCAGAAGAGGGTGAGGACTGTAGGTCACTCCATAATCCATCTTTGATTGCTTGAAGGCGCTGCTTGTAGTACTGTTGAGTTAAGCACACAAACGACTGTCACTGAGATTGGCAGCTGGTATTGTCCTACAGTACACCGAGTTTTACTTGGTGTGTTACTACTGTGGGACATTTGCAGGATTGCAAACTGCTTCAAGGATTGAAAGCCCAAAGGAAACATCTATTCAACCAAGACCCCGAATAGGAATGGGTTATAAGATGTAGCCCGGAGTTTGACTGCTAAACAGGGGGCCAGAAATATTCACCATGTTTACTGTAATTACTGTACAGTCAAAAGTTTGATACCTTCTCATTCACATTGAATGAGAAGGTGTGTACAAACCTTTGACTGGTACTGTATAACAAATGAACAGTTTCCAGTTTGATATTTTAAATTCTACAAGTAGCACCTTTTTTTTTTTTTTTTTTTACAGCATGAAAGTGCAACATCCTTGGATATGAGGCACACGCTGCATTCTGTCTGACCAGGGTCTTTCCATGTCATATGTGTTTGTGTCAGGTGACGTGGACCCCCGACACGGACAGGGGGAGGGTGCGAGGGCTTCAGCAGAGCACAAACGAGATGCTGTCGCTGGAGGAGATGAGGCAGAGGGGAATAACGAGCCTGACCCTCCACTACAGCAAGGCCAGCCACAAAGACCTACAGTAAGAGCAAGCGTGTACCGCCAGGCAACGGGGGAAGAGCTGAGACCAACCATGAAGGAGATCAGAGGGAGCTTTGTTTGTTGCTGAAAAAACAGAAAGAACTAAAAACGGGCTGCATTGTTGTCCATTTGACTTATTCCTCATAAAATGAATGTTGATATTTAAGAATAACTCTGATGCAACTCTGTCATATTTCTGGACTAATGTCAAATGGCGCCCATGTTCCCGTGCAAGTACTGTGTTTTCTTGGCTGCGGCCCATTGACTTGACCCCAGAACTTATCCACGGATTTTGATTCAAATATTGTTAAACTCTGATTGGTGAATTGAAATGTTCAACATCACCTTTTCTCAGGTGATCCTCATCTACCTGAAACATAGTGAGAAGAGCCAAAACTGTTCCGACTTTGACAGAAAATAAAGCCCCATGACTCATGAGCCCGTTTTACACGGAGAATCCCGCAATACTGCCGTAGAGAAGATCCTCCATTACGCTGGTTTTGCTCTTTTACACTGAACCAAACAACGGTGGGGTATTGTTGCCCCGGGGTGAGGTTTTTAGATGGCACTCCATCATTCCGGATGCATTGTGTAAGGTAGTGTCCCGCTATGCCGGTGTTCTGACTGTCTATGCGGCCTTGTAGAAAAAATATGGTACCATAGCCCCTTTACTCTAACCTTAAGGTTTCAGGTAGCGTATTTAGACAGACCAATATCCCCCATCATAAATAATGCGATTAATGCGCTTTGTGCGCATGCGCAGAACCGCTTAGTAGCACATCGCGATAGGAGCATATAGCGACAGAACACCAGCATTCTCCGCTTATGCTATGGCGCAACATTCGCGCCTTCGACAAGCAGTGCTAATGGAGCTTTAGTAACAAGCTGATTGATAAAAATAAGTTTTCTGGGCCCTTATTGCATATGTTATAATGCATAGACAACATAAGTGTATTCACAATAAGACGGGCATAATAACAGAGTGATGACTGGTATACTTCGCCGTCATCAGGTACACAACACTGTTTACAGCATCTTTAGGTGACACACTGTAGGTTTCACAGTGCATGCATTTCTGATGCACAAAACGCAGTGAAAGGACCAAAGGATTTAAAAGGGAGATGACCTTTTCTCCTCAGTGCTGACATGGTTTTTTTTTTTCTTTCCCCAGGGAGTATCTGGCCAATAATGTGAGTGTGACTGTCTACCCAGTGAATGAGCCCTGGCTCTACTCCATCCTGTGGTGTAGCGGGGTGCCTTCTGTGTCCTCCGATGCCCCCCAAGTCCTCCGAAAGGTGCCTTACCCCATCTGGCTCATGGTAAACAGCTCTCCTCTCCCTGTCTCTCATCTGACACCCCACACACACACACACACACACACACACACACACACACACACACACACACACACAGACAGACAAGGTCACACAGAGAGACGAGAGGACAGCAGGAGAGAGGACAGAGACTGACGAGGGCCCAGCAAGACTCGAGGGCAAGGACGCAGAGAAATATGAGGGAGCTCAGCGTGGCGTTGGGGAATAACAAGACCCTGGGAAAAGAGTCTGAGACAAGGGCAGAGACCTGAAGTAAAAAAAAGCAGCTGTCTAGACGGCTTTTGTGCACTCAGGGCCTTGTGTTAGCGGCTTCGGATGACATGCATGTTAATGGTGACCTCCGGTGGCGTTGACTGGGAACTGCTCCTCTCTTTTTTCCCCTTCTCTTGCAGAGTCAGAACGCTTACAACTTCATCTGGATCGCTTCCGATCTGGTCTCCATCGCCGTAGTCATAGGGATTTTCTGTTTTCAGAAGTAAGTGCAGTGATCATGTTGAAGGTCACAGACGTACATCAACTACCGAACACACCCTTCTGTCAATCAAACAGACTTTGATAAACACTGATCTATTTTCCACGCATCACTACATTTAGTTCAGAGCACTAACATGAAACATGTATTTACTTTATGGTACCTAATTGGAAAGTTGCATTTCTGGCACACACAGTATTGAAACCTCTTCCTGTTCACAGATCGGCACATTTCAGTGTTGGGTACATCCGAACCTAGACAAACATTTAGTTTAATTATTTTTGGCTGAACTGAACCTCTAAAATCATGAAGTCTTGTTTGTTTTTTCATCATGCAGTATCTTTTATTATCTTTAGTATTGTTAGGAGTATAATTTAACATTTTTATTTGCTTTAGGGAACACAGTACATGTTGTATTTTGCTTTAGCTTATTATCTATTTTAACTTGAGTGTTTCTCTGAGGAAAAAATATCACAATAATTTTTTTAGGTGTGTAAAATACGTCCACATTAGTACATTGCTTTGGTCGTGTGCTGGTACTCCAGCCTCCATCTACTGCAGTAATACACTGACTGTGGAGAACACGCATCCGAACTATCCCTTTTTAAGGTGTTGACCGTGTTCCTGTGACTGCACAGTGTTGACACCAGCCTCCGAGTGTGACTGTTCATTCTAATCTTTCTTTATCTATTGTTGGTCTTTTCTTTCCTGTTGTCTTTTGTCTTCTGACTGTCTCCACGTTTCTCCTCCACGCTATAACCTGTCCTGTTCCTCTCTGTCCTCTCTGTCCTCTCTTTCTCTCCGTCTCTCTTTGACATTTGTACTTTGTCCTGTGCTCTGCCTGATCTGCATGCAACCTCTCCTCCGCTGCCCCCCTGGCATCTGTCAGCTATCATATGATCAGGTAACTGCTGCGACTGCCTCTGCCTTTGTTTCTGCCTCTTTGTCTGTCCTACTTGTGTGTTTTCTGTCCGATGCCCTAAGGCTGATTTCCTTCCTCTTATTTACCAATGTGCATCCCATTCAATGTATGTGTACTCATATTTTAAAGGCCCAGTCTGGGCATAATAATCATTGAATTGTATGATCTAATGGACTCATTGCCCCTGCATGCTTGTGACGGTCTGTATCTGTGTGTGATGTCCCAGGTGGAGGATGAGAGGGATGCAGACTTATAACCCGGAGCAGATCATGCTGAGCGCCGTGGCGCGGCGGGCGAGTCGGGACGTCAACATCATGAAGGAGAGGCTCATATTCTCAGGTGCAGCTTTGACAACATTCACATCTGGAAACAGATGTCTCAGGTTGAAACAAAACATGTGTGAAATACAGCCATGAGACTTTGAGGTTCTTTACTTGCGCACATACATTTTGCCTGGGCTGTCACGATATCAGATTTGAACTTCTTTGCCAATATTTTGGCCAAAAAATGATCTATCGAAACATTTGGAGAGGAAAAAAAGAAAAATAAATGATGCCATCAGTTAAATTCATCTTTATCTTTTTTGAGTGTAGGGAGGTGGCGAGAGAGTCTGTAATTGTACAAAAGCATGTTTAAGAAATGCTGGATTATTTATGATATCAATATTTCATTTTTTAAATATCATGGTTATCGTTAATAACGGTTTAGCACGACACGTCTACCCACACTTATTCTTATAAGTGTGTCCCGCAGTGAAATTGAGTTCCCTCTGGTAAACGTCAGAACAGAAGGAGTGGATCTGGTCAGCTCTGCCGTTGTCAAAGTTGAAAGGAGTAAAAACGTTCTGTGCTTTGGACTACGAAGCCTCTGTGTCGCACGATGTTTACTTAGAAGTAGGGTCATTTTCTCATAGACTTCTATACAATCGGACATCTTTCTTCAACCAGAGGGGTCGCTCCCTGGTGGACATGAGAGAGAATGCAGGTTTAAGGCCCTTCAGCATTGGCTGAACACTGTTGTTGTACACTCGTGTTTTGTATATGCCCGTTCCGCACAACTTGATGCTTTTACTTGCGGTGCAAAAGCTCAGAAAAAAACATCATTCCTTTTTCGCCACATAATATTTGCATTCTGTGTAAAAGTACTCATGACAAAAACAACAGTCTGGAAAAAAATATATTGACCTGCAAATAAATCGCACAATCAAAATCGCACGATCAAAAAAACGCCTTTAGGGGTGCCGAATTTTTCTAAATTCTTCACTTGGTGGCTTTTACAGTACTTCCATGAACAGTTTAAGTGTAAATAGTGCACCAATTTACATTGAGATATGATGGTACAGTATATACAGTCCTAAAATACCAGCTGTGAATGCAATCCAACTAAATCCTTCCCAGCTAAATAACGTATATCAACGTGTTGGATGTGTTCATTAAAGGGATGTGGACAGCATCAGCAATCATCTCCCGTGATCTGTTTCAGAACTCAACAATGGGCTCAGCAGTACAGAGGAGCTGTGCCTGTACCCTGAGAACGGTTATGCCACATACTCTCATGGAGACCTAAGTCACTGAACTAAACACACGGCTACAGCTGGACGTCTGATTTCAGAGCTCGACTGACTGGACGCTATTTTGTCATCAGAAGGAAGAAGGAGCACAGCTGGGGAAACAATCTATTGGTCAACTTACACCAGGAGTTATGACAGCACGGATACCAAATTGTATCTATAGTATTGATTTATCAGTTTTTAAAATAACACATTATTCACTTGCTCATGTGTAAATTCTATGTAATACATGTATGTAATATAATTTTGTATGTATTTTCTTTCCATAATACTGCCAGCATTTTCCATGAAAATAGTTCACCACTTACCTTTTTAACATTGCTGTAAAGAGTAATTTTCGTATTTTCAGTGTTATAAATTTGTTAAAAAATCTTCACTGGGACAACATGTATGTATCCATGTCGTCATCACTTCAGGGGTCAGCTGACCAATGACCGAATGTCTCATGATGAGTCAGATGCTATTTCCTCCCGTACTGAATCCGTTGACCAGGTGAACCCGGGATTTGTGTTTCTCAAAACCTTGTTTAAATCAATTAGGAATTTTATTTTAAATATCAACATTATTACCAGATACATTTGGTGATGTGATTGGGCCAAAATCCATTTGACTACCATGAGAAAAGAAAATCTGTGTGCTTGAGTGACCTTTAAGCTAATACGGGCTGTAATGTTGCATTTTTTCAATTTTTCATGTATTTCACTGTTGTTTTATAACAGAGGTGTAGTGTTCTGTATTATAAACTGATGTAAATATGAGTTGTTTTTATTCTGTTTTTCAATGGTTTGGACATATCAATTGTATATTTTCTGTTTTCATTTATTACCATTGTGACTGATGTCCTCTTTCATGCGCGAAAGACAGAATAGGGACGACAAGACAACTTTTATGAGGTGGGGGGGTATTGGGGGTATTGTGAGCATATTGTGATGGATGTTCTTTTCTGTCATGCCATGATTGATTTACTGTATAGTCATATTAGCTATTACATCTTTCACGTGACTGCCTTTTTGTTAAATTAATGGACTGGTAGTATAGCGTTGAATATTTAGTGTAGTCTTTTAGTTAAATAAAAGGGGTACAACTTTCTAGTTACAGCTACACCTCTGCAGCCGCAGACATGTCAGCTGTTCAATAAAAGTGATCTTTTCTCTTTGAAAAATGTGCGGTTTGTCTTTTGTTACAAATAAATCGCAAAGTAAATTTTCAGAATGGAAACAAATTGGGGGGGAAATCTTGGATTCTTTGACAATAGGTCAGTAAATTGAGCAGCTTTACTTTTCCATGTATTCTACCATTAGCTGTTACTTTGGTTTGGGACCAAATAAAGCTAATGATGTTCCCATCAGCCTCAGCTATAGCTTTGACTTCAGTGCTGACGAGCTACTGTTAGCAGGCTAACACGCTAAGTTGGTGGACAAGGTAAACGTTAGGCCTGCTGCGCGTTAGCATGATGACACTAGTATTTAGCTCAAAGCACCACTGCTGGCTGTAGACTCTTGGTCTTATTAATACATTTCTAAGCAACTTGTGTTGCAAATAGTTTGCTGCTTCAGTTGTAGTTCACTTTTCCCCTCCCGGGGAAAGTGTATGCCAGGGTGCTGGAAAGGAGGCTCAGACCGATTGTCGAACCTCAGATTCAAGAGGAACAGTGCGGATTCCGTCCCGGTCGTGGAACAGTGGACCAGCTCTTTACCCTCTCAGACTACTGGAGGGGCTCTGGGAGTTTGCCCAACCAGTCTACATGTGTTTTGTGGACTTGGAGAAGGCCTTCGACCGGGTCCCTCGGGGTTTTTTGTGGGGGGTGCTGCGGGAGTATGGGGTGCCGGACCCATTACAACGGGCCATCCGCTCTCTGTACGAGTGCAGTAGGAGCTGTGTTCGTATTCTCGGCAACAAGTCAGACGCGTTCCCGGTGGGTGTTGGCCTCCGCCAGGGCTGCCCTTTATCACCGGTCCTGTTCGTGACTTTCATGGACAGGATATCTAGGCGCAGCTGGGGGGAGGAGAACGTCGGGTTCGGGGGTCTCGGGATCGCCTCTCTGCTGTTCGCAGATGATGTGGTCCTGTTAGCCTCCTCGGACCATGACCTCCAGCATTCACTGGGGCGATTTGCAGGCGACCCTCACCTATGAATGAAAGAACGAGGTCTCGGATACAAGCGGCCGAAATGAGTTTTCTCCGTAGGGTGGCCGGGCTCAGCCTTAGAGATAGGGTAAGGAGCTCGGACATCAGGAGGGAACTCGGAGTTGAGGCGCTACTCCATCGTATCGAAAGGAATCAGCTGAGGTGGTTCGGGCATCTAATGCCTCAGCTATAGCTTTGACTTCAGTGCTGACGAGCTACTGTTAGCAGGCTAACACGCTAAGTTGGTGGACAAGGTTCGTTAGGCCTGCTGCGCGTTAGCATGATGACACTAGTATTTAGCTCAAAGCACCACTGCTGGCTGTAGACTCTTGGTCTTATTAATACATTTCTAAGCAGCTTGTGTTGCAAATAGTTTGCTGCTTCAGTTGTAGTTCACTTTTATAATATAGTGTTACTTCCTGTAAAGTGGTGAAATTCTCATATAATTATCAATGACAAACGGTAAAGCTCAGGCTACAACAGGAAGTTAGGTTGCACTTGTTTCTAAGATAAGCTATTTTAGCTCAATATGGTGTCTTACTCAACGCTTTCTACATCGCATAAATATCAATAAAAATGCAATTCTTTTCTGACATGCTAGAGACCAAACAACTAATCAAGAAATCAAGAAAATAATTTGCAAATTAAGTTATGAAAATAGCTGTTAGTTGCAGCCCTATCTGTACTACTGAAAACAATATACTTTTTACTGGATGGTCTGTTACTGTCACCTTAACTGTGATGTTGCGTTCAGCATTTATACATGTCATGACGATTCTCTCTGAAGTCTGTTATCAACCACAGTAAATTATAATTACACTAAAAAGAACACAGATTAATAAATCTTTTATTTCAGGAAACAAATGAAAACCCTTCCATTTTCAGACAGGCATTCAGTAGTGGAGTTGAGAATTAGCCATGTTGAAGGCTCCGCATTGGCTGTTTTAATGTATGTGATGAGAAATTACGCTGCTCCAAGTCATAGAAAAACAGGTTTTTATTCACAAGTCGTCTCAAAACCAGCAAAAGGAATAAACAGAAAGCAGATTATTCTCACGAAGCTGCCGTCTCAGCTGGCAGCGGGTACTCAGAGATAAAGTGCAGGTCTGTGTCCTCTGTGCTGTTGTCGAGGCTGTCAGATGGCATGTGGCAGCCGGAGTCTCTTGGGCAGTTGTTCGTATCCGCCTTCATGTTCTCGCCAGGGGTCTCGGCCCCCTGATTGGCCTCGTTCTCCAACTGACTGTCAGCTGTGAAGCAGAGGAGACGGGTTGGTTGGATGTTCGGTCCCCGAGTTGAATAGATGAGCAGTAAGTAATCCTTTACAGCTATTATTCCTGTGCATCAGGGCTCAGCGGCCTATCTATGTGTCCTGCTCTATTCTCAGCTACACTCTTTGGGGTTATCCTGTTATCTTTAACCTCTTTAGCTGTGGCCCGGATACCCTCCCAGTCTTATCTGCTTGAGGTGCAGTGTCACTTGTCCCTTTCCCTTTCTGGATCTAAACGTCTCAGCAAATCATCTTACGGTTTTATCATGTCACAAAATGTGCGTGATGACACTGTCCTTTTCCTGCGTTTCCCCATTACTCACAGCGCAGTTGCTGCAGGGAGTGGACAGCGGTGAGCAGACGAAGCCTGTGCTCTGGATCAGTCACATTCAGCTCCGTCAGGTGATGCTCCCTCAGTCTTATCAAGTCGTCCACTGTTTGGTAACCGTTCAGCTGTAGAGACGAGAAATGCTCCTGAGGAAGCAAGTCGGGGATAAAAAAAGAACCATTCAGAAGCTGAAGGAATACAATCTCGTATAGAAGATGAGTGTTGCTGCATCACACTCCCAAAGTCAAAGTACCTCCATACTGAGGCGCTTCAACACTTCCTGGACGGTTGATTTCTGTCTCACTCTGCGGCTTTGTGTTTCCATGTGCGTATGAGGACTCTGCTCTGTTAGCACATCCACATAAATGAACTTGAAATTTCCCATTCTGCCATTCAGCATGCCGGTCCATATTCCCATGGAGGGCTTGGCAATTATGTCGATCACATCTCCCACCTGAATGAAAGTTTAGTTTTAGTTCCATTGCATTTATTAGAGCATGTTCAAAACACAGGAAATCTCCCACAGACAAGAGATACTTTGTACCAGATTAAAAATTAAATTAATACAAAATGCTTTATTGCTTTCATATTTCTGTTAGCAGCCACAAAGACAAAATAGAGTAAAGGACAGATATGTTGAGCTAATGTGACTATTAAGACTAATTGATGGTATTCTATGTCATAGTATAAGCTATGCACAGAGCAAGTGACATAGAATATTGAACACCTGTTAAGTAATGTGGTATGAACGTTTAGTGGTATAGTAACGAGTATAACAATCTAGAAATATGAGAAAGTCCACTAATGGGTAGTTAGAAAGGTAGATGGGTCCAACAAACACAGGACTTTCAATCAAGAGACTATGTGTTCAAGTATTGTTGAGTCATTTTGGAGTTGATGAGTGATGTTTTAGACGAGTTTTCCGTACTTATGTTACTTTTACATTTTACTTAGTTTATGTTCTTATTTTGAGCCCAAACATGAAGTTTTTATTTAACCTAACTAAGTGTTTGTTTTTTCCTAAACCTAGGTTTAGGATTGTTTGAATTCTCATTGTTCACCACGTGTTTACTGCAATGTATCCTCATGCAACGGTTACTAAAAGCTATTAAAAGCCAGCAACACATGTCAATGTCCACTCGTTACATGCGTACGTTTTTTCCAAAATATTCCATTTTCACAGGAAACTACTCAGCAAAGTTTAGGCAACAACTATTTGGTTGGCTTTCGGAGAAGATTGTGAAATACTTAGTTAGGTTTGGGCAACAAAACTACTTTGTTAGGTTTAGGAAAAGATTGCCGTTTGGGTTAAAATAACTACGGAAGTGCTGTTACTAAAATGCGTAAGTTATGTGACAAATACATCAACATTGACTTCTCATTTCACACGGGCAGTGAACAGCGGCCTCCTGGCTGAAAGATGACTGTTCGTTGGATAGAAAGGTATGTGTTGGGATGAGTAACCAAAGTAAACGTGGGCTTGTTACGTAACACTGTTATTCTTGTTATGCAATGTAACATAAGAAAGTCCACTCAGGGTGGTTGTTATCTATTGACGCTAAATTGTTACGTTACTTTTTACGTTATTATTTCAACACAAACCATGGTCTTTCTTTCTAACCGTAACCAAGTAGTTTCGCTCCCTCATAACATGCTTCCATTGGAAGTGATGGGAGACCAAATCCACAGTCCTCGTATCGTGCAAAACATATCCAAAAGGTTATCTGAAGCTAATGTGAAGATGTCAGCTGTTAATTAGACAAATTAAGCTTCACAGTTACAGTCTTTTTAGTATAAAATCTGTCTGATCAATCTATCAAATGCTGTTGAGTCTATTTAAGTCTGGACCAAAGTGGTGGACCAACCAGACCGACCAACACTGCCATGGCTAATCCTAAAGATGTTGTCCTTCAATTGTCATCCTAAAACCTGTGTCTGTCCAGCCCCAGTATAACACAATAATAACAGTAATGCAGTCCTGCAGTTAGTTTATTTCACTTCCATTTACTTTCCAGACTTGCTTACCTCGAGTTTGAGGGATTCGGTGTCATATGGACTTGGCATGAAGTCTGTGTGGACTTTTGCTCTGCCACAGAGCGGTTTTGTGCTCAGTGGATCGTCCTCCAGCCTCAGACTGTCTCGGTTACTGGAG
Source organism: Ophiodon elongatus (assembly GCA_016806645.1). NCBI lineage: Eukaryota > Metazoa > Chordata > Actinopteri > Perciformes > Hexagrammidae > Ophiodon > Ophiodon elongatus. Next base: position 123,465 of record JACSYO010001904.1, read on the forward strand.
CAGCCCGACCCACTGGTGACTCCACCTGGGGAACAGCATACAAACAGTAAAGGGCGAGCTCGTTTTCTAAGTGAGCTAGCCATATGTCAATAATTAGTTTTTTGATTGGTCAGAGGTTGGTGTAGCGCCACAAATTAGTGCATCTACATGGGAGCAACGGGACACCTGAGTGAACAAGCAACGGTTGCATAATTCTTGGTGGGAAGAAAACACTTGGCTCTGGGCCTGAAGGTGCTTACTTGAGGAGCTTTGTCCACTGTTGAGGCTGTAGAGGCTTTCCAGAGAGTTACTAGACCGATCGTGTCCTTTACTAAGTGGTCGTCTACCAGCTTTCCTCTTCTCGGCTTCATTTCTCTGTGTGTTTCCAGTCTGCACAGTAAAAAAAAACACCACAAGTCACGTTTTATTATCCGGCCTTATATGCTTTATGTTTGTTCCCTGCCATCCGTCATCTTCCACTACAGGCAAACAAAAGAGGAAGCCAGCCAACCAGATGGCTGAGTCAGGGCCCAAAGCTGCCGTGTTTGATTCCTCATGCGACGCAGCGGCTCAATGTCCCGGTTTATGCTGGGACACGCAGCTCCTCTGGTAAGCAAAACACTTAATCCTGCAAGGGTTGCCTGGCTTTTTATAGCTGAGACCTACAGAAGGTGTGTGTGGCGGGAATAATCCCCAGCTACCTGCACTCAGCTTTTAACTTCCTCTTCCTGTACGGGGACTTTTACACCGCGGACCATGTTTGCATCAGCATCACCATCCGTGTGCGGTTTCTGAAGTGGGGGATTGTGGATGGGCTGCACTTAAACTGCACAGGCATGCAGCTTATGAAATATATGATCTGAGTTGATTGGGTTCTAGAAATTGTCGGGCAGGATCTTCTCAAGTGAGCGATGGCTGGGATCTGTTTGATTAAACTGCATACGTAAACCTGCGTTTTTCTAAAATCAGCCTCAACACTGTCGAGGACAATTTAACCAGCCACATGTGCACACTGATCACATGTAACACAGTCACTGCCAGTGAGCTGACATATTATGTCATGTATTATGTCAACAGTTTTTATCGGATATCATTTGTGACCTCTTTCTTAGTGAATAGTCAAAGCACAATGACTCACTCACAATGAAGTTACATTAGGCCCTTTTGGCAGACGTGTCATTGCAGGGTAAACACAGGTGTGAATAATGTCATGCATTATGGCTCTGTTCCATGTAGGCATTCATTAATGTTATCAATTACTCCCGCTATGACATGCCAAAAGGTCTGCTCTGAAAAGAGCCTGTAATGGTAAAAAAAAACATGTGCTTAATAGAAATAACTAATGTCGCCAGTGATGACAATGAGCAATGATTTAATGCATGACTTAATGCGGATGGATCGTGAATTCCTATTTATCACTGTTACGTCCAGACTTAAGTAAGTATGAAATAATCATAATTAATCATCTCTCTGATGAGAATAAGGGTACAAAACACACTGGCAGTCAGGTGCAAATACATGTTGATACACTGACTCAGTGACACAGCTAGCATGGCTGCTATATGAACCCATATTTTGGAAAAACTTAGAAACAGTAGAAATAGAACAAACTAGAAGCAGGGCCTGGCGGTCGTACACCTCCTCACTTCATTCATGGTTCAGCATAGCTGGTCAATAGATAGCCGACATGAGTTTGTGCTTTCTCTTATTGTTTCGCAAGTACCAGTTTTTGTTTTTGGCAATTGCAAAAAAATTGTAAGCAATCGTAAAAAAAAAAGAAAGAAAAGAAAATGGAAGCTGTCCCCTTCAGCTTTCAGGCATTTTTCTTTTTCTTTATTAGAAAAATGCAGGTGACGTGTACAGTATTAGTGAATACACGCATATGTATGGATTTACAGTGTATTAAAATAAATAATACATTTATTTATTAAATCATCATGACTTAGTAGTTATGATCATGCGTTTTCACACCCTTATTATTCCTAAGAGTAACTCATAATTGGACTAGTCGTACATGAATTGCAAATGTCTGTAATGTGAGTCTGGTCAAGGTTTGATAAAGTGGCTGGATGACGTTTAATATGTCTTAAAAGGAAGAAAAAAAGACATTTGGCAATATCTCAAATGTTCACATTGTAGTTATTACTGACGAATATGCGTTTGTAGTTATAAAAAATTTGACGGCTACTCGGGTGTTGTCCCAGCGTGTCTCTCTGTCCCTCCCTCGATCCACCAGATGCAGTCAGACTGCCTTCCTTCCCCCGCCACCTGACTGCCCCACCCATCCACACACCTGTCCCCACTTCCCTCTCCAGCTCTGCAGTTGCCTGCATCTCATCCCTCGTCAGCTTCTCACTACATACTGTATTCTATACTATACTGGCCCAGTACAACTTCCTTCTGCACTTGCCGCACAGCCCCATGAGATTTTATTTAGTGAGTAAATCATTGTTTTTAGGGTCCGTCCACTGTGACTTGTGTCCATACTGTTGCGTTAACACATAATTTAAAGCTAATTATCTTTTTTTTTAACCAGCTCAACCAGATGAGGTGGCAGGACATCCACGAGCATGTTGGATCTGTCAGTCCCTGTTCTGCTTTAAGTGCTAGTTTTACCAGTCTCGTGTAAAAAATGTAAAAATGGTACTTTGATTGATAGTTTGCGGTGTGGCAGGGCAGGTGTGTGGCTGACAGCTGTCTGCTCGGTGACAGATGTTTCATTAAGTGCGAACCACAGCAAACGCAGGGTGCCACGATCCCAAAAACGGCTCGCATTAATAAAAGCTGTGCAGAGTGTGTGACATACAGTGATGGCTGACGGCGTTTTCTCAGGCGAGGCCCCCACGTGCTTCCTGTCACTGTGTGATAAGGTCTCCGCCTCCCTCCTCTGCAGCCTTGGAGTGGTCGCGTCGCCTTTCTGCTCCTGCTTTAGCTTTGAAAACAAAGGACACTGTGAATAGACGGCCTCCCCCGCAACTGTGTGCTTTGTCTGTCTCAAAGGAATCGGATTTGGTTGTGCATGGTGTGGAGGACGTTAAAGTAAAACAAATTCCTCGATGGGCACGCTGGCAGATGGAGGATGTCGTTTCTCTTACCAGAGCGCTTCCATTATCCGATGGCTTCATTAGAGGGGAGGGCTGTCTGAAAGCGTCAAATCTCCCCAATCTGGTCAACTGTTTGGGTGAAAGAGCGATTAACATGTGTGTTTTACTGGTAACAGATGGGCACATTATCAGCCTCTGTGTGTGTGTGTGTGTGTGTGTGTGTGTGTGTGTGTGTGTGTGTGTGTGTGTGTGTGTGTGTGTGTGTGTATGTGTGTGTGTGTATGTGACCACACAACATAAACAGTTTGTGTTTAGTCCCTGTTCATGATCTGTGTTCTGAATTAGGTTAAACCCTGGCAGCTATGCAGTTCTTCGACACGTGTTTTTTATATGAAAATACATGAGCTTGTATTTGAGTGATATTGTCGCGCTGTTCTTGTTCTATTAACTGTTACGTAAAAAATCTCAGTATCATGTGGGGAGAGAGTTTTTGTCAGTACGTGTAAAGTATTCCAACCTGCTTCATTTGTATAAACTGCAGATCTGTGTGCAGATCTTATATCTACTTATATATATGTATATATATATATATATATATATATATATATATATATATATATGTATATGTATATATATACATATACCTACCTATACCTACATGAGACATCAATGGGAGACAGTGAGTCATTCCCTACTTGTTTTCCATTAGCTTCAGCTTAGCGGCCATTCAGCGCTGCCCACAGAGCATCTGTTACACTAACTCTTGGCTCATTCCCAACATTGACCGTTAGTGAACTGATATTTCACGATGATTCATAGTTACTCTGACCTGCCTAATGACGGTTTGAAGTTTTTTTTGGTATTATTAAATAGCAATATTTGAGGCATAAGCTGTGCTTACTGAGGCTGAACAAGAAACTAATCTTTAAGATGTTCTGAATACCTGAATCGCAATCATAATAAAAAAAAAAAAACGAGCGTTAGCTGGAAATTTCAATTACAGTTCAGTCGTTCTAAATGTTCCCCAAAGAGCTCTAAAGTGCAATTAGAAAGTCAGGCCATGCAAAGCCCACTTTAATGATACTTCAGAGGTCCTCTGGGAGCAGGCTGCAACAACAGAGAGACGTCATACACTGGAGCTTCATGTTGGTGTCTGCTGGATCGCACAAAACAAGCTTAACAGGCTAAATCCACATCAACATCTCAGGAATACAAACTGTAAACCAACAACGCCGTTAGCCATTATTAGTTTGAACACCCAGGTCAGACCTCACAGGAAATGTGTTGGTCTGCTCTATTCCACCAAACCTCAACAGGAAGAACTGTTGACATGGAAATAAAGATTTGTAGCAATAACCAGACAAAGTGAAAGGCTCATGGAACAATAACTTCCACCATGTTTCAAGAGAAAGCCACTTAATGGGCCAGTGTGTAGCATTTAGGGGGATTTATCAGCAGAAATGGAATATACATTTCTTTTTGTGTATAATTACCTGATATTAGGAATCATTGTGTTATCGTTAGATTAGAATGAGCCCTTCATATCTATATATGGAGCGAGTCCATGTAGCACCACCATGTTCTACAGTAGCCCAGAAGGGACAAACTAAACACTGGCTCTAGATAGGGTATTACAGGTTTTTACGTTACCTGAAGGCCACCGTAGTATTTGCTTTAAGGCGGAAAGTTAACACCATTCTCACATCTGTCTGTCAAATATACGGCCAGGCAACAGCAAGCAAGCCGCCACTTAGCTTCGCTTAGCTTAGCATATAGATTGGAATTCAGAGGAAAAGGCTAACTTTTCTCTGTCCAAAGGTAACAAAATCCAGTTTGTCCAACTATTCCTTTTAAGATGCTAGATTTTGTGTTAAAACTTGCAACAACTGGTTCTTTTAGTTGATCTCATTTCCTGGTGGTAATGTCACTGAGGTATGTCTTACTGTGTTCTGTGGGAGCGGCCGATCCGTGATGGAGCAGATCATTTCTGGAGGAGACAGATCTGACTGTTTGCTGTCCAGTTCCTGGATCAAACTCTCAAAGCGATCCCACTCTGTCGTCCGGGGCAGCGACAAGGTGCCACCACACACCGACGGCTCGTGTCGGGGTTGGCGGCAGGTGTGGTAGAAGGGAGTCCAGGGCTGCGGACACTCAAATGGGTTCCACTGATTTCCAAGCTGTGGACTCCAAGCCCCTTCCTCTTCTGAATCTTCATGGACGTCTCTGGTCAGCTGTCGTTGCCGCTGTGGTGATGGAGTCGTCGTGGAGGGCTTGTTCTCTGCTCTCTTCCCCAGGCCGATGCAGGTTAGCACTGGATTGTTATTACTCGACACATCTGCCAAGTGATCTGAAGATTAGCAGAAGGTACTGATATTGATTCAACGCAGCTTCCTGAGCAGGTTGAAGAACATCATCCGCAATGACTCACCATTATTCTCCGAGGTCCTCTTCCCTCTCCCAGCTCCACTCTGATGTTCCTTCTTGGTTTGCATCAGGTTCTGTAACTTCTTTAGTCTTCCTGTGCTGTGTTTTGATTCTGCTGTGTCAGCTGCAGTTCCACCGCCCTGCAATAAAGAAACAATACGAGCATTCAATGCAGTGAACACACATTCAGCACTAACTGCATGTAATGGAGTAGAAAAACTGACTCTCAACAGTAAAATGTTGCTTGGCGTACACATCCGTGCATCAGTATTATCATGTGCATTTTCAGGTTCATATTTGGGTTTTGGGTTTCTACTAGAACATGTTTACATGTTATTTTTCTCATACTGTCTTTCTGATTATATATCAGCCCAGTCTGCTCTGATTGGTCATACTTGGAAATGACAATGGCCCTATCAAAAGCCAGTGTTTGGTTTGTCCATTCTGGGCTTCTGTAGTAACATGGCGGCTCCGTGACGAGGACCCGCTCGGTATGTAGATATATAAACAGCTCATTCTAAGGTAATGAAAACACAACGATTCGTATTATTAGGTGAATATACACGAAAGGAAACATGCTAAATAATATTATATACCATTTCTGCCAATAGACCCCTCTTAGTGCTACATACTGATCCTTTAAAGACACTGTTTCTGAGTACAGTGCATTTCTCCGTGGATTGAGCGTTTTGATGCTTACACCGTATCTAACAGCCTTTATAATCAAAAAAAGACATGGCAATCTCACTTTCTGCAATATGGGACCTTTAACAATCTAATATATATAACAATATATCAGTCTCAGGACACTTTAACTTTTGATATTTTTTTATGTTTGTTTTGGCTGATAACACCTCTGTACTTTTACCTCCGTAAGATTTTGAGGGCAGTACTTGTAATTGATTATTTCCTATTTCCACCTCTAAAATAATGCTTGCCTAAACATTTAAGTCCAGGCATGTAACTTCTAGGCTGATGGCAGAGCTAAACCTTCAGAAACACGCCGTGTAAGTCACCTTATCATACTGGCACCGCCCTATCATTTTGTTCTCTGTTGTGTGGAAGAGATTGCTGTCCTGTCCCCCTCTCAACTATCAGCCGTTGGCATAAAAAGCACCAAACAGTACAAAATCCAGAAGAACACAGGGCAGATATAAAAGGGCCTTATAAAAGGAGATTACAAAGCAGATCAAAGTGAACCGTGCATCTGATTTGGCTGACTTACAAATGACCTCCCTGTTATAGATTCAGTTTTCACCCTCTGTAACTTCTGTCCATACCACACAAACATTCCAAGCGAGTTAACTTTGAAACATTGGTCAGATTACTCTCTTCACACATTTGAACAAAAGTAGTGTTATCTATCATCAAAGGGCCTAACACAGCCTTTTTATTCATTTTACAGATGCTGTACTCTGCTGTTACATAGGCCGTGCATGGAGGATGAGCATAGATAAACAACCACAGACTTAAACCCATGTGCACCAACATGTGCACAAACATCCAGGTATGTCAGGTATCTACGTGCCTATCTGGCACACGTGTGGATGCAGTATTACAAAAGACTAGGCAGCTTTGCAAACAATTATTATTTATGGTACTTAAGTGATTATATCCACGTGTGAATGAAGTGTGAAAAATGTCAATTTAATGCACGTACTCCAAACAAAAATGTGATTTTTATTTAGAAAGTATAGATTAAGACTACATTTAACATGGACACTGTAGTATATGCACCATAATCTGGCTCTACTGGAGGGTTGAACCTGCCCTAAGGGGACAGTAATGTGGTTTTACCTGCGCTGGTAGATCGGTCTGTGTCCTGTCAGAGTTCAGCTCCTTCCCTCTGTCGTCTCGTGTCGATGTGCTGCTCTGACATGCAGCGTTACACATCTCTGTAGGATCAATCCACACGGGTCAGACAATGCTTCATTTCCCCAGAATCGGTCGCATGTGTGCAGGGGTGCGTGTGTGCATCCGTGAGTGAGTGAGTGAGTGAGTGAGTGTGCACCTCTCTGTCTGTCCGCGGCTTATCTCGCATTTTGCTCCAGCGAACTGATATTATTTTCGGTTGGCCAGTTATGGCCGCGTGTTCAAGGACCTCTTGAGACTCACAGTTTCTCAAAACTCCTTCTATTAACTGTTTTTATACTACCGTTGACTGTATGCTGACTCCTCACTCACCACTCTTAACCAGCCCCCGGCCTGTAGGGGACGCTAGTGAAAACACAGCTGAGTGCATCTCCGAACCCCAGCCACTCGTCTGCGTCAAGAGACACAATCAGGTGAGCTAACGGAACGTCCAGTACACACACTGCTATGTACCTCTCGGCCGCTGCTCGACGACTCACTTTTATTGTTTTGGACCGTGTGTTTTGCTAATCGCTAACAGCTAACAGAACTACCTGTCTCAACACTATATCTCTGCAACTCAGTCACTGCTACGCTGGCAGACAGCTTTGTGAGTTTAATATAGTTTTTTGGGAAGATTGTAATATGTGTATTATGGCAAGATTGTATGAAGTGTATTATACTACAACTTTGAGGCAATTGCTCGCATACATCGCTGCTTGTTGTTGAGTTTGAATGTGTGTTTCACCACATTGTACAGCCCATTGGTTGCGTACATCACAGGTTGTTAGTTGGCTCACTTTTATAGTTTTGTACGGTGTGTTTGGCTACTCGCTAACGGAACTACCAGTACACACGTTGCTGTACTTCCCTGCCACTCAGCCACCACTACGCGGGCAGACAGTTTGGAGCAGTTTGGCAAGATTGTATGATATGACAATTTTGAGTCAATTGCCTGCATACATAACCTCTTGTTTTTGAGTTTGAATAAAGTGTGTTTCATGACGCCTTACAGCCAATTTGGGACTAGACGGGGGGGTTAACCAACTGTGGGTTGTATTCATTCAACCACACAATACAGCAGTGGTCGTTGCAGACACTCCTGGCGGAGATCTGCTGAGTGCACCTTTCTAGTTCATATATTGTAAAACATATAAATGACATAAGCATTGATCCTTCAGCTGTTGTACACGAGAAATTCTCTGGTATGCTACTGTTTCTTTACTCTAATCTCCAACTTCAGTGCACCATGGTTTGTGAGTGTAAGCACTCAGGTGGATGTCTTTACCTTTCCTGTGATGAGAAAAGTCCTTATTGTCACCTGATGACATCCAGCAGGTATAATTATTGTCTTTGTCTGCAACAGACAAGGTGGAGGGGAGGGAAAAGCAGTTGACAAGTGCTCTCATTGTAACTGTATACAGCCAGGTTCAACATAATGTAAGATCAATATGAGCAATGTGAGCCTGAAGTTACTTCTGCATAAAGTCTGAAAGAAAATCATTGAAAATATGAACTTCAGGGACTGTGAACATTTTGTACCAACCTAATGTTTCATTGTCCGAGGGTAATGTCGGCGTACATGACCTAAAATGACAAATGATAATGGCATACATTTTAATTTCCTTATGAGAAATAAGTTCATTCCAATGAGTAAAATACAAACAGAACTAGAGACGATCTAAAGAAATGCCTTCTTTAAAAAATATTCATCAGCTAACAAAACTCACATACCTTCTGTTATTCCTCTTTACTTTTATTGTACTCTGAAGTCGGTCCTTGGGGGAACAAAGATAGACACATCTTACAGTATGGCAAAATCAGAAAGGAAAGAGTAATAAAGAAATAATTGGATGCACTAGCATTTAGCCAGCTGATGTGGACACTGATATTGTTGTAGCAGGTGTGCGGGTCTCTGCACCAGCTTAGCTGTTTTTACCCAAGCTAGCAGATGGTAAATACATTTGTATGGCGCTTCTCTAGTCTTTCAAACACTCAAAGCGCTTTAACACTAGATGTCACTCACCCATTCATACACTGATAGAAGGGGCTACCATGCCCATCAGACCATGAACTAATCATTCATACCCATTCAGCCTGCAGGAGCAATTTGAGGTTACGTGCCCAAGGACACACCGGGGATCAAACCGCCGATCCTCTGATTGAAAGACGACCCTGCTCTATCACTGATCCACAGTCGCCCCCAAATAGACTGAACTATTTTAGGAACTATTGGGTGGACTGGCAAGACATTTGGTACAGATATCCAGGAAGCTTTTTTATTTGGCATTCTATCTAGCCAACATGCTAAAATGCTGTAATGGTAAACATTACACCTGCTTAACATCAACGTGTTAGGATTGTCATTTTGTTCAAAGAGCCGCTGTAGCCCAGCCTCAAAGAACCGCTAGCGTGGCTGAACACTGTTAGTATTGTTTCCTTTGCATGCATCTGCATCTGCTGTGCAGAATCCAGCAACACACAATAATATGGGAACAGGTTTGATTCTAGTCTAAGAGAGGTGATCCATAACCGTGAGCATGCCTGATCTTCACCACTGTTGCAGCTCTTTCTGATTCTCTCACTGGTTTCCAGAGATTGACCTCTGGTTGTGCAGAGCAGGCTTTCATCCTGCACCACACAGACACTCTTTGTGCAGCCAGTAAGTGATCTGAGGAGTGTCACAGGTCTCCAAACTCAGTGGTTTCCAATTGGTTTGAATGTTTAGAAAGCGTACACTGTGTGCATCGTCAGTGTTAGATCTGAATGAAACATAGAGAAAATAAACTTACGGAACTGATGGCTGGGTCTGAGCCGCCCCATTCGAGCTTACACCTGTGAAGAGAAGGGCTGCACTGGTACTTGGGCGGGACTTCCTTGGGTGTTTGTCCATAGGGTGGTTCATACATGCTTTCTGTGGAACCATCCTGAGAGAGAAGAAAATACAGTCTGCATGGTGACAGAAGCCTGCTTTAAATACTACAGCACACTGATTGGCTGCGTTCAAATGTTCCGACTAAAAGTCTCCTGTTGCTGAGGCTCATCAAGGAGGAATTGTCTGGAATCAATCATCAGCCCGACTCCACAATGCAAAATCAATTGAAAGCTTTACATCACGGAGGGACGAGCATGTCTCTAATCTAACGGTTCAGCATCTACACCGGTGTAATTATTCTGCACGCACGGCTTGTCACTCAAACATGTTCAATCGTTGTTCAATGCACTTTTGTTTTTCATTTTATCCGTCTGCAGGTCTACAGGTCAGCAGTCTGCCATGAACACATCCATTTAGTCAAAATGTCTGGCCATGTGAGAAGAAAATGCTGGATGATGTATTATTTGAGAAGTAATGAAGCTTAGTGGAAGTTCGTTCAGGCTCTGGTCGTTCACTCTTTCAGTTCAACCAACCAGATTTTGCCACGATCTTTGTAAGCAGATCACATCACTACTGTCAAACTTTGAAACCGTCTCCTCTCTGCTGCATCCATCCACATCTTCAAGCATTTCCCTTCATCACTTCACCACCACCAATCGCAATCACCATCGCCAAAGACTCTTGTGTGGGAAACTTATGATGGTCAAATATACAACACAGAAAAGAAAAGATAACCATTTAATTTATAATAAATCTACAATGTCAAATGATTGTTTTATGTCATGGAAAGAAGTTTACATTCTACCGTAACACACATTTCACAGGTGATTTAAGGCTCTTCTAATATTGTGATATTTTAGTGGGCTAAATATTTTAAAGGGGACATGTCATGCTGATTTTCAAGGTCATACTTGTGTTTTGGGTATCTACTTGAACATTTTTACATGCTTTAAAGTTACAAAAACACATTATTTTTCACATCCTGTCTGTCTCAATATAGCTGTACTCACCCTCTGTCTGAAACGCTCCGTTTTAGCGCCTGTCTCTTTAATACCCCCTCCCAGAAAAGCCCAGTCTGCCCTGATTGGCTTGCGAGAAACATACAGTGCACCTTTGCAACGGTAGTTCTGAAGCAGTGGTTGGTACATTTTTAATGAGCCTGCATGTAGGAGACAAATCTGATTGGCTTGTAGAATCACATGTTTTCTGATCTAGGTAGCACGCAAAATAATGGACTGTGTTGTCTTGTGTCATAGTTTGAAAGTTTGAAACAATTTAGACACTTTAGTATTTTTTAAATCCTTTCTTCAGGCGCAAACTCATGACAAACTCTGCTTCTTATACAAACGGCTCATCCTCTGTCGCCTCATGTCATGTTCTTTGTGTGAGCAGAACTTCTTATGTTATGAGTTTGTGTACTGTTTGTGTTGCTAGATTTAGGATTGTACCTGAGAGTAAAGCCCCAAATCTGGCACTAAGTGGAAGAGGCACAGCCGCCTCTATAAATTGCCACTCATAATCAAATTGAACACATGCAGCCACGTGACACTTGTAAACGTCATCACTTCCAATAACAAACCCTGATAAAGACACAACAAAGACGTCATACTCAATCATTCATGTATCTTCTTGTTATAATAATCATCACATTATGAGTGAGCTTTGTTCAAGCAGATTTTTAAACATATCAAGAATTAGTTCCATATGGATGAGGCAGAGTTAGAAAGTTGTCACATTGACAGGATTACCATTATATATAATAATGAACAAATACAAAATATTTATATTTTACAGTCGTGTGTTGCCAACACAATGCAGCGAATGCGAACACAACACAGGAAGGCTCCATCTCAGGGACACGATGAATCCTACAAAGAGGGAAAGTTGTTTTCAGTTTTGTCCCGTTCCCCCGGGAGACCACTCCAGATCCTTGTCAACAACAATAACATCACCGGTCTCTCCCGCAGCGGCACACTCTGCGTCTCCTCCGCTTACCGGCTCATCAGCAGGCTGCGGGGGACCAAAACCAGCCGCTCCGGATACATAAACCGTAACAAAATAAATACTATAATAAATGGTATCTTACCAGTGTGAAGCAGAACAGGTTCATGTTTGAAGGTCCGTGCCAAAAGAGACAATGGAGCTAAGTGGAGACAAGCTGCACACGCTGTGGCCTATCTGGGATGCGTAAAACACACTTTCACACACCACCAGCCTCCCGCTCAAACGCACACACACGCGCACCCTAACACACACACACACACACACACACACGCGCCCCTGTGATGCACAAGCGCACCCCCCCCCCCCTCCCCACGCTGTCCACGGCCCCAAAGGCCTAATCCTAGTTTCAAATCCCTCGCGTAATCCAATAGATGCAGTGAGCCATCGCTGTCCAACACTGGCCTCAGGGACAGAGCCGCCCGCAAACAACAAGACAATGACATGTCATGTGTCCGAAGTGATCACGATCACGACCTGGTAGAGAGATTAAGCAGTCAGTGCGCGAGGTTAAACCAAAAAAAAAAAAACTATACTTTTAATACAAACAACACAAAACTCCTCCGAGGTTTTGTCCCACGTCATCACATGTCTGAAGGTGTGGAGTAAAGGTTTGCATAATACAGTTCGTAATCAGTCCAGGAATACTTTTAATCCTCCACTGTTTGGACAGGTAGAGCTAATGCATGGCATTATTTCTAGGACGATTGAACGAGAAAATAACCAGCTATCAGACATGACGTCATGCCACAGTTTTACAGTGATGCTGCAGAAACATGTGTCAGTTCTATGAGTAAGTGGTAGAGTATAGGAAACAAATATCCGTGTTTCACACTGCAAAGCCCACACATCTCTAAATGCAAACCTCTCAGATTGTTTCTTCTCGGTTCTTAACTCTCTCCAGTCAGTGAACAGGCTTCTGAAAACAACAAGATCACCATCATTATTGATGTCAGGCTCAATGGTAATCCCCCCCCCCCCCCCTGGTCTTTCCCCCAGCCCAGTCCGTCTCCACCTTCTCCTGCCCCGCTGTCTTTTTGTCTCTCATCCGGAGATAAAGACGACCTTTCATGTTGTTGTGATCGGAGCTCGGCTACAGAATTGGGTCAGAGAACGAGAGCCATATTTCTGTGGTAATAAGCAGCACAGAGGCTACTAACAGTGCCACTCAAATTTCCATCACTGTGTTCACTGCAGCAAGATTTATTTTAATTTCCATACATCGATGCCAATCAAATCTCACATTTATATTCATGAGATTGAAGGGGTACTCCAGTTATATTGCATTGCACTTTCATAAACTTTGAAGTCTCACAAAGGAGGATTTTTGTTTTTTTCTCAAAAGTACGGTATAAATGAAAGCTGCAGAGATACTTGTAGTCCCTGATACCTGTGTGTGTGTGTGCAACCCAAAAGCGTCTGATGATGAGGATGATGATGATGATGATGATGACATCATCAGGGTAATTTTTCAGACTTTGGAGAACTTTTAAAAGACTTTATTCAACCTTTTCCAGTAATGCACCTCACGGGGTGGCCCTTTAAGGATATCTTGAAATGAAATTAGATCTGCACAAGCATTCTTCTCGAACATATTTATTACATATTATAGTTTTTTAATGATTATTTCTGATGTGCTGATATAAAAAGAGTATTGAAGTATTGATAATAATTAAGCAAATAATGAATTCAGATATTTCTCATATAAATACATGCATCCAAACTCTTGGTGGACACCTATTAGTTGTGTTGTTTTTTGGTCAAAGGTCAGTTCATTGAGAGGGAAAGACTTTTCAGCAACACATTGCATGCCTCACGCTAACCCAGTTGCACACTGTCACGACCAAAGCTTCCCAGTACAACCAGTATGATCTGCTGGCCATTGAGGGGATTAAGTACTTTGCTCAAGGGCACCTCAGCAGTAGCAGGGGCTACCTTTCACTTAATCCCACCATACATACACTGTGGATCATATGGCTTCCCTCGCAATCCTCTAAGTAGCCAGTGCTGCAGCGTATTGAAATGCTTATGTTATGGCTGAATATCTATATGTCACGGCTGCTGCTGCTGCAGAGCATCTGTCACAGTCAGAGATAAGCTTCTGTATGACAACAGAGCTGATGTGGAAATCCTGGTCTGTTGTGGCAGTTGGGATATCTTCTTGAAAAAGCCATGGTGCCGCTGCTGACATTATTTAAATAAAGCCAAACTGAAGTAGAGTAAAGTTTGTGGACTTGGATCACCTCTTTGAGATCACTGGAAACCTCTACCCCCCAAATGGTGTGTTTTAGCCCATCGACTGTTTATAAGAAGTGGAGGTATTCACGGGGATATCACCCATTGGTTTGTGGACTGACGTTTTGAAGTCTCGAGTTTAGCAATTGGGCCGTCGCCATCTTGTTTTTTTTTTTGCAATCAGAGGTGATTCAGGAGAGTGGAGCTAGATACAAGAACAATACAGCTGAACATGATATTTTTAGGTAACAAAAATGTTCCAATTAACTTTCATGAACTGAAAACACCCCGGGTTACATTTCCATGCTCTAAAGCATCCCCTGCTTTATGGTCTATTTAACTCTAAATGGACCATAATTTACTAAATGAACATCATGCTGTATTGAAGAAGACTTGAAACTAGAGATTGAGACCATAAACTCATGTTTACAATGTTTACTGAGGGAATAAATCAAGAGAGACGTACAGTCATTTTCTCATAGACTTCTATACAACCAGAGGAGTCGCCCCCTGATGGACATTAGAGAGAATGCAGGTTTAAGACACTTCTGGATTCAAGATTAAGTCAAATGTATTTATGAATCTTAAAAAAAAAAGAATCTCTATATTTACAATGTTTTTATGTATATTGTTCTTGTCCAAAAGTAAATACTTTTGTTTTGCTTGTTTGGTAAATCATGATTAGTCGTGATTCACTCTATATGGTCAGTTGAATATAATCATTTTTTGTTGTTGTTATGGCCCAAAGAAACCAATAAATTTACAGATTGAACAGTGTGCCTCTGTACTGGACAATACAACCTTTCACAGACTCAGCAGGCCTCACTTTAATCCTTCAATGTTCCAACCTAAAAGATATAGTCTCTGTTGTCTTTTGAGACTGAAGCACTTTTCATGAGCTATTATCAATGTGTTTTACTTTTCTTTTACTGTAGTTGGCACTTTTCAGAGTCAGCAAGGAGCCTTGCAGCACCAAATAATAAAATAATTTCCCGAAACTGTAATAAAATCTGCACTTAACCCGATCAAGAACCCTATAATGTAATAACGTGACCAATAACGTAATACAATGGCCTCATTGATATTGTAATAACATATTTACTGATAATGTATTACCTTTAAATTGGGTCTTTTTCTCAAACACGAGGACATAATCAATTTGACGGATAATGTAAAGTGTGCAAGTATACAAATTGATGATACTGGAGAGTCAGGATTGCCTACTTAAAACACTAATATTTGAAACTGATTTAATGTATGATAATGTAAACTCAAGGCTTTATTGATTTGATATTTACAACAGAAGGCAAGTGGCCCGTTGTTATCAGGAAGAGAAATCCCTCTCAATGAGAGATGAACTGAGTGGTCCATTAGACCAGAGTGGATCTCAGACTCCATCAGAAGATGATTAACGCTGCAGAAGATGGCTAACGTTACACAAGAGAGCCATGAATAATATTACATTATAATATTATATTAAGGGTTGGAATGTTATTACAATATCAGTCAGGACATTTTATTACATTATCGGTCAAGTTATTACATTATTGGGTTTTACTACGTTTTCGATCAGGTTAAGTGCACATTTTATGACATTTTCAGACGTTATTTCATTTTTGGGCCTTTCAAACACAGTATGAGGCCACTCTCATGTCTAAATTCTGTCATTTACTGTGGAGCCAAAATTAAACAGGACTAGTGATCCTCTTCTTTCACATGTGTTCACTCACTTCCAGCAGAGGCTTATTGCTTTGATCTTAAACGTTGCTTTAAACCAGGGGCTGGTAACCACAGGCACGCGGTAGCTTAACCAATAACGTCGTTAGTATGATTACAATGTCCTTATTATGGAAGAAAAAAAATGTGTTTAATATTTGGATTGAATACAAATACAGATCTGTTTGAGGTTTCAATTTGTATGTGGTGTCCAAATGACGTGAACCTTAATGCTGATACGGAAAACTGATTAACAAGAGGATTTAAAAACAACTGTGCCCGTTGCTGACCCCTGCATTAACCTCCTGTCATTCATTGCGTCATTCTCCCTAACTGAAGTCTTACAAAGTACAGCACAACAATGCTTCCTGTTTCACATTGCTCCTGTAGATGGCAGTGTCACACCTACTGATTTCCCAGTGGCTCTGAGCTCATCCCATCATCGTCATTAGAGCTGAGCTCAACACTGTTAATATCAATACATCTTACAGTAATGTCAATGAGAAGTGCATGGGCCTTTTTTGTTGTTGCTTTATCTTCCATAATCTTAAATATTCTACATGTGTTTATTTAAATTATTGAATATCCCTCAGACTTGTAATGAGTTACAGTATGCGAGCCTCTAAATTTTGAGTCTTGGAGGAATGAGTGTCATGGGATCTTATATTAGTTGCATCAATTTTATACAATGCAAGAACAGTCCTTCTTGAAAAGTTTAATTAAACGCCATAATTCTTCTTTTGACAGTCTGAATATAATATGATTCATCATCTCCCGTTATATGCCTTCCACTGTGTGTAATTATGATATTAAATCACAGTTACACCTTCAGCCCATATACCTGCTGCTGCTGCTGCTGCAGGTTGAGTCTGACCTCTAGTCATAGAGATGTCCGTCCAAACGGGGGATGGAGACCACACCTTTGACCCTCCTCCCAACCTCCCGTTTACCCAGCATTCCTGCGCCAACCTCTGACCCCAGGACGTGCAGAATCTCAGCCCAGAGGCTACGACCCCGGCGTCCTTTATTGCGACCTTTTGAACTTTCGACACACCCCCAACCCCCAGTCAAAAAGTGAAACAGTTTGTCCCCTTGGAATAAATGACCTCTCTTCCCCCTTGTCCGGCAAAGGTATGTGAGTGCGTTGACCCCGCTCGACCTTTCATTAGCTCTTCCTTTTATTACACAGCTTCCTCCCCTGCTGCCTCGTCAGCACGTCACAGGGAGGGGGATGGTGGAGGCGACGGGGGAGGGTGGGGAAGGGAGCAAAATGAGAAAGAGGAGGAAAGCAAAAGAAAGCCGAAAAAGAGAGCTATAGAGTCAGAGAGAGAGAGAGAGAGAGAGAGAGAGAGAGAGAGAGAGAGAGAGAGAGAGAGAGAGATGTGAAACGAGGGCAGGAGATAGAGCCGAGGGAAGATAGATTGGCAGCATCTGCTGCGTGGACTGAAATGTCACCTTTAAATGGCTTCCCCGTCCTTGTTGCCCAGACCTCCCTATCTGATCTCCATTCTCCTTGGGAGTTGTAGTTCTGATGACTTACGTAGGGCACAAAACAGATCTCTTATAAAAATAATAGCGCGGCTCAAGATAAGCTCTCAGCGAGAGAGGGAGAAAAAAAAAACAATTTCTCGCGCCTCCTGTGGGTCTGTGAGTTCTACTGAAATTGACCATTTGAATGTTAAGTCAAAGGTCACTGTGCCATGTCTGAATACCATAATTGGATTTTGAGGCTTGCCGATGCTCCGAGTGCTTATACCGTGATGCAGCTCCTCGCCCCAACAACTGTAATTCACGTCTTCCCTGTTTTGCCCCCCGTAAGATGGGAAGCCTATTTTCTTGAACACTGCTGGTGCAGTAGGACACCTCATGCTCATCCTGAGCACATTTAGCTTAGCCGTGGCTGAATAACTTAATCGGACGGATGTCGTTTTTAAATGTAGCGAAGGGGATTTAGCTTTGATGATCTCAGTGCTAAAAGAAAAAAAAATAGAAGAACACTTATTGTGTATTTCATACAAATCGCATGCAGCTAAATCCGCCCCCGAGGCAAGAACAGCACATCCACATCTGGAAGGTGGCAGATCTTGTTTACTGTCACTTGACATGAGATGCAGTTGACATGTGTAAGAGATATGTCTGTTTGTGTTTGTGTGTGTGTGTGTGTGTGTGTGTGTGTGTGTGTGTGTGTGTGTGTGTGTGTGTGTGTGTGTATGGGTGTGTGTGGGAGGGGTGGTGGTGGTGGGGAGGGGGGATGGAGGCGGGGAGATCCGCTGCGTTTTGGGGCTAAAGCCAGATCATGCTGACATTGTCTCCATGTGGTGGCTTGCCACAGGGCACAGTGGTGCCACACTTGATGTCGTTCCTATCTTAAATGTCACTCTCAGTAAAGCCCATCACCATCTACTGGCTCGCGTCCCCGGGGCCACATTCACCCTTCAACCTTACAGTAATGTAGCAAAGAGGAGAGGGCAGCCAGACCTCGTCTCCGGCCCTCAAAGGCTGCTGTTTACTCCTCTTTTACATAATCCACTGTGTCACTGTAGGTCGTTAAACTCAAAGATGCACTGGAAACTATAATGAGGCTCAGCGGACCTGTGCGAGCGAGCTTCGCTGCACGGTGCTCGGGCGCACATCATCTGTGCGCCCGAGCACCGTGCAGCGAAGCTCGCTCGCTCACACCATTGGCCCATAGGTGACCTTTGACCTGGCGTGGCCCAGGGGTCACGAGGTGGCCTTTAATTCCCACTGGTGTGGTGACAGCCGGGCTAATTACACACACCTTGTTGTCTGTGAGAGTCGTAAAAGTCGGGTGACCAAACACTGCGATGCTGGTGCTGGTGTGGTGGTGCACTAGTGCTGATGAAGAAGGCGTGGGCAGCACTGGGAGTGTACCAACGTGTCAGAGCGGAAAGGAGCCTTCAGTTCACAGCGATAAAATAAAAATGTAGCAAGCAGAATTTAGGTTAACTTAAATTGATTAATTAAAGTCCAGACGATAAATGTCTTTTTAACCTTTTGACAGCCGAGCTAACTCAGAGTGAAAATGTGGCAGGACAAAAGGCTTTTAGCCTAATGGTTAATCAATACATTCATAAAAACAATGGATTAAATAACTATGTGTAACGAGAAAATGGTCGCTTGTAGCAATGTCCAAGACTCATCACCTGACTCTCCTCTTCTCCTCAGCGCTACGGAGCCTCATGGCGACTAAAGGGTCATCGCTCTGGTTTCCCTGCAACTCTGCTGCTTCGGTTCGCTCTCGCTGCTCCATGACGTTGTTTTCGACGGCGACCAAAAATCACGACTAGATTAATTCTCATTTCGCTCCGCATCTGTTGGATGTGTAAAAGTCAACTCCGAACAAGTTTGCCACATCAACTTAAAAGGTGATAATATGTCAACGTGTTCTCAGCTTTGTTACTGCTGCCCCCAAGTGGCCCAAATAATAATAAATAAGAGAGTTATTGCAGGTTTAACTTATGACTCATTTCCACTGCATGGCTCGGCTCGGCTCGGCTCGGCTCACGTTTGGCACCAATCCTTTGCTTTCATTCCGTTTTACCCTGCAGATCGTGGCCCCTCAGTGTGGGCGGGATTCTCAGCGGATCGCCATAGCGACACCCCGATTAACTGTCAAGACATCATTTTCAATGTGACACTCGCTGAATCCTTTCATTGGCAACCCAACAGAGGAAGATCTGCAGATATATATGATGAATACATCTACACCTGTCCAGTGTCTGACTGGGTGCTAACTGATGATCGGTATTCTCTATATATATGGGATTTCAATTGAAATGTGACATCTTAATAACAAACAAAAAACCCTAGATGTGCAAGATACTGTGTCACAGTGAAAATAATGCGTCTCTCCTGTGTGAGTGTGTACGTGTGGCCCACGGATGCTCCACCTCCCACTGTAAGAACAGAGCATCATGATATATGGTCACAGTTTCCAACACCTCTGTAAAAGAAATGCATCTTTTGCCTTAACAGGAGCAGATTATCTCTTCTAATAACTGTGCTCTTAATGACAGAATGATAGTAAATATTATACGTTTTCTTAATTATCAGCACAGACACGGCCAGATCTACATAGTTCTCTTTACCTCAGTCAATATATTTCCCTCAGCAAGCAGCAGACGTGAATTTGGGAGTTTGCTTTTCCCCGCAAAACTCAAATCAGAAGAGTTTCTGTTGTTTTCATTTTAGGACTTAAAGCGGTCCTGTGCTCTGCATCGGCACCGCTCAGCCACCACTTTATCAAAGGCACAATAATGAATCGCTTCCTCACAACAGCTAAATATAGAACGCAATGAAAGCGGTGTCAAAAAACAAACAAACGCAAAATAGATAATCCATTTGTGACCCATTTCTGTCCCTGTGTGAGCTTCATTGTTTGGAATAATAATAATGATATAAAAAAAATGCTCTCCCCAGGCACCTGAATATCTACAAAGCCCCAGTCTCTGACAAAGGGTTTGTCACTGAGGGACCATGAGGAAATTAGGACTCCTGAAAAAGAGGCTTGTACAACAACCACCCTCCTTAAAAAAAAGAAAAAACAGAGAGGAGCTGTCGCTCGTTATACCACCGGTGTGATCCCACTTCTAATTTTGAGATTCCCACCCCTATGTGTGCACTCAAGTGTGTGAAGCCGAGAGCATTAGTGCTGCCTCTCTGATCGCACGGCGGCACAGGGAGGACATCGTCGTCACCATGTGTGGTTTTTTAATAGGATGGCAAAATAAACCCGTTTTCTGGTCAGCAATTACCCATTCTTCTGGCCCGGTGGAAATTAGGAGAAGCTGCAGGAAAGAGGCTTTTGAAGGCCGGGAGGAGGGGAGGACATAGACGGGATCTCAAATGAAGTCCTGGTTCTTTTTTTTTCTTTCTATTCTTGTGACTTACACTTCAGCTCTGCCAATTCCACGAACTAACCCCTGTCTGAACTGTACTGCAGTCGCTGCTGCTCCCCGCACGCCCTCCGTGGTTCAACTCAAGCTCTCTCTCATCTCATCTCCTCATTCCATGTGACGTCGTGTTATCAAATGTGTTCGCTGGCTTTGTGTTTTCTATAGCGGTTATGCTGCTGGCAGGGAAGGTAATCAAACACCTTTCTCTCAAGGCAAACCACAGAACACAGGAACCTCCCCCCCCCACCCCCCACCCCCCAACCCCCCAACTCCCCCGTTCGAACCACAGCGCTGACTGTCAGAAGAGCTCAGACGAAACACAGGATTATGACTCCAGTCAAGTGGCGTGGACCATCATTTCACCATTCGGGGAGGAGTTTCAACGAGACTTCATCTTCAGGGCGACGATTGCTGCAGTTAAGAAAGGAAGCGGTTTTCAATCGCACACACCAGTATGGGGGCGTTGCTGGGGGCAACTGTATGCAACTGTATGCAGTGTAAGGCACTTAAGACGGGTCCCAGTGCACGCTAGTCACCATGAAACACACACACACACACACAAACACACGCACACACACACACACACGCGCACACACGCACACACACACACCATTGTATTTTCTGGTTACGTGATCAAATACATGACATCGAACAATATTCAAGTCTATATTATCCAAAAATCATCATTGCATATACATCTATATATTATATATAATCTGTGTGACGAAAATACCAAAGAAAATGAGAAATTATTCCGATAATTCAATAGTTTTTTATAGTTTATTTATATATTTATTATCTGGAGTTAATGTAGAATAAACATACAGATATTCTGAAGGCAAGACCATGACGGAGACCGATTTGCCTTTTTGATTGTGCACATAGCAAATGGAACAACCTTGAAACAAACATAATTTCTTCTTTGAACGTGTGTGTTTCCTGTATAATATTAGAAATTGACCTTTGGCAAAGTCCCACCCCTCGGACGGGCCAATCATAACTATAGTTCCTGCCAGCTTCAACCAAGCCCCGACACACCGCCCAGCTCTGAACCACAGACTCATTTTCAGGCTGGTTTAGTGGATTTGGAGCTCGTCGTAGTTAAACGTTGTGTCATAGTGACGTTTGTTAAGGGGATATATACGTTTCTAAAAGGTTACGCTCCTACGTAGAAACCTGTGGACATTGGCTAACACTAGCTAACATTAGCATGACAATGTTAGCACATCACCTCAGCACTTCTATGCTATGCTAGCTACTGAAGGTATACTGAATGTATACACATGCTGCTTTAGCTTTTTAATGATTGTAACAGTGAATAAAGACCAATCGGCTTCACAGGAACAGTGTTGTTCCGTCATCTCATTGTCTTCTGTCTGGATCTCCAGGTCATGTGATGGTTCACTTTTACACTGTGGTCTGCAGATTTAGTTTCTATCTTTATTTTTGACATCCTTTAAATATCCTTCAAACACATATTGTAAACCCTTCTGTCTGCTTCTCTCTGAAGTGGCTTCATAATTTTTCCAAAAATGTGATAATATTTCTTCATGGAGAGCAGTTAGTGACAGTGTGGGCTCCATGGTCGCTCTGACAGTTTGACAGAGTAGCAGCAGGGGGCAGGTTCTTTGCAAAGGGTCAATTGCCCATTCTCTACAACTCCCCCCCTTCCTATCTGCCCCAGAGCAACCACACTGCCTGTACCGTCTATATTTACGCCCCTGACTGTATGGAGGCAGTAGAGGTGATGTATGTCACTCGTACAGTGTTTGGATGGAGGTTGTTCATAACAGTGAAGGCGGAGTGCACAGAGAGGCCTCAGGGGCAGGTGATGTGCTGCTGTGATGCCGCCTGACATCTTCCTCAGAGGTGTTTTAGGCAACAAATAGCAGGTCTGTCTGCTGTCAGCCTGTAGGCCACCTGGGGGGGTCAGGCCTGACACTCTGTGTCCTGACAGCACAAGCAACCCCCCTCCCCCCCTCACCCCACCCACCCCAGAATGCACCGCGAGCCGTCACTGCCGATGAGGAGAAATCCCTCTCTCCTTAAGGTGCAATGAAAGGTCAGGAGACCGGTATCACTGGGAGAATTACTCACCGCGCCGCCCGCCTTGACATCAACAGAGAGCCGACCTGCAGGGAGCGAGCGAGAAAACGAGACGAGGGGGGAGAACAGGTGGAGTGTTGGAGAGCGGTGGCATATAGGAGGTGAGGGAGTAATGAGTGGAGGGGGGGTGGAGATGGGATGACAGGGTCAGGGGGAGGTGGCGAGGCAGGTTGGGGTAATGGGCTACGGGGAGTGGGTATGTGTGTCCTGGCGTTTTTAAATATCGGTGTGTGTGTGTGTGTGTGTGTGTGTGTGTGTGTGAGCGCTGTGGTTGGAGCTGAGGCGATGGGTGAGGGGGGAGGGTGGTTGAAGACGTCTTACCCTTGCAGCACTTCATCACATTGAGTTTTTTATCCACGCTTCCTGAACTTCCACTGCCTTTTCCGCTCCAGTTGGCCCTCAGCGGACAATGCGATCAGAGTGTCCCTGCATGTGCATTATGCAAGCGCGCTCTGGCCTATAGTTAAGATGTCAATGGTGCGTGCACCTCCCCAAGGTCACCGCGCTAATGACAAATCTCCAGGGACAACATGTGATTACCAAATGACTAAATGCAAAGCAAGCCCAAGTGCGAATAGAAATATCTGATAGCATATCCTTTTCCTTCGGCTTGAGAGAAACTTCTGTCTCGGAGGCGACACTCCACGATGCTGGTGGAGCTCGTCAGTCGTAGTCAGGCACCGCCACATTTGAATTCTGGGCCCATCTGCTACTTCATACATCCCGTCTAATAGCTTTCTTTTTCCATCAGGGCTGTCTCACTATCTGACATAATGTAGTTATGCACATTCACTCAGTATTCAACAAAGCGCGCGCACTACCTGCCCGCACGGCCGCGCGGCGCTCCCTCAGCCTGCCCGCACATCACGGGGATTTAAACCCGCGGTGCGCTCGGTATTTGAACCGCTCCGGAGTCTGAATAGCGCGGGGGGAGCTGAGTGGAGGATTGAGAGTGATCAGCGGGGAGACAGCGGCTGTGTGCCGCTCGCTGAGTGTTTCTGATTTTTTCTTTTTAAGGTCACCCCTCCACTAGAGCCAAAAGGGCACATCAATTTTAGAGCCCTCATGAGGAGGCGCCGCGTCTCCTCCTCGATCACTCAGCCCCCCCGTGGAGAAGCGACATCTGAAGGTGCATTTGATTTGTGCGAAGCCCCCGGTGCCGCGCATGATCGGAATAAAGAAAAATAAACAGACGCAACCTGGGTAAACAGATGGATAGCACCTCGACATGTGGCGCCAGACAGCTTCGGGAGAACGCCTAACAACTGGAAGGCGACTGATTAGCAACTTGGCAGTTGTCAAAAACAATATGGTGCTCTGCTAGTGCACGAAACATGCATTTCCATGATGTGATGTTTGTACAGTATCAAGTAAAGTGTGTTCAAATAGAAGCCGGGGATGTAACTGAATAGATGAACTTCTCCCTGCAGAAATACTCCCTGTGAGAGTTCAGAGCAACAAGTTCAGCTGTCTGAGGCCTAAACAGGATTGTGTCTTCATTTTACAAAGAGAGAAAGGACGCAAACGGGTCACGAACCTTCTCTAATAACAAACCTCATCTGAAACAGAATTTGGACCTATTCAAAGAGAGGTTTGTAATTGCACAACATGGCCTAGACATGACCTCCCCTCCTTCAACAAGAAAAAAAAAAAAAGAAGGTCAAATGGAGTGTGAAGCTGCTCCACATCCACAGAAAGGCACTTTTTGGGCAAGCTTCGCAAGGGCAAAAAGACAATGAGGCGTTCATCCCCGAGACAGCTTCAGGGAACAGCAGCGAGTGGGAGGAGAGTGAAAAGATAACATCACCAAAAAAAAAAAAACACACACACAGACAAGGAGAGGGAGAGAGCAGGAGGAGATCAGGGTGACCCTGCGCCACTCAGGAACATGTTCTGCCTATAAGTTAAAGGAGAAGCCTGAAGTCTGCCACTGAGTAATCTCTCCGCTGTCAACAGCCTGGCCTTGACGGTGACCATGTTCCTGTAGAACGGGGCCACGCCGCTCTCAAAACTGCCTGACATGGTTGCAGCATGTTTTGGCTAAACGCTTAGCTGAGTCTCTCTGAGCGGACAGCAGAGAATAAATATACACCTGCTCTAAGCCTTCGTACAGTCAGAGGTTGTCAGAGAAACCACAGGCTGAAGAATTCTCCAAACTTAAGGGTGGATGTGTTTTCCGTGTCGGTGCCAAAGCGAGGGTGGGGGTGGGATTGAGGAAGCACACTAGCAGAAACATCACAGCAGATGGTGTCTTGCTTTGATATATGTCAGGTTTAATGGAGGCTACACAAACTCCTTACTTAAAGGGAGCGAGCCTGATCAGGATGCGCGTTAGTCTGTGGAGTATAACGGAGCCGTCTGTGGTTAACAACAAGGGCCGCGGTTCAGCTTGTCCCCTCAATAAATGACCGTACGTCCAACACAGACAATAAAAGCTGAGAGCGGCGCAGGAACATCGACGGAAGGAAGAGTGCAACATTCACCAAAGGGTGGCAAAAAGTGGGGACAGTTGAGGGACTTTCATTTCTGTTCCACGCAATTAGCATTTAGCTAACCGAAGCACACAGAAGTCCAAACAAGCATGCGGAAGGTAATATAGGTTGCTTTAGCGGACATGAGAAGTTAAAATAAATAAAGGTGGCAACGTTATAACATGCTAGTGGCTAATGATGAAAAGACCAATCATTTTAAGTAATCCAATTAGTGCTGTTTTTTTAGTTCATCCCTGGATGTGTGTTTCGTTCCATAAGCTCTCTAAGCTTATTTTGTCAAGTAAACAAACAACTGCCACTCTGTCACATGATACAATCAAATAAACACAAGCAAAGTAGCCGTTGCGAACAAGTTCACCTGACTCTTATATGCACAAATGTGCAGTGACTCACTCCTGCTTGCGAGTCAAGTTAACTCGTTCCTCTTTAGAAGTCGTTCAAAAAGAACGATTCGTTCATAAATCTAACATCACCAGGTCGATGCCCGGACTGAAATATCTCAACGACTATGAAAGAAATTGACATTTGAAATTGACCGAAGGCCGAGGATGAAGCCTGCTAACTTTGGTGAACCCCCTGGCTTTTGGCTACTGGACGGATTGCCATAAGATCTGGTCAAGACATTGGTGTTCTCTGACTCGGAATGATCAACTTTAGAACTGATTGGGTTTTTTTGTACATGACATGATTGAAATTCAGCATTTGAATTTGCATTTGATTATCTTGAATGCCCTTTTCATCCCACTTCTTAGACCAGCTATTGCATATTTATTCTCGCGCTGAAAACAGTATTTTACCATGTCTGATTAGTATATTAAACGTTGACTCTCTCCCAAAACATAACCTCGTACACTTCGTAGTTCACAGCTGCAGCACCCGCCCCTTCTGCTCCTATGCAAAATAATAAAGCTACTAAAGCTGAAGCCAGGGCAGCTTAAAATGGATAACCCCACCAGAAATGACTGGCCCGTATTGACCCCATACACAAACAACATGGGTGCTGAGACCTGGGGACATGCTGAAATCTGTCTGGTTAGGATTTAATGCGGCGGCCATCCCTCCTTTGCCTGACCCTTCTGAAACACTGCTGACCTCTCCCTTAGGTCCTTTGTTAGTACAGCGGCTCTTCAGTGTATACAGTCATTTGCATTTTAGAATTGTTAAACAAATACCCACCCATGGCTCCTTCTCCCTGCCACCCACTGTGACCCTCCACCCACTCGCCTCTCAAGCCAGCCAAAGGTAATAGCAGGCATACGGTGAAGGCTGCACCAAATGTTGGCCAGAGCGAGCGGGGTCAGATGTCAAATAATTTGTGGAAGCGAGTGGAAGAAAATATTCAAACAAAAGGGATAAAACTTTCATCAACATGCAAAACGCTCCTCAACTTGACGGTGAATGACTTCATTCAAATGGTTTTGTTTAGCTTATCAAATGGCTCACTGCACCATTTTGTGGACGCAGAGCTGTAAAACTATTGCGTTATCGAGCGGGGGGGTGGGGGAGGAGTGGGGGGGGGCGTGCGGTCTCGACTTGACATTGTCTCCGCACACGCTGGCCGATGATGTCAGAGGCAGGGAGGCATATTTTTGCCACTTTGGCATTTTGGAAATGTGGTATGGCCAGGGCTGTCAGAGCCTGAGCGTGTGGGACTGCGGATCAATAGCCAGCTATTGGGTAGACAGTGGCGGTGTGCTGCAGTGCAATCTGGGAGTTTCCTCTGGGGAGGAATAGGTCACGAAGGGTGCGGAGCGTCGGGCTGCTCGTGTTGTTTAAGATGGGAGCACAGGCCGGCGCTGTGTGTTTGTGTTGCAGCTGCTGATGCGTGAAATGGAACTCAGGTAGCTGGGCGGGCCTCGGGCCCTTCGCTGTATCTTCCGCCAAGTGATTACTTTACTCCATTGATTTTTCTCCCTCCTCCACTGATCTGAGAAGATCACTGGAAATAGAGAGAAGAGAGAACGAGGGAGGGAAAAGGGAGAGGGAGAGAGAGAGCGGAGGAACCATTGATTGACCTAGTGCCGAGATTCAACGATTGACAGCAGAACCTTGAGTGGCAATGCTCCCTCTTAGCCCGCTAATCTATGACTGAGATCCCCGGTACATTCAGGGAGCACTGTTTTATAAATCCTTACAGATAGAGGCCAAATCTTTTCCTATTCAAACATGTTGAGACATTCAGAAAAAAAAAAGAAGAAGATGGAGCTGTACTTGTGAGAGCCCATCGCTGTCACATTGAATATGCCGTTAGGAACATCTTAACCATACATCGACTTGTTAGGAATATATTCTACTCACTGCTCATCATGGTTGGCTGTGCACGCAGTATGTTTGTTTCTTTCATGGTCTTATCAAGGTTTGTTGACCTGGCAGGGCTGAGTAAATATATTCATGAGTTTCTGAATGGTTTTATTTTATTCCATAATGCATCTTTCAGACAGCATGACATCTCCGAGAATCAAAACTACACCTCTTTACCTCAGAGGCAGATAACATAAATGCATATGCAAAAGGTGCATTTCATTACCCTATAAGCTGCAGCGGGTCCGTGTGTGTTATGGCGTAAAGTGTCTATTAAAGGATAATTGCATTTTACTCTCATCATTACGTTTTGTGCGGGTGATCATCTGCCGAGGCTTCCGCCACAGCAGACTTGGAGGTGGAGCTGGACTTAGGTGAGATGAGTCACAGAGTCTCCCGTTTGAGTGTCAGACACAACAAATTGATGGCCGCAGCGTGCAAGCAACTTGAGTTCTCTCGGAAATGCATGAATAAGGGTTGACACAGCAGCACTTTCCAGCCCTTTATAGAGGCAAAACACTCTGGGAGACGTCAGCAATCTGTTCCAAAGGCCTGACTGACATTATCAACCTGACATTTTTTGTTTTATTTCATTTTTTTACATTTTAAAGGATGTGTCTGGTAATATTATATATTACAGTTGTTGGCAACAAAAGCCAAAAACAAAAGCATTGATATTGCAGCTGAAGTGCCGTCTGCCAAATCCGGATATTATTCCTCTGTGGCATAGAGCTCCATTGTCAGTGAACCATACTGTTGCAATGGGTGACATGTTCCTTCGTGAACACACACACTGTAATGTATTTGACTCAATCCCGCATACACCGTTCCGCTGCTGTAAACACTCACTAGTCTACAAAATGTGGATTATTCCACAGCTGAAAATAATCCCCAAGAAATACACAATTTACTGCTGTACATACCTACAGCACATTCTTCCAATCACCATTGTTTTTTCTTCCAATTAAGCTGGAATCCAATTAAGATTTATTTTTCAATTCCACTGCGTTCTTACATCTCAGCACTACATTTGGTGATAACAATGCCATTATTATTAAGTACAATGGAGAAAACCAAAAAAAAATAAGACTAATGTTTTAACAAACCAGACTTACACTTTAACCATGAATGAAAAAGTGAGGAGTAGGAATACTCTGTCAGGAAATTCAAGATGTTACTTAAGTAAATGAACAAAACTGATATTAGCTAAATGTACTTAAAGTAGCAAAAGTAAAGGTATTTGTTTTGTGTGTGTGTGTGTGTGTGTGTCTTACATAATCAGATATATCACTTTTAATTATTATCTCCGCCGGAGGGATCATGTGATCGGTCGCATGTGTGCGTCTGTGAGTGAGTGTGCACCTCTGTGTCTGTCCACGGCTAATCTCCCAATCTGCTGCAACAAACTGCATACTATTTTGGGCATGCTCAAGGACTTCTCATGGTTGCAGTGACTCAAAACACCTTTTATTGACCTTTGTCATGCTGCCATTGACTGCCTGCTGACTCCTCACTCACTATTCTAAACTGGCGGTAGGGGCCGCAAGTGATGTGACAGCTGAGTTCATCCACGACCACCGGCCGCTACTCTGCGCCCACAGAGGTGATAACAGTTTGCTCAGTTATTTTGTTTTGGACAGTGTGTTTGGCTAATTGCTAACCGCTAACAGCTAACTTGTAGTATACAAACGCTTGCTTTTGAGTTTGAATGAAGTTGGATTGACGCCACTTTACAGCCCAGGGTTGTATTCATTCAATCAAACATCAATACTGTGGCCGTCGCAGACACAAATGGTGGAGATCTGCACCCTACAAAGTACACCTTGCTAGCTACTGATGCATTAACACATCAGTGGTATTTTAAGGTTATAGCTAGTCATGGTGGCGCTAGTTTGACAAAGTACAATATTATTTGTCTCTGAAATGCAGTGGATACAATTATAAACAGCACATTTTGGGATCAACTGTACTTCAGTACAGTACTTGAGTAAATGTACTTCACTACTTTCCACTTCAGGAGTTAAGTGTCTTGCCCAGCAGCACTTTAGCAGAATATGCAGCTTCAGCAGGGGTCAAACATGTGACGTAAGAACTGTAACCTTCCTGTGACACGGGAGTCACTTTCTGCACGAGGTCATCCTGACACCTCGCCTGCTCACTCTGGAGCTGTACTGACGGAGTGATTGAGATAAACAGTGTAAGTAGATACGACACCAAGGAGGGACATTCAAGATTAACAGCAGTATGCCACACATAGGTCAAACACAGGTCAGTTCTGTTATTATTGAACAGTAAAATTTTATTCTGTGTAGGAGGAACAGAACCTCTGCCTGTCTAGCTGACGGTGAAGGTCAAACGCAGCGGTGTTATTGAGGCATCATTAGGCGAGGAATCATGTAAAGGCCACTGTCGTAATTAAGACCCGAGACCTGCGCTTAACACTGGCACACTCTGGGCCTGGAGAGTGATAAGTGCTTGATCCTGATCAATAAGATGCACAGCCCCGTTGCCACTTGCAAAATCAATATTGTTTTATTTGCTGTTACAATAGGCTTGTCTGGTTGCAAATGAGGTCTGAGCCGCAGAGTTACTTTGGAAGTGGAGACCTTGCCCTAGACTTCTGCCCCAGTCCGCCTTAATGAATAGGCCAATAAGTGTCTGCACCGGTGACCTCTCCAGGCGGATGCCTGGGGGGGAGCTTCAGGAGAGATCCCCAAAGGAGAGAGTCATTATCTTTACATACAGAGTCAAATCTGAAAGCACCATGCTCACTGGCTATTTTACCCAGCATATCGGTGTATTAAGGTTTAGCGATTTTATGGCATGGCTGGAGTAATACTTGCAAAAGGGAAGTTAATTCCTTATAATGTCAAGGTTGGAAAAAGTGTCACCTTCTAGCATTAGGACTAACTGCAGCGATTAAGGTCTCTCTAATGTTAATTCCTTCAGACACAAGACAGTCTCAAATATAATGGAGCGCATTGTATCCATTAATCCTCCTCATATGTTCTATAGATACAGAGGTGGGATGAGTTAATCTGGATTTAGCAAACACGAATCCAAGCATTGAGCCTAATTGTCATGATAGAGCAAAGACGGGATAGGAACAATGATTTATAAGATAGGAATCCAAATTATGGATGGCGCCGTGCAGTTCAGATAATAGAGAAAAAGGTCTAGAATAGAAGGTCATTAATAGACTCAACAAATCTATTCATTCTGTGACAATGTACTGTGTCTATCCACCAGTCGAATCATAGATCATGCTAATGCTCTGGCAGATTTCACCTCCCATCTCGAATTGCTCTCCGCTGTTTAATTTGGGATGATATCAGCTTCATCAGCTCCCACTGACACACTCTCACATGTGATGATTTCAAAAGAGCTTTGTTTTTAGCTTTAGATTTTCAGGAAACTCCAATGAAGCACAAAAAGTGATGGTTTTGTTTCTGTGGGTATCCCCTGAGGAACTTTACAAAAATGTTTCATTCTTTTTTGTGCCAGATGTAAAGAAATTCCCTCCAGGTGTTCCTGAGATATCGCATTCACAAGAATGGGACGGACATAAGGTCACAGTGACCTTTGACCTTCAACCACCAAATTTTAATCAGGTCATCCTTGGACGTTTGTGCCAAATTTGAATAAGTTGCCTCAAGGCGTTCCTGAGATATCGTGTTCACGAGAATGGGATAGGCGTGAGGTCACAATGACCTTGACCTTTGACCTTTGACTACCAAAATTTAGTTCATCTTTGAGTCCAATTGGACGTTTGTGCCAGATGTAATCAACTGCCCAGCAGGCCTTCCTGATATATCACGTTTACAAAAATGAGATGGACAAACGGACAACCCGTAAACATAATGCCTCTGGCTTCGGCTGTTGCTGGCGTGGAGGCAAAAGAATTGCCAAAAAAGAATAAATTAAATTTGTATAAATTTACTGCCATGATTGCACCGCCTACTTTATTGTGCTTCAATGGGCGGGGCTTTTTGTTTCCTACTGACAATGTTGGTTCAGTAATTTGGTTGGACAAATATCTGTGTGGATGGGCACTACAAATAGTTCATAATATCACTACATTTCCAGCAGACACACAGGCAGTTGCTTGTTGTGCACTACTGCAATTTGATGTTAGTCCCATCTGGGATTTCAGCACTCCATATGTTACTCCGAGGCTCCACCTGGACTCCACTGAGGTTACAGGACGGCCCATTTATGTGAGTTTTCACAGTCTGGTTATTTTCTGTCACCACAACTATACCAATGAAATAGAGACAGCTAATGCTATAGCTAGAGCGTGGTATTGAAATAACATGAACTAAAGGTAACTCTAATATTTATATATAAATATACACATACATAGACAGTATATGTATGTAAATTTATATATCTAGCTAGATAGATATATATCCGTGTGCTACCATTCGCAAGCTAAGCTAACTAGCTTTCTATGTATGAGTTAGGCCCGTATGCTAGCTTCCACTTTCTGAGTTAGCCTGTGTGCTGGCTTCCACTTTCTGAAAGAAATACAAATTTGTCAATGGCTCTTCCAAAATGTTTAAGGTTTTAAAAGGACAGACTGTATGCAGTCTGTATGCATACCGTAAATGCAGTGTTTGTAATACCTGACTGATAACGTGCTGTTATCTCCAGGTGTCTGTCTGCCCTATACGGCTGTCAGACTCACCTTTCAGTGACCTCTAGATACAAACTCTTCCAGGAAAAGGGAAAACAGGGGACAGACTGCAGCTCAACCTTGACTGTGGCACCTTTTTCCCACCACCATCATCCGCCCGTCATTGCCGGGCCTCCTGTGTTTTCCATTATCACCTGCACTCATACAATCAGATCAATAATGTTGCACTTAAGGCTTGTTCGCCCCCTTAAAGATTTAAACCCCCTGCTTTATATCCTCACAGACTCCACCAACTTCATTACAGCACCGTGCCAGAACGCATTTGCCACCCCTGCAGTAAATGCTTCCCTTCGCCTCGCCATAATTCACCTGGGTTTCACCTATGGGGCGCCATTTTGTCTCAGCCAAACGGCAGTGCTAATAAGGCTCCATAGCTCTCTGTGATTATTATCAGTGACAGGCACGGTCAGGGACCGGCGGCTCTCGACTGCCCCCCGTGTACATCAGATGCTGTAACCCACTTGCCCCCGTGGCTCCTGGCCGACTCACCCTCTTGCCCCTCTGACACACACGGTGCACCGCATGGCCTTGTGGAGGGACAGACGGGGTGCAGAGGTTGGCTGGCTGCTGGTACCCACAGCACCGCCTGCCGCAGCCGGGCCCTCCATGGCCCTCGGGCTGTTCTGTCTGTTCAGCATCTCCCTTTAACCTTCATCTAGGAAACAATAAAACAAGAACAGAGAGGAGGAGGAGGAGGAGGAGGAGGAGGGAAAGAGAGGGTGTGAATTTCGGTGTGTGTGTGTGTGTGTGTGTGTGTGTGTGTGTGTGTGTGTGTGTGTGTGTGTGTGTGTGTGTGTGTGTGCTCTGAGTATCTGTGTGGGGGGAGATAGAGAGAGATGCTGTGGACATTTGACACATCTCCTTAAGCCAATGTCTACTTTATTATCTTTGGCAGTCCTTATTGGTTGCACTAATCAAGTGGAAGGCAGCAGCGCTGTGTCGGGGGCTAACACACTGCGTGTGACAAATATATTATTAACTGGAGGGAGACGGGCGACCTTGGCCGTGTCACCTGAGGACCCCGCCGGCGCTCGCTCTGCCAGCAGGAAACGACCTTCATATTAAATCCCCGCAGAGGTCAATAAACTAAATAATTCACAAAGGTTACATGCTTTGCGCTGAAATCTGCTAAAAGAGAGCGAGGCGGAGAGGAAGAGAGCGAAGGAGGGAGGGGAGATGGCAAATCTTTTGACTTGTGAGCAGCTGAACAAGGACTGGTGTCCTTGTCAGAGTGTAGTCTCTTTATCATTGGGGGGGGGCGTTTATATGAGCGTGTCAGAGGACGATGTAAATCCTGAATCTCTCTCTATTTCCTCGCAGCTGTCACTCTTCGATCGATCCGTCATCCTGTGGCAGTGGTAGAGGTGGTAGGGGGTTGGCCGGGGTGAGGAGTGTGTGGGGTGTGTGTGGGGTGTGTCTGTGTGTGTGTGTGGTGGGGTGGGGGGGGTCAGTGTGCTCTCATAACACGGTAGTCCTTTTTGACACAACAGCCCACGCAGCTGTATTTATACCCACAACCTGGTTGATCAACCCATCGCTTTGAACCTACAGGGAAGACGGCTTTGTTTCTCTGTTTGACTTCCTGCTCAGCAACAGCCTCACGCAGTAGTGTCAGTTTTTGTTTCCATGCATTTCAGAGTGATGGATGCCTTCTGTTGTGATAGTCCACGCAGGGCTATTCTTGTGGGCAGGAAGCAGGCCTGTCCGACACAGCTAAAGGTCACGGTTAGAAAAAGAAGGTTGCCAGGCTGGGTCAGAGGACGGGCACGGGGAGGGGGGCGAGGATTACCGCCTCGCGGTTGTACGCCTCCGCCAACCGGTCAAGTTACAAAATGTCACCACTTCATCATCTTATCCTATAAGGCGTTTTTGGGAAATTGTCATTAGTCGCATATTAATTCTTGAGTTATGGCCAAATCAGTGTTTTGTGAGGTCACAGTGACCTCTGACCACCGAATTCAAATCAGTTCATCCTCCAATAAAGACTTGGAACAACTCAGAAGAGCTAACGGCATCAGAATGCACATAACCACAGGGACAGGACGGTTGTTTCTCTGCTCTGTTTTATGAGAAATATTTAATAAGTCTGAAATCCCGAATGTCCTGTGCCATCAATTTTCATATAGTATTAATGGGCATAACTTCAATATTAAGCAAGCATCAAGAGGTTGTTTTTCACTTCCTTTTTCTGAAGCTAATGTAAGGCAGCACACCGTTACGTTCACAGGAATGAAAATATCAAATGGTTTGCCATCAGACATTTCACATTTAATAAGCAAAAGTGTTTTTATAGAAATACCTGATGGAACAGGACACCAGCCCCTCTCCAAGCAGGACAAGTTTTGCTATATGATCATGGATGAGGAACGTCTTGATTTTTCTTTGTTTTCATTTTACTTTCTCAGTGACTATGTATGCGGATAGTGGTACTACTATTACTTTTTATATATATATATATATATATCATCAGTAGTTTTATTGTTGTTGATTCATTGTTTTTTGTTGTTGTTGTTCTTTTTGTCTTTTTGTAGTCTTCTTTTTTTTATTTCCTTTTCCCTCTTGCCTTGGATCCTTAATTACATATTTGATTTGAGATTTGTGGACCCCAGGAAGAGTAGTTACTATTTTGCTCGCGGCTAATGGAGATCCAAATAAATAATTAATCTTATTTATTCTTTCATTAATTTCAAGCGCAAGAATATTCTTGTATCCTCTGAGACTTGATAAAGTGGACAAGGGAAAGTGCATTGGAAACAGATGAAATTATTAATCCTGAGCGAGTGCTAAACATGTTGAGCTTTAATGTTTACCATGTTAGCACTACTCGTTTAACATGTTCGCCCGCTAACATTTGTTAATTAGCACTTGACAAATTGAAAGTTTGACCTTGTGGTGGGGCGAGAGGAAAAGGTAAGGGATTAAATTGAATGGCAAATTGTTGAGACGTGTCACTAAAAACCACAAATGTCAGATTTGTAATTATTGCAACTTAACTAATAAGAGAAAAGCTTTTAAAATCACAACGGTAAGCTTGAAACAAAGTTCAACAAAATGTAACTCTCATACTTTCTGAGTATCAGTGGAACTCCTGGTCTTAAACAAATCTTCGACATTTACGTCACACTGATGTTAGTTACTGTGTGTTGATCAGTTAATCTTGGAACCCATCGGCTATCGGTCTGACCACAGGTAAACCTCTGGGGGCAACAGACCATATTCCTGGGGTTACGCTGTAGCCAGTGGCTATCCAGGGCCAACATTTCCTCTTCCGTGCGTCAGTCATTATCGATACTACGATTAGCAGCTTGACCCGAGACTAGGTAGCCAGTTTACAAACTAATGTTAAACCAATAAAAAGCTAAATCATCGTCAGATGATCGCCAGTAGGTTCCCAGATTGCCTTGGGTGGATGTGTTCCGCCTCTTTTGTTCTCAACACCGACTGTTTACCTGCATTCAACCAAAGCCTGCTCGAACTTGATTGGTCAAAGCTACTAGGACTACAAACGGACTACAAAACGGAAACACTTCTAGTACCAAGATCTTGTCACTTCCCCACTTCCGAACCCCCTACTTCTGTGCCCTTGCTCCAACCACACCTATCTTTGAACTTACCCTTCATTTTGATCACAACTACACACTTGTAAAGTTTCGTGAGTTTAATGACTGTCTAGGGACTCCCTTTCTGTTTCCTGTAAACGAAACTAGACAAGGTCAAATTTAAACATTAATCGACCATATACAGGTACAAATTTATATTTTAAAAAGTGTGTATATTTTCAAAAAACAATGACATTTGTAAGACATTAAGGGTGCAGAGTGCAATGAGTTCACTTGCCTTTGTGTATCAGCATACCAAAGAAAGTAAACAGCATTTATAGATCATCTGTAGATAAAGAGAAGAGTGCATGGTGCTGGGAGGCAGTGCTATCCATCTATCTCTAGCAGGTTTTATCAAAAGGAAAAGCTTTATCTGGAGAGTCACCTCTCCATGATTTGCTCATCCAGGTTACGTGCTGCAGGTTTCTCAATCCTAACTCAAGTTAGAGTTAGCTGTTGATCGGAATGCAATCTTTCCATTCAGCTTTGAACTCGGTGACCTGAATGATACAGAAGTTTGGTTGTTGTGACAAGCTACGCGATATCATTTCTGAAATGTACACTTTGTTTTGAAAAGCAAACAACGACTTGTGAAAGATTTGGAAAGAGCGGATCGTTCGGCAGAGCATTTCGATAGGCGGTGCTCTATCCCGCGTGAAATATATTTACAGAAGCCACTGCAAGAATAAGACCAGGAGAACCTTTAGGGATCCAGCTGTTCTCCCTGTTGAGGTCCTCCGGGAAGAAGGTACCGGATACCCCGGAGCAGCACTCAGGAAGAACTTCTACTGTACCCTCAGGCCACTAGGATCCCCCATCCCCACCATTAATACACCATGTTTATACTACTTTATTTAAACTCTTTTTAATTAACTGGTGTGATAACATTTCACTGGAATTTTACAATACATGATCACATGTGACAAATAAAAATGCATTGACTGATTGCTTGATTGGTTCATTGGTCGATTGATTGATTGATTGATTGATTCAAACTCTAACATAATGTTTGTAGGCATCTGGCAGCAAACTCGAAATTCAGTCGAGCATTCAAGTAATGGGCCCTCATATTTAATACGAACACAAGCCTGTCCATTTCAAACATAACGAGCTGACATTGGTGGGGGAAGGGGGATGGTGGGTGGGGGATGGGGGGGATTTAAAAGCGTCAAACATTTCACAGCTCAAAGAGTTTGCGGGGGAAGTCTTTAATACGGCTGGTAGTATCTGCCGCCGCCTTTCCTGCGTCTTGCTCGTCTGCCTTTGAGGCGCGGCGGCAGATCAGACGCATCAGTGCCATCACGGCTTGTCACAGGGAACAATCGCGTCTTGAAATAACACAAACAGCCGCGTTCAAAGAACAGACATGAAAAGATGACACGCGCGTCAAGAGTTCTGAATGCAGTTTTCGTGTGTGTGTGTGTGTGTGTGTGTGTGTGTGTGTGTGTGCGTGCGTGCGTGTGCGTGCGTGCCAAATTGAGACAGACAGTTTTGCACGGATGGAGAATAGAGGAGGATAAGTTTTACATAAGGGCCAGAAAAAACGAGGGATTCAATGTGAATGCAGCTACTGTAGAAGAAAGGCAAAGAGAGAGAGAGAGAGGGATGATGGGAGGAGGAAACAGTGAGACAGGCGGGGGTGGGGGAGGAGGTGTGTGGGGGGGTGGGGGGGGAGTGGATGAGAAGGATAGACTTTAACTGTCTGAAGGACAAAGCTACTGACCCGCGGATCATTCAGAGGATTGCCTTTCAGTTTCAGAGCAAGGTCAGGCTGCTTATTTTACCTCAGTGTTTTCACTAATCTGCTTTTTGTGTGACACAAACAAACACATGCACGGACACACGGCGCGGCACGCACATGCAAACGCTGAGGCTAAGCCTTCCCATACTGCCTTGAAATAATGACAGCCTATGTAGGCTTTGCTATCAATAAACATTAGACGTGCAGGCTTTGTGCCTACATGAGTATCACACTACCTCGGACCTGTCGTGAATTTCAATTTGCCGGAAAGGGGGTGGGGGGGCCTTCACAGGCCGCACATGTCCACGCTGCATTCCAATGTCTGCGAGACGTTTCCCCCCCGCAGATGATTCGGCCTTCGAATGAATAAAACACTATGATCTTTATGCTTTAATCTATTGTTAGACATCTTGGCGTAATGAGCTAAAGTCGGCCTCCGTCTCGTATTGACAGCTCCGACAGTGGTCGTCGGTTGGCAGCTCATTAGTAGCCACACTACATTTATGTCAACACGTTCGCTGACAATCAGCCGGGGGAGGTGGGGGGGGGCGGGTGGATGCTGGAAAGCCGTGGCAGTCCCACGGGACCCGCAGGCATCTGTGGTGGAGACGTACCGGTGGGCATTGAGCTCCTGGCGAAGCACTCCGTCGTAACGCGAAGACACCGACGAGTAATCGCTGGATTAGTGCCCCACTGTGGTTTTTGAAGGGTTGCTCCGAAGCGGCGAGGTCCAAAAATACTGCTCTGAGAGCAGAGTAATCTGTATCCCGTGTGCGTGTGGAGTGTCAGGATGTGTGTGTATAGGGAGGGTTAAAGTGCCCCAGTGTGTTCCATGCTGATCTGATAATGAGTGAGCAGGGTCAATAGGATGTTAACGGCCCCGTGGGAACGGCCCGTGGTGGATGGGTGGAGGAAGGACGAGGGCCCAGGGACACGGAGCTGTGTTTTCACTGTCCTCGCTCGCCGCCATCTGTGTGTGTGTGTGTGAGAGAGAGTGAGATAGAGAGTGCAGCCGGGACAGTAAGGTGCCTCTGTCCCTGATATTTGACTCTTTAGCTCAGCCCCCGCTGTGTGCTCCCAGTAAAGCCCCAGTCAAACAAAGCAGCTCGCCCAGTGTAAAACCAACAACCAACACAGCAGCATTGACTACAGATTAGGCGTTGCTCCACTGTCACACACACACACACACACACACACACAAATGTTAAACAAATACGCACATCACGCGTCAACTGTCGGGTCAAAAAACAATATTAGAAACTTGAAGGGAGGCTTGTTTTTTTGTTTTTTTAAGCTTTCCGACTCATTATGCTTGCAAATGGCCCGCACTGAGCAAACAAAGAGTCGTACACCACAAGGTGAAAGAGTAATCGGATCCCCCCCCAAACATTAGTAATAAAAGCTCACACGAGAAGACAGCGTGTC
Source organism: Ophiodon elongatus (assembly GCA_016806645.1). Classification (NCBI taxonomy): domain Eukaryota; kingdom Metazoa; phylum Chordata; class Actinopteri; order Perciformes; family Hexagrammidae; genus Ophiodon; species Ophiodon elongatus. The sequence continues at coordinate 162,866 of JACSYO010001904.1, forward strand.
AGCTGTGTGTCTGCGGGGGAAACTCCTGTTACACGTGTAAACCGAGAGACCAGCACTGACGGCTAACTCACGGCTACGTGATCGGTACAGCTCGGGCCTCCAATCGCTCACGCACACAAACACAAAGTATCAGTAACAGTCAGGGTCTATGTGAGCGAAGGAAATCTAAATAAATGGAGTGAAAGAAGAAGGCCCACGATGGCATGGAGAGAGAGAGAGAGAGAGAGAGAGAGAGAGAGAGAGAGAGAGAGAGAGAGGAGTACTAAAAAAACATTGCATGTTGTGTTGGCAGGCGCTCCAGTCAAATCCCTTGGCGGTTTTTTTTCCTCTCTCCCCGCGACGCCCCGCCCCTCGCCATCTGATATTCAAATGTGAAAAAGGGAAACTGGAGGAGAGCTCCTCCAGGACCACCCGCAGAATCGTCGGGGATTAGTCAAAGAGCACCAACTAGGTCAACAAGATGCAGGGCCGGCGCGTGTTCAGGGGGGACGCGAGGCAACTCACCCGCACAGGAGTCGACCTAGTCTTGCGTTCCCGTTCACACGCGGGAACTGTGTCTCTCTCTCTCTCTCTCTCTCTCTCTCTCTCAAACACACACGCGAACACAGCTCTCACAGTTCTCACACGAGGAGGCAGCCACGCTTTACGCAGTGACCTGTTTTTTTTTCTCTCTCTCTCTCTCCCATACTTTGACAGTTATCCAAAAACAACTCCAAAATTCCTCTTGATTTTTCTGTTTCAGAGCAAGCGGGTATGGGTTAAGCATCAGATATGAGGACAGGCGTAGGGAGATGTAAACATTCCCACTGCTGTCAGCAGCCTCGCCGTTGATTCCCTGGCAGAACATTTGCTTTGCCGGGCAAAAAAAAAAAAAAGATGAAATAAAGTTTTAATACGTGAGGATTACAAATCTTTTTTAGACCCGAACTAGTTGTTTCACCTCTAAACTTTTACATGCCGTATGTGTGTTCAGGTCACGTAGAATATTGAATGACAGTCACACCTTAACAAAACAGCTCCAGGCAGGGCGGCCTTAGAGATTTCTTTCTTTCTTTTTTGAGACCACAGGTGTTTATTCTTCTCTGGAGCAGGCCGAAGAAGCTGCTGAATGGGAAAGCAGACACCCTCCCTATTGTGAGGCATACCTTCATGATATCCCTCCGCAGGGAGGCTGGGCTAAATAACACTGACATACCTGGACTGTGAGCGTAACATCGACTTTTCTGAGCGCCACTGGACCCAGAAGGCGCCTCTCGGCGTCCTGCGATGACCTCAGTCAAATGCAATGTGGATCTTTCTGGAGCACTTTTCCCAACGGCATAAACTTAAATAACTCGTGGGGACGTACTGATTGTGAGTCTGATGAGAGGATGAGGTGAGACGGGGTCATCAGACTGAATCAGTAGTTTGGCAAACCTTTCCTCACAGTGGCAGCTGTGACTTTTCCTGTATCTCCTCTCATAGCGCAGGAATTATCTATCTTGTCTATCAGACATAGTTTCATCTCCCCGACACACTTCAAGGACAAAAGTGGAATATTTACCGAGACGACCGAGATGGCTGTTTAGCATGTCTGCCGTAATCCAGTCATAATCACTCCCGTCTGTTTATTTTGAGCAGAGGTCACGCATTTTCTGTCTCCGTTCACAGTTTGTTGCGCCAATAAAGACAGTTTACCTCGTTAATGAGTAACCCGCTCATCACAAAGGCCGGCGACGAGCCTGTGGTGAGAGATGCCACTTTTGTGGCAAAGTTCGAAAGTTTGACCTTGTCGAAACGGGTTGAGAAAGGGAATGTGGATTGTCATCCTTGTTGTTCCTTTGTTTACTTTGTTGAATTAAATATGTGGCCTCGGCAGGGTTTCGTTCAAGCGAAAGCAGTCGAAGAATCCAAATATGCCTCATCTGTGTCTCCGCGGGCGGGGTGTTTTTTCTTTTTTTGCCACGTCACATGCTTTCAGTCGAACCCTCCCTGCAGCTGTATACGTGGGGAATGTAACAGCCATCCCATACTCATTCCAGTTCAAAGGTCACAGTGTGGTGTGACTTCCAGCGGGCCCTCCCACTACAGCTCGCACCTGCCTCCTCCCCAAGTGGGCCTTCCTTCACTCTAAAAACCTCGGGAGTCACCGCGGCTGAAATTGGGGAGTAGAGGTCAAAGGTCGGTGAGGGTTAATGTCTGCTGACACTCCGGCTCCCTCCCTCTGAGACAATCAGGCGTCTGACTCTAAACTCTCCTCCGTCCGCGCGGCCGGGCCGGGAGTGCGCCGCTGCAGGGCCGACCTTTGCCCACGCATTCATGTGTTTTCCATCTATTTTTCTCTTTTCTTTACCTTGAAAAACATTCGGCGCAATGCAGTATAAGTGTATAGGGGACCAATTTTAGTGTCAGATCCCTCTGTTCCTGGATGGAGGGAGCAAATCAAATCTCCACAACCCATCCAAAGACTTGAGTGATAATCTGGCCCAGTAGCCGCTCAGTGAACTCCCGCTGACACGAGAGGTGAGTCGCAGATGAGCAGCCTATTATACACGTGGGATATCAAATCTGATGCATAGCTTTTTAAATATTTGTCAACGTAAGTCTCTGCTTTTAGTTTTCCTATGTTGCTGCACAAAATACTGTTTGAATTAGTCAGCGACAACGTGCAAAGTCGTTTAATTGGAGGAACAATATTCCACATGGAAATAAGCCTTTCACGTGTCCCTCTTTGTGTGTTGTCAAAATAAAGCACCGGAAATTTGAAATGCTAATTTTCACTGTGCTCTACAGCTGTTGGTTAGTCAGCTCAAATCCCGCTCCAGCACTGTTTAACTTACTACGACTGTTCACTGTGTTAACAAGATTGTAAAAAAAAAGTGAGTCTTGTAAAACAACAAAGTCCGTTTTCCTAATGACATTTAAATGCTTGTTAACCTTCCCTTTTAATAACGCGACACGCTTTCTTTTCTCCATTTCCTTCACTCCTTTTGTCACCAGCCACACACTGCAACCAGCCGGTTAACATCCGTAACCAGCCTTCTCCTCTGCAGCTCCTCACAGATTGTGTTAAAAACCGCATACATAAATACAACTCATGACACAATGTTTTCAAACACGGCCTCGGACTGTTTTTTGGGGTTTTTTTGCCAGCCACAATCTGTCCGTATACTTGAGGTCAAAGGACAGAGTTTCCTGAACCACATTTCTGTGAAAAGCTCCCGGGGGCAAAGTTCAGCGTGTTGTGGTTGGGGGAAGGAATGAAAGGGAGGATATTGTATCTCCATTTATGTGGCATTCGGGGGTCAGGGTTCAAAGATGAAAGGTCACTCCAGCTCTAGAGGTTACGGGGTGAGATGCCATCCAAACTGCTGAGCCGGTCCGCTCGCCTGAGTTAAGGCTGGACAACGAAAACAATGTCCCGAGCCGCACTCGTGGTGCAATCAGACGACGGCGATAAACAGCAGCAAACATCAACTTTTTATGAACGGCACTTTGGCGAGGACTTTGATCGGACTTTTAACTGCTGTCGCACTCAAAATGCAAATCGCAGGTAACACCTACTGCGAACAACAGCCTTGTAAAAGAAAACTATCCAATTTACCTGACTGACATGTTAAGTGCCGCCTCTGTTTATACTACTGGCAATGAACAGAATTACTGTTTAAACACCACGGTGCGGTTGCAGCAGGTTAGGAGGCACAGTATCCAACTGGCTGAGTGCAAGCGGCCAATAACACAGCGTGATGTGATAGCAGAGCAGTGGGAAGGGGAGGAGGATGGATGGATGCCCCCCCCACGCCCCCCTCCGTCTTGGAAAAGACAAACAGAGACAGGGATGGGTAGAAGTAGGTTATGTTGTTGTGTTCTTATTCATGAGAACACTGATGTTCCCCAGGTCCTTAGAGACATTTTGTTCAAGGCCATGTTGAGAAGACCGACTGCAGGCCGATGGACCTGATAGCGCGGATTAGCACAAGATGCCGGAGAAGACGGAAAGAAAGAAAGTTACTCAGAAGCATTCGGTGCACAATCATACGTCTGAACGTTCATAGACGCATCTGCTGTTGCACGAATGACATCCTGCTTCACACTTTAGTGACACGCGTTCACACCTGGGGGGCGCCTCGGTGCCCCGTTCAAGGGCACCTCGGTGACGGTGATGCTGTTTTCCCTTTCTCCGCTTTGGTCGCTGTGTGCTGGGGGACGGTTGTAAATCTCCAGTGCCGTGGCAGATATATTCGTTGAACTCTCCTATTCTGGACCTCATCCAGGGAGAGGCCCGATGAGTTGTTCAGGAGATGCTGACTAAAAGGTTGGTCGGGGCCGCTTCTTACTTAATTCTTCATTTAACTGAAAGTCCATTTTATTCATCTGCTGTTGTTCTAAGGGGATGGGTTATGAATTATTGTGTAGTCTCCATTAAGGTTTTTGGTTTCAGGCGGCCTATTGATATTTGACTGTTCATTATAAAGAAAACATGTTGGGACTGTGTGCAAAGCTTCTCACTGTGGTATAATAAATTATGTAAATTCCATTTTCCATAGTCGTTCTTTATGTTGGCCCAACAACATATTTTGTATTTATTTTTTAAAGTGTGTTTGAGATGACCCTCCATTAAAACATGTGACATTTATATTCAGGTTACAGTAAATGTTACATTTGAGCAGACCCAGTTAGTGATTCAGTATGACACCGCCACATAGTTGGGAGACTTATGAGAGTCACATTAATAAATCAGCTGATCAAAACAATGCAGCCGAGGCCGAGATATTTCGATCTTTAGTCTTTACTATGGGTCAAGCTCCAAAAACATCCTACATTTCCCATAATGCAACTTAATAGCATCTTTCTTTTGAACTTCCCCAGCCGAAATGCTCACAGTCTTTCAAACTCCACACCACTGTGTAACCCGAGCTTTCTGTTTGGAAAGGTATTCTCTGAGACCAGACCTATCCTCCCCCTGATGACTTCATTGGGGTTATTTTTTTTCAGACTTGAAGGGCGGTTGTGTAGCATTTAGAGGGATCTTTTAGCAGAAATGGAATACAATGTTCACAGATATGTCTTCATTAGTGCATAATCACTTTAAACTAAGAATTGTTGTGTTTTTTGTTAGCTTAGAATAAGCCCTTTATTTACATAACAGGTCCTCTTCATGGAGTCCGCCATGTTGCACCGCCTTGTTTCTACAGTAGTCCAGAATGGACAAACCAAACACTGGCTCTAGAGAGAGCCTTTCGGGTTTTTACATTACATGAAGGCCACCATAGTTCTCCTACACGCTTATGAAACTGCGGTAACATGAGCCACAAACTGCAAAACTGTGGCACTGCTAGCTAGCGTCTGAGTTCCGTTGCTCCTGAGGAAGCGTTATTACGGTATGGATGGCCTCAGATGAGCATGGGGGGGGCCTTTCCACTATTTTGCACTTGCCGGCTCACGCTACCACAGTCTTGGAACGAGGGAGTGAAGGGGTATTCAGTTGGTTGCAATCTGCAACCGTACCGCAAGATGCCACTAAATCCTACACACTGTCCCTTTAAGAAAGTTCCTCCAGATTTTGACAATAAAGAGATTGAAAAAATGTTTCCTCCAGAGCCACAGAAGACATTAAACAAGTGTTTTCACAGGCAGGGTGTGTACTCCCCCCTGACAAGTATATTGATTTGTATGTGTATGCCCCTTTAAGATATTCTGTAAACCCCTGAACTTTTACAATTGCCTTTACTCTGTCTCCTGCTGATATTTACTGTGAATCACTTTTTGGAGATTGTTGTGTTTCACAACAAAAGTGCTAAAGTACAGAATACTGCTGCTGTTACAGCTGCTACTGCCACTGTTACTGCTACTGTTAATGTCACTGATGCCTTTTTCACTTATATGAACTGTACTGTCCCTGGTAATAGGTTCTACTATTGGAATATGTACTACTCACATTAACAATATAAAACAATTCAGTTACAATTAAAACGTACAACAAATAGTTAGTTCTGGTAATAACAACTAAATGAACATACAAATAATATTTCATAATATGTCCTTGAAGAGCAGCATTGTTCTTGTATTGTTGGTGAAGCTTATTATTATTATTATTTTAATTGTTATAATTGTTATTGTATTGTTCCTATTATGGTTCTTATTGTTATCATTATTCTTATTGTTATTATTAAAGTATTATTCTTATTCTTATTGTATTGTTATTATTGTTGTTATTGTGATATTGTTATTGTTAGGGTATTATTATTATTGCCGTGTTATTATTATTACTATTATAATTAAGGTATTATTATTGCTGTTATTGTTATTATTATTATTATTACTATTAATGTTATTACTACTATTATTATTATTATTATTATTATTATTATTATTATTGTTGTGTGCGGTGGGAGTGAGTGGGCAGCAGCTGAGTGGAGGCTTGTTCCTTTAAGGGTGGTGTCAGCGGCAGCGGAGGAGGAGGAGTGTGGCTCTCCGCTCACTTCTCCACAGCGAGGGGACTCCGAGAATAAACAATTCCCACAGACTCCACGCTATCCGCCTCGGCTCGCTCGCAGTCGCAGCGCGCGCACACACATACACACACACGAAACACACCGAGGCATCTTTTTGGACTAAACATTTTGTTTTTTAAAAGCCTGCCTCGCCATCTTTGTTCCCCCGCCTGAAGTGTCAAGACGGACGCGACCGTTTTTCATTGGATTTGCCTCCTCCTGCCGAACAACAGCGATGCGCCTCTCCGGCTGACTGCTGGGTGGACAACGCAGGTAGGGGTCTTTATGTGCTACCGTATAAACGCACTGTCATGTCTGGAGAATCACTATTAGCACCGGGGAAGGGAGCGGGGGGCGGAAAATAAAAAAAATCGAGGATTGTGCTCGACGTTAGCGTGTTTTTTCGAGGCTCGAGGGGCTGTTTGCGTGTCGTACGGCGGCACAGAGCCGCATATGGATGTAGCGCTGAAAAAAAAAAAAAAAAAAAAGCGCTGCATAAAGAAGTGGAGAATGGACCCGGCCGGCTGCGTGCCGGAGGCTCCAGCTTCAGCGGGAGACAGCCTCGGTCCGTGTTTCGTGGCCACCATTCGACCAGTCCGCTCGGCCTACATTATGCGTTTATGCGCGTGAATACAGAGCCGAGGAAATGAATGTCAGTGGTGGTTCATGTCCCACATACACGGGAGCGACCGTGGCGGAATCTCACGCACGCGCCCCGCTCGCGGTCCGGGTGTATTTATAGGCTACTGTAAGGCTACTGTCACGCCGACCGCCGCGTGCATTCTACCGCCACACGGGCTCGTTTACGGCCAACAACACGGCAGAAGGCCGCGCCGTGTCACAATGTAACGTTAGTGCGGTTTATGTCACGCTGGGTCAAAACACTAGACAGCCGCCCGTCTCCCGTCTGCGGAGCGGCTTTAGCACCACCAATGGGAAACACTTCACAGCTGCACCGCTCTGTACATGACTACTGGCAGGTCCTGCTGCTTTAATGAAAATAAATAAATAAATAAATAGAAATCTCGAAGGGGTTTTGAATGAACGTCAAGGCCTTGAGTGTAGTTCTATGTCGAGCTTGAGTCATGAATGGGCTTTGTGAGGTGTAAAAATGTGTCTTGGATATTTTAGGCTACCTAATGAGAAATCTGCCCCGGTGCCCAGACTCATAATTCACTTGGAGCTATTTACTCTTCTTTTTGGGGGTAGGGGGGTTAAATTGTATTAATGTCTGAAAGAGTCCTAAATTTGCCTTGAGTATATTGATATGCCCCTGCGGTGTCATCTTCTGTATTAGACTGTGCAGTGCCACAGGGGGGGACAATGGCACTAACCTCCCCGAGCACCTCCAGTAAATACAGTGTAGGCGAAGGGAGTTAAAAATGTAACAAAGCAATGTCTCCCTGTCTGTTGCTACAACATGTCTAACATTTGGCCCCTTTTTAATGCACCATGAACAGCCGTGATCTGGATTTGTGGCTCATTAATGATGCTCATCCTTCAAAAAAAAAAAAGGGAAGGATATGAGACCAGAATGCAGTCGGTCTGGTGCAAGCCTGTCAACATCGCTGTACCATCATGTCAGATATGTTTGGATTGAGTTCAAAACAAGTTCAGTAACTACCAGTGAGGTATTTCTTTTGCGTAGGTGTTCCTTTTTCCTGAAATGTCCTATTGCTTCATTGGACTTTGGATCGGCAGCGGAGGCTAAAAGGTCAGGGGCTGAAGTTTGCTGCGAGTTACAGGAAAGAGGAAAGAGGGCAGAGAACTTCAGTTCACGTTCCAAAAGGGCAATTTACAGAGCTTCCCAGCGGCCAACCTGTTTGGATGTCGTAATGGGAGGACGAAGGGGAAACAAAAAGCGCTCTGTTCGGTGCTACACTTTCACAGAGCCGCTGTAACTTCAGACCCCGGCAGTCTAAAAGTAAGGTGGAGAGAAGTCAAACTTTCTGTAAAGCCTTCTAAATACTGTCTGTGTCTGGAGGTCTGCCTTTTAGCCCTTCTTTTGTTGAGCATTTAAGCTGCTTAATTATTTGACCTGAACTTACACAAGATGTTCAAGGTAGTTCAGCGTGTCCTCTTTTGCCACAGATAACTCAAACCTGCACATTTATAGACCGACTTTTTTAAGTAGCACTTTTAAAAGAGCTAGTGTGTGTGCATGTGTTTGTGTTTGTGCGTATGCGTATGTATGTGTGTGTGCGTATGTATGTGTGTGTGTGTGTGTGTGTGTGTGTGTGTGTGTGTGTGTGTGTGTGTGTGTGTGTGTGTGTGTGTGTGTGTGTGTGTGTGTGCGTGCGTGCGTGCGTGTGTGTGTGTGACCAGTAACTCAAGAGAAGCCTCCGTGTTGGACGCGGCTCCGTTTGACTGGGCCATCTGCTATTGTCCAGGGAGCTGCTGTTGAGTGATGTGCAGTAGCCTGCAACAGAACCAGAGGACATTCAAATGGCCGAATGCAAATGATGCGGAGGCTGCTGAGCAGTCACAAGACCGGACTCCGCCGCTCGTCTCTCTCTCTCTCTCTCTCTCTCTCTCTCTCTCTCTCTATCTCTATCTCTATCTCTCTCATCGGCTGCCTTCTGTGACAGCCAATCTCATCCGCCACGGAAGAAACGCGCCGATGAGTGGCGTGTTTTGACGTGCGTGTGTAATTGTGTTACGTGGCGGCGTTTCCGCACATCTTTTGTGGTTTTATCGATGCTGTGTTTCATCGCGGCATAAAAAAGTGCTCGTTGTCACTTGGTGACTTTCCTCTCCCCTTGTTTCAGTCATTGGATGTAAAGTATTTTAGTATCCAGGATGATGCCACAGATACAGGAGGAGTACCTGCCCAGGCACTTATCTCCACTAACAGCCTCTCTAACCGTTACCGCTGTGTCAGCTCAAGCCCCACTGTCTGTAAGTCTGTCAGTCACACAATGGCACGAGACGCGCACATGGCTGACAAAACTCTGGGTGGCATCTCAGATTTTGATTGCTGAGCTCCAGTCTGCAACCCCCCCCTCCCCAAAAAAAAAAAAAAAACTAATGTGCAATCTACCAGAACAAGTGTCATGCATTTACTGCGGGGTTTTTTGATTTATTATAGACCTGGGAGCTGCCCAGCACTTGTGTTGTTGGCCACCGAACATTGTTCAAGGGCACTTTGACAGTAGATGTTGAGGAGGAGAAGCATTTCTCATCTACTGACTCACGGCCTCGCACTTTGTCAGCCCACAGAGGATTCAAACCGGAGACCCCTGGCCCCCCCCCCCCACCTCGTTTGGCCACAAGCTCATTTCTCTAATTGTTTCAGGCTCTGTAATGTTAGTGTGGAGCGTGCTTTAAGCCAAATTATTGTTCTCTTTTATTGTTTGTTTATTCAGGAGACACTCTCAACTAATAACGGATCTGCTGCTGTTATTGGGAGGAGATTTACGCCGCGGCAGTTGTGTTGTGAATTTCAAACTCGGACTAAAGCATTTATCTCCGATTGATGAGACAAAGACCCAATAGGAGATTAGTCAATGAGGCCCGATCAAAGTGTTTGAAAGGATCGGTTTTCGGTATTGACTCCCCTGTGTGCCTCCGGCTCCCCCTCGCTGCTTATCTCACACAAGTATATTACAGACTACAGTGTCGTACATGCATACCATTTGAACGGTAAATGTCTCGCAGTGGATATGACGAAGACGTCTTGAGCTGGAGTAAAGTGTAAACAGATTGATGTAGCAAAGAAATAAAAATTAAAGACTATTAGGGATGCACGATTATGGCCAAAGTGATAATCACAATTATTATTGATCAATATTGAGATAGTGGTTATTTATCATGATGATTCATTGGTTTTACGGGCAAAATGTCTGTATGACACTTTCACATTCAACAGAACATTACTTTCCCTTTTCACAATTTGTTCCATTCCTGCTTATTAACAAAGCGTTGCATCAAAATATTACTTCATAAAGTCCTTCTGACCCTGAATTCAGTGCATTTTCAGCCGACGGGCAGAAAGAGTAATATTCAGTATATTACTCTTCTACCCTGGACTGCAGAGTAGAAGAGATATTCAGTAAAGTTTCTCACAGGCGGCCGCTGTGTGCATGACGGCTCCTCAAAAAGTGGAGCGAAAACATCTGGATGGCTGCTAGTTAAGGAAGCGCTTGATTTGATGCACAGCAGAGTTTTCTACGTGTGGAGCTTTTCTTACCGTCGCTGTTCGTCGATCGCGCTCATTAAATTGTGGGAATAGTGACGGTGACGAATATTAAAACGGCACCTCATGTTAAATCAGCACGGCAGATGTGTTGGTGTGTATTTTCTTTCTCTGAATATTCTGCCACTAGAATACCCACAGAAAGAGGCCGCGGTGTCAGAAAGCAAGGCCTAAAATGACTGAAGTCAATTCCGCGTTCTGAAATGCGATCACTGTGTGGGCAGTTCGAGAGCCTCTCTTGTGTGCTGCTCAGAAGATAGAGTTGTTTTTTTTTAGTAAGGGCTCTCAGTTATAGCAGCACTATCTCATTCGGAGACGATCACTCCGGGCTCCTGTTGGTGCTTCTGTCAGGAGCGGAAGGCAGCCAAAGTCAATGGGCCTCATTTTGATGACGAGGCAGGAACCGCTAAATGCGTCTCTCCGCTGCCATCGCTCCTGGACGCTGGGATGACGAAATGCTGGAGGGGAGGGAAGATGGACGCCTCCGCTGCAAACCCCCGAGAGCTACGCTAGCCAGAGCTCATCTGTTGAATGACATCGCTCTCCTCCCCCCTCCACCCCCTTTCTCCTCCCACTTCACCCTCACCTCCAACTCTCTGCCTTTGCGCTTCGCTCTTCACCTTGGCCTTGGCGCAATGACAGGGCCTCTCAATTATCCCCAGCGATTGATCGCCGCTGATTGCAATTGCCGTGAATTATTTAGACTTTGCAGAAATTGCTCACCGAAAGGGGAGGGAGAACGAAAGAGAGAGAGAGAGAGAGAGAGAGAAGGGGGTGGGGGGGTCAAATGAATTTACCCACATGACGTATCGGCCCGTTTGGTAAACAACAGCTGTGGAAGCCTAAGTGTGCCGATCAATGAGGCGGAGCAGGGAGACAAACGGCATCGAGCTACCTTGTTGCGGTGGCTACGGAGCTAACGGCGACCCCCCCCCCCCGATACGTTAAGTAAAGACTGAGGAGATGTACCGTGGAGGAGCAGGCCTCCTGGGTGACGTGAGAGGAGCTGACTCTTTTTGCTGGGCTGGTGTGGAACTCCCCCCCCATGCCTCCCTTGCTCCTGTAGCGCCGCCGCTGCCCCCGGGGCTGTTGAGGTGCAGCAGAAAGGTATTTTAACCATTGTGGCGAGGCGTGCTTGCCAGGATGCTGCAGTCAGACGGACAGGGAAGGCTTTTTGCCATGAGCAGGCCAATGTCACAGGCGTGACAGAGTCGGTGGGGAGGGAGAGAGAGGGTGGGGGTGGGGGGGGGGCAGCAAAAGTGACGTGGGCAGATAAATGGTCAACCCAGCCCGTGTGAACATGCGATAGGGGGCGCCTGCCTGGTTTTCCCACGGCGGAGAAAGGCAGCAGATACTTGACCGCATGCTCGTAGTTTTTCGCCCGCAACTGTCGGAGCATGTTCGTAACTAAGTCTGAGATACAACAGTTGTTGATCTGGAGGACCTTGCGTCATGCCTCGCTCAAACCAAGCTGCTCCTAACAGGCATCGGACAAGCCCCCCCACCCCCGCGTGCGCATGCTAAATGCTATTTATGTATTAATGCATATGTCCCTGACATGGCCTAAGAGGCCTAAGGGTTTGAGGGCTAGAACACCGGGTCACAATGTCCAGGGAGTGAGGCCGGCTGTTACTCAACTGTGTCTTATTTTAACCAGGTTATGTGGCGGGAGTGCAGGGGAGAAGCCGGGGCTAAGTGAAAATGCCACTCATTCCTGAAGAGTCCCTGGCCTCGTCAAGGTTAGTGGCTTGTCTTTGTAAGTTGAGGGATTGATGCATGAGCCTGTCTGGCGCTGAATTCAAAGTCCAAAGCTGTCACAGGCAGCAGCTCCCTCCCTCCCCTCCCTCCCTGCCATCCTCCCACCCTCCCTCCCTCCTCTTTGCAGGCTATCACAGGGCCCCGTCCTTCCCAACTTCTTAGCAGCCTGTCCTTTTGGGAACCTTGAGCAGCCCAGGCAAGGACACAGCGTCTGGTGCAGTAAGCCTGTGCAGAGGGGGAGGCTTTACGTAACGCTCTGCTTTAAACATGGGTGTATGACTTCCCTGACACGGAGCAGTGCGGTGCAGTACCGCTCGACTCGCAGCCCTGTACCCCCCCCCCTCCCCCTCCCCCCACCGCCCACGCCCCCACCCCACCCCCGGGCCCTCCTGGGCAAGGAGGGGGCAGAGAGATCCCTGCAACTTAATTATATCTTTCTCTTTTTAAAAGCTTTCGTTTGAAATTAAATTTTCCCAGGCAATTAACTAAAGAGGAGTTTTCAGAATTTATGAATGAATGATGGATATATTGCACAGGATGACAGGGGGAGAGGAGGTGGGGGGAGGGAGCAGGGGACGTGTATGCGGTATATGCCGCGAGGTGGTGGATTTATTTTTGTTGCAAAACAGGTGAAGTTGGGGGTGAATTGATGGTTAAACTTTGTACCTGAGAGCTGCTCAGTTCATGGTCCACCATTCTACTGTCAATATTTGGGTTGTTTTCATCCCGTCACATTGCTCGGCTCTACAGGATGGGTTGAAAACGCGGGAGCTGAGGTTTCCCCTCTTCCTCATTCATTCACACCCACATCCGATAGAAGCTGGATGTAACGCGCCGAACGATGTTACTTGCCGCACACCCCTGAATTATTTTGGCTTCGAGCTGTAATTGTGTAACTTTTTGGCTTCTGGTGATGAGCGGAGTGGTTGCTGGGCAACAAGGGACCTGTGCGGGTGGCCGCGGAGAGTCGGAGCAGTGCGAGTTCAGATGGCTCTGCAGCGCATTAGCTTCCAATGGAGGAATGTCACTGAATCCCTCTTGAAATACCTCATTTTGTGTTACTCCGAGCCCAAACGAGTCTGTCCCCTGAGGTGCATAAAGACCGGACTTGTACTGGCTGACAGAAAACCTTTCACTCCATTTAAAATTTGTCAATGAATACACAAAAGACTCATTGCACTTTCAATAAAAAAAATCTTTTAACAACATGGTTAAATAGTCTAAAAGTCGAAATACAAAAATGTCACTCCCACACCACAGAGCGTGGATCGAGGACATTGGGCACAGACCCCGGTACCCCTCTTTCCCTGGAAGTGGTTTCTGGAATTTCCCGAAAACACTCTGTCCTTTTGTGAACCGCCAGCCCGCTTGTGAATCCATTAGCGAGGTGGCGTCCTCACTGGAGCTGGGTAAACAGACCGAAAAGACCGCGGCTCGGGAGTGCAGCTTCCTCGTAACCGCGTTAGAAGGCGGCCAGCGGCGGAGAGGCCATTTGAGAGGAGATGGAGAGCGCCGGGGCGGATGACTCCGGGCAGCCGTATGACCTATTACTTTGGGAAAATGGACTGGTGACCAGAAGATTGCTGGCTCATACTCCTGCTCACCCCTCTGCCCTTGAGCAAAGGCAATTAACCTGGATTCCTCCAGTAAATATCCAGCTGCAGCAACGGAGGGAGATGTGCAAGAGTGATAATCGCGTAAGTGACTTTGAATAAAAGTGTCCACTAAGCAGGAAGATTAATACGGCTAATAGAATCATAGCTTGTGTTTTCAAGTTAGCAAGGACTGCTGAACATGTAGAGGAGTACGTGCACAACCCCCCCCCCCATACCTACCTCCGTGTCATCTCTCTTTGTGCTCTCCTCCACACACACCCTCCTCTTCTTTTCCTGTGGCATTAAGGCGAGAGCGTGACCTTGACCTGATTGCCGAGGAGGCTTTTTAAGCAACTCTCCAGAAGGAGATCCAATCATGTGACACCCTTCACCCACGCCTCACGCCCCCCCCCGCCCCCCTCCTGATCCTCTCTCCTGACCTTGTATGTCTACGAGGACGAGGGGGGCGGAGACGCGTGCATGCAGCTGCGTGGAGGGTTGGGGGGGGGGGGCGCTACGGTCAACCGGGGTCAAGGTCGCGCCACGGAAGAGCAGCTTCCCCCCCGTCTGAATTTCAGAATGGCCGGCCACAAGGGTTGAGTCATCCTCTCAGTTCTCAATCACTGATACCAGCATATGTCAGGGAAAGGTCGTCTCATGTCCAGAGTGATTCATGTCCCGAGTGAGCTGGCTGCTAGGATTTGTGTTATTGCAGTTGCCTTCGCTCACTCCCTCCAGCTGCCCCGCTGTTTAAACCGCGCTGGCTCACCGTGTCTCGCCTCGAAGCGCGCTACTGCTCCTGCCTCAGAGTATTTTTACGTGCGACTGCGGTAACATTTCTGCCCTCTGGATGCGTTTGCCATGTGGCTGGGTAAATCGGGATAGCCCACCCCGTTAAAACAGGCTGTAATGGATCCTAGTCTTTCTGCATATTGGGCCCTGCTGTGTCTTTACACTGTGGTTGTAGAAGTTGACTGTCGGAGGGAGGCACTGTTTCCCTTGAGGCTGGTCGCGGCCCATATTCATGCCTCCATTTGGCGTGTGTTGTGACACAAAACGTTATCTAGTCCTTCAATCCCAGAGTGAGAGAAAGTTCCGGTATGCTGCCTTTGCAACTTAACTTTCTTCAGGGTCACAATTTTACAATGTTCTGACTCTTCACATTTAAATAAACAGCTGAAATGTAACATCAGAATGACGCAACGTAATGTATCAAATAGAATTCAGCAAATTAAAAGGTGATGGAAAACGACTCATTGGTGCAACGACTGTAAATTATCTTGAGATGATAATAATAAGAAAGTTCATCTGGTGATGTGTTGCCTTGATCTGAATGTAATACAGTGTCTGACAGGAGAGGTTGCACTCAGGGTCTCTAGGCAACTGCACGAGGAGGCAAAGACTCATTTCCAGTCTTGTTTTCACAGAAATGTCCTCTTTCTTTACTCTGTGGAGCCAAATGTCAGGGATTCTCAAGCGCTGTGGTGTTATTAGAAAACTGGCCGAGACGTACCGTAGTCCTCCTCTTTATTAAAAGGAACCCATCGTGTGCTGGGAAGAGTGAGCCATTATGCAAGACGGCTGCCTCCAGTTTGTCAGGATGGACACAGAGGCTTGAGTAGGGGAGATAAGTGATACGCATGCAGTGCATTCAGTTTCATCATGCTGCCTTGTGTTAAAGTACCTGAAATATATTTTTCCCTTATCAATCTACTAAAAATGTCCCATTAACGACAGCGTAATTTTTTTTTTTAGACATGTCTGCAAATTTCTTTAACAGAAACAACTGAAAGAAGCATTCAGACCCTTAACTCGGTACTTCGTTGAAGCACCTATTGGCAGCGTTTCCAGCTTCCTGGATATGACGCGACAAGCTTTGCACACCTGGATTTGGGGGATTTTCTGCCGTTCCTCTGCAAATCCTCTCGAGCTCTCTCGAGTTTGAGTGGAGGCCGTCCAC
Organism: Ophiodon elongatus; assembly: GCA_016806645.1. Classification (NCBI taxonomy): domain Eukaryota; kingdom Metazoa; phylum Chordata; class Actinopteri; order Perciformes; family Hexagrammidae; genus Ophiodon; species Ophiodon elongatus. The sequence goes on from JACSYO010001904.1 coordinate 178,847, forward strand.
TTTCAGGTGTCTCTCTCTCCCTCTCCCTCTCTCCCTCCCTCTGGCTTGGCCACTTCGGGGTCATCCCATTTTGTCTCCGTGTGTTTTGGGTCGTTAGCCAGGTTCCCATCCAAACGTATCGCACATTTTAAGTGACTTTCAAGATAGTCGGAGAAGGAAATTGCAAATGAATGCTTGTTTCCTTCCACGACCGTTATTTGCGATATTTTGAAGAGGTCCTGAGCATTGATTGACAAAATATTGAAATGTTTCTCCAGTGTTTGTTAGACTTTTTCTTTATGGATGGCTCCAGCGGGAATCAAACTCTGAATCACTGGCACACAGCCGCCCCCTGTGGTCCCCAACGCTTCATGATCCTTCCTTGATTATGTGGAGAGAGTTGTCTTGTTTGACGCAACTAAAATAAAGGTGATCGCCTGCTAGGACTTGACATTTAAAATCAGAGAGACATTTGCTGCCCGCCTGGATACACACACACACACACACACACACACACACACACACACACACACACACACACACACACACACAAGGCAGCCCAGAGAAACCTTAAGCTTTTGAAGTTTGATTTTCAGCCAATCAGAGGTCCTCTTGTATAACTGTGTTATGTCGATAGAGAGCAGCGAAGGTTATGAAAGCTACAGTAAAGGCCTTTCCACACCGGGGGCGTGACGAATAAACAACACGAAAATAAGAATATTAATATTATATACGAATATTAGGCATCAATATTTTTCATATCGCAACAGGTGCAGCGTTTTTTCAATAAAAGGTTTTCAGTAGATTCGCGCAGGCTGAGGACCAACGAGCAGGATCCTGTAGACCCTGAGCAGGGTCCGTCAGTCTGAGTCCTTGGTGCGTCGCTTTTTTGCCTCGTAGTATTCAACTCTGTGTAAAAACAACCCAAACAAAACCTGCCCCCGCTTCTTAAAGGCCTTTAAGCTTGTATAACGTGAGATCTTTTATTTTTGCACACACACACACACACACACACACACACACACACACACACACACACACCTGGGGTTAGCACAGAGGAGCTGTGTGCTTGTGTAACTGTGTTGACACGTCTGGGGCTGGTGCTGGCACAAGAACCAGACGAATGTGGTTTATCCAGGGCCTCTCTCTCTCTCTCTCTCTCTCTCTCTCTCTCTCTCTCTCTCTCTCTCTCTCTCTCTCTCTCTCTCTCTCTCTCTCTAAGCCACCTTCCCTTCCATTCAGCGGTTGACCTTGGTGCTTATGAGGAGGCAGGGCTTGACCTACATCCACCCCCTCAACTGGAACTAGAACCTCCCCCCCACCACCACCACCACTGTTGAATAAAGAGACCTGACACCCCGACTCCGCTTACTCCAACGGCCATTTTGCTGCCTGCAGGTCGTTCGCTTGATGGCAGCAAAGTAAGGCCCAGCACGGCCCCGCCACGTTTACGTTGCGTTCTGGCAGCAGAGGGAAGTGGAGTAGCGGCCTCCATGACTCGTCTCAGATGCACCGACATGTCTGTGTGCACTGGGTCACCATTAGCACGCAGGGGCTTAGCACTGGGCTGGTGAGAGTTTAGCGGCGGGTCAACCCTCCTCTGGTTTTTGTAGTGCGGAGTGTCAAACCGTGGCGGATGCAAATGAGCACACACGCGAACACATGTAACGGCTAGCATCTGGTGGGACTAATGTTCTGGTGCGGGGCAAACTGTGTGACACCAGGGCGCTAACGGGAGGCACGCTAATGCTCAAAGAGTCTGTTTGTGAGGGGTTGGTGGTACAAAATAATATTAAAATAAAAATGATCATGCTGTGGTTGCATAGAATTATTCAGTTCCGTCAAAAGGGGAAAGGTGATAATGAAATGCCACTCACTCCGATAAATATAGCTCTCGAACAGAAGCTAAACAGTGGTTGCTAAGCGACGCCAAGGCACCAGAGTGAGTGATGACTTCCTGGTCGGCGCATTAATATTTAAATCAGCAGCCAAAAGGTGCAGCGTCGATTGGGTCCCTTTCACAGTGGCTTCAAGCGCCGATGCGAGGGGCGTTGTGGAATCTGTGTCGCAAACGCGGGAAACCCTCAGCTGATTCGCGTACGGCGAGATTACCGAAGCGAACGTGGCTTAACGAGGGGAAGGTTTGCATGAGGGCACCGTGCGGGATCTGAGATATATTATGAGCTGTCCTAACCAGCGCAGAGGCATTCGGGGGTGGGGGGTGGGGTTACAGTGTCGTGTACTACCTGGCATTAGGGCAGCTCCCTGGATCGGCTGGCCCCCGTAACGTCTCCCCTAGCGAGAGAGGCTCATAATTCTCCCCCCCCAACCCCCCTCCCCGGCCTTGGCGACATGCCATACCTTCACGGGGTGTTAGATGACTGCAAAAAAAGCGGCGTGTTTTAAATAAGTCGGAGGATCCCATTTAGCATTCTGAGAAAGATGTGACATAATGGCCACCTAGAAGAGGAGATGTAGAAATCAGGAGGCGGAGCGGTGAGGGGCCTGTAGGTGGCGTTTAACCCTCGGGTGCAGTTGTTGCATCAAGGCGTGGGAGTGTTTTTGCCAAACACACAGCTGGCCCACTGATAAGGGTCGCCCCTCTGGTTCCAGAGGCCACAGAAGCGCATCGGCGAAGTGCAGGGACTCATCACAGAGAAGTCTCTCTCTTTTCTTTTTTCACTTCTTTTCTTCCTTTGTCTCCCTCTCCCTTCTACTGTCTCCCTCGATCATGCTCTGCAGCACTCCTTGCACGATGTTAGGGAGGAGGAGAGCGAGAGAGGAAAAAAAAAAAGAAGAAGAAGAAAAGTGGGTCAGGGCGACCTATTTTTTTTCTTTTTTTTTCCCACAGTTCACGAAGGCAGAGGGTGGCGGTGTTATCGTCAGTTAGACGAGGAGCAGGGCCTGATGGGGAGGCAGGGCCCTGTCGCGAGGACGCAGCCACTCAGAACTGGGTCAGCAGCAGAGGCTACATCTTGTAAACGGCTTGTCATACTGGGGAGAAAAGCTGCAAATGAACCATAGATTATACGCCCCAAGCTGAGTGCCGAGGTCTCTCCTCGCTCCCCAGACGCACACTTCCAAAAAAAAAAAAGAACACACACACACACACACACACACACACACACACACACACACACACACGTAAGCCTTACAGTAGCACAGGAGCCTCTGAAGCGCTGCCACCTCATATACGCCCCCCCCCCCACCCCCTCTCTCCCCCTCTCAGTCTCCAGTAATACCGTTTGATTACCGCAGTCAGACCTGACAAGCTCGCTGGGCTAGTCTAATTCAGGTCAGGTTATTTACTGTACCGAGTTCAGCTATGGTTTAGAGACGGCCGATACACATGCTTATTCAGCTGCAGTGGCCTCTTTGCATATCATCTGTGCCAATGCCAGACACGAGAAGAGATCATTTGCCTACATGAGCCCTCCTGGGGTATTCTTTTTTTTCTGACCAAAAAGGAAAAAAACAACAACTGTTTTCTGGTGTAACTATGCAAAGGAACTCCAGTATTGCTGCAGTGCCGGCTGAACCAGACCCATTATTGATCTTTAATTTTAGAACAAGTCTTAGTGGTGAGTAGGGATGTTAGGATAGTGTTAGGAAGTCAAACGGGTCATGATTCCCTCTCTTAATATTTATTTTATAGGGCTGTGAAAACCTCTCCTTCAAACAACTGCTACATTTGAACGCATCATGAGGAAGTTACAAGTTACCTTTCGCCGAATACTCATTTTTACTGAGCTTGAAAGTGTCATAATGAAACATCTCAATGCAAGCTTTGGTAACGTTAGCTGGAATAATTATATCTTTATTTACATAGTAAAACAAAAAGATAAAAAAAACTAATATATTAATTAAAATAGTAATAGTAGTATTTATTTATTTTTAAATAAAAAAAGAAAACCATCATCAGGTGAACTAGGTAGATAAGCAGTGCGATAAAGTCTGCTTTGAGTGCAGATTTAAAAGAAGCCACTGACTCAGCCGGCCTGGTTTCCTCTGGCAGGGGGTTCCAGAGCCGTGGGGCTGTCCCCCTTAGTCTTCAGCTGAGAGACCGGAATAGACGGAAGGCCCCGGCCCGAGGATCCCAAAGTACGAGCAGGGTCGCACGCGGATAAAAGACCTGAGATGAGAAGAGGAGTCTGGCCATTCAGTGCCCTGTAAGTAATGAAAAGAAGCCACTGCCACCATATATATATTTTTGATATTGATTTGAAACGGGTCTGTGCCTTCATGTCCTCCGTGTCTTCTTACTGCGTCTCCGACAGACAAAGCGGGATAAACACCGGTTTTGATCTCTTCCTCGCAAATAATTGCCGTGGCTGTTGTTTTGAGCTCGTATAGAAGAAGGAAAAAACAACAGAGAATCCGGCTTCTTCCTGCATCGGGGTCTGCTTATGGAGCAATGCAATTTTCAGGCAACAGAGCTCACTCGTATTTCACTATGTGGAACAAATCTGCCTGTAATGAATCTCCCAGGACGCTGTGGTGCCTCCACAACCGAGTCTGTTTTTTTCGGCTCTTCTGCAAGGGAGGGAGTTGGGGGGGTCTATAGTGGGCCTTTTGAGTATCTCAACTCCCTGATATGAAAACCAGATTTTAGTTTTTGATGGGAGGCATTCCACAGCAAATAAACGTGCGGCTCATTAGAGTTTATATCACTATATCAGAGCAAACAAATGTTAATCATATTGGTTTCGCTCTGTGCAAAAAAAAGAAAAGAAAAAGAAAACAGCCCTATTAGCCAAGGTGTCGCACTAGCAAACATAACATAATATCCCGAGGTGGGGCTAAACATGGCGGGGGGTGGAGGGGGGGATCGGATTAGCAGCGAGACTCCGGTTAGCTACAGGCCCCTCTCGGTGCCACGGCTCGCGAGCCCTGCCACTGGGGGGGCAGCAGACCCGTCTCCTGTTATTCTTAGCCCCCGGAGCCGCATGTCTCCGTGCAAAAGCCCCTTAACGCTAATTGAGGAGACTGCTCATGGCTCATGTCGCTCAACGACAGCCTCTGAGGGGGAGTGCGCCGTCTGCCTTTCCGCGTGTGAAGGTGAGACACGCTGAGCAGCAAACCAGTCAGAACCAGTACTTGGCCACTCCAGCCAGTGTTTTTATTTTGTTGTTTTTTTTGGGTGGTAGGGAGCCACCACAGTGCCTTTAGCAGATGGTTTCCAGCAGGCCTGCGTGTGACATGTGATAACATTACAGTTTCGAAAAGGTCAGGCATGAAGAGAACCAGCAGGAGGGCTGGGCCGGTCTCAGAGTGCCCAGACCTCCAGTACAGTCCTCTGCGCACGCACACGCACGCACACACACACACACACACACACACACACACACACATGCGCGCTGTTGCGTGGTGTGTGCGTGTTTTGCTCAGAAGAAAAGGCCTCTTTTTTTGGTGAATTTTCAAATGCCCAGTATTGAACACATTGCCTCGAACAGGGCAATGCAAATATTTACTGTATCACTTGAACCCTGGTGGCCCTGAGTCGACGTCGCAAGGAGGGTGCCGCAGTGTTTGCACGCTGATAAAAACAAAACAAAAAAAACAGCCCTTCTTTGTGCCTTTTACAGTAGACTCGGCTCTCATGCGAGAGCGGAGCCAGACTTTGGACTATGCACCACAGTGTTTACTTTGGAAAATCAGAGGTCTTCATTCAGGGACCCCGACGGGTCATCGTCAACCTGTCAAAACACGGGCTCCTGGGCACTGCCCCCCCCTCTCGTAGTCGGAGAATCTTGATTGGCCGGCGACCCGGGCGCTCATCCTTGGAGCGGAGGGGTTGAGGTTGTTTGTTTTGAAGCTCCAGGTCGGCGTGTGCCAACGGCTCGGAGCGGAGCGGGGAGGGGAGGGAGAAACAGTCTGGAATTTCCTAGTACGTAAACAACATGCAGGTGTATTCCATAAAGACACACACACACACACACACACACACACACACACACACACGCACACACACGCACACACACACACACACACTACTACCCCCAATCCCCTTTCCCTGAAACGGCGCAGGGCTTGTGCATTAACGAGGAAGTTTAAAAATAAATCTCTGCAGGCCGGTCAGACATTTTGAAATTCTGTTTCTATCTATCTAGTCCGACAGCGAGGTTAAAGATACAGCATTCTGATAAATTTCTTCCCACCAGGGGGAATAGATAAGAAGTGGCGTAGATTGAATAAAAGAGCTGTGGAGAAAAGAGGAGGAGGAGGAGGGCTGAGATGTCTATCAGGCCGCGTGAAGGTTTTCTTTTTTTTCGTCTTGCAGATCCAGTTCAAGGGCGCCCGCAGGCGAGGCAGCTCTCGCTCTTGCCGTGCCAACGCTGCTGCTCAAGGTCATATGAGCCAGCCCTGTGACATTAAAGAGGAACAGGAAAGGGGAACCGAGGGGAGGAGGGAGGCAGAAACCATCAACCACAGACATGCACACACACACACACACACACACACACACACACACACACACACACACACACACACACACACACACACACACACACACAAACAGAATTGAGTTGTAAGGGAAAAAATGGCCTTTAACTCCTCGAATCTTTTCCTGTGACTTTTCTGCGCCGCCGTCTGGGTCCACAGTGGATTTTCTTTTCTTTTTTTTGTGAGGGCAGGAGCTTTTTAAGGGCAGTAATGAGAGTGTCTTATTCTCTCTGCTCGGAGCCAAGAGATGCTTGGCTAACTGCTTTGTAGTTGCCAGCCACACAACCAGGCAGCGTGTGTGTGTGTGTGTGTGTGTGTGTGTGTGTGTGTGTGTGTGTGTGTGTGTGTGTGTGTGTGTGTGTGTGTGTGTGTGTGTGTGTGTGTGTGTGTGAGAAAGAGAGAGAGAGAGAGAGCGAGGGGGAAAGATGGAAGAGAGAAGAGTCACAGTGATAAACCTCGAGGGGGAGGGAGAAGGGGAGGTGGGTGGGGGGGGGTGGGAGTAGAGAAGAGAGAGGGGAAAAAAAGTTATTTAAAGGGACAGTGAACCAATGGCGGACGCTTCCGAAAGCTCTTCAGCTGAGGGTTGACACTATGAAGTGGGTTTTTAGCTGATGAATGTAAATGTTTTGGACCAATCGGCCTTTAACTCCAAAGAGCACACACTGTGCTCAGTCCAACTGTAGCGCACTAGCACTGATGAGCTTGGTACAATTTATCATCGTTTCCGATGATGTCCAAGCCTGAAAAACTACGTTTTCCTGCACGCCCAGTCGGTTCCTGAAGTGTTCATTTGAACGAGTCAGGAATAGTTTTGGTGGGGTGGGGGTATTGTGACAGGTTTCAGTCGTGAAAACAAAATATATGAGGGCTGAGTTCCATTTAGCTGCTTCAGTCTCAGGGTCCTGGTATTGTGCGTGCTGGCTCACTGGGACACATGGAACAGAGAACACATTGTTAATGCTATCAGAGAACACATTGTTAATGCTATCAGTAACACCTGTGCCTTTCCTACTTTGACAGATCACAATCTCTATGTGGAGATTTGTGTAATAGAGCGACTATTACACTGTAATGTGTCTTTATTTTGCTGGTTGTCTGATATTTCAGGAACAGCCGGAATGGGAATTTCTTCAAATTTGGCACAAACATCCATTTGGACTGAAGGATGAAGTTCTGGTGATGATTAGGTATTGGTGGTCAAAGGTCAATGTGACCTCCCAAAACAAGTTTTTGGGCCATAATTCAAGAATGAATATGCTAATTGTGACAATTTCACACAGATGTATAATAAGAAAACACGATAAAGTAATGACATGGACGTAAACTGCAGCATGACATGGCTGACGGGGGGCGGGGGGCATACAACCTTCAAGGTGGTTATTCTAGTTTTGCGTTGATGCCTCATAGATTATGATGAAATAAATCACAGATAAAATGTGCATTATGCTGTTAATATTTAGCTTATGTGTTGGAAACCCTGAAACGGGACCCATAGTGAGACAGAAAAGGGTCAATGTATCTCTTCTATGGATGTGATCTTAAGCTCAAAGCGTTTGCGTTTCTTACTCATTTTCTGACAGGTGACCGCCCCTATCGCGTTTTATTTATTTGTTTATTCATCAGGGATAATTGCACACAATTAATCATCGCTGTTGCCGCCAGTTAGCTACACGGCTGTTTCCCATCTGTAGTCCCTCCACGGATATTACAAAGTCAACCTGTTAATCAAGAGCTGTTTCTATACACATTTCAGTCGAGTGGCCATCAAGTGCGCTCATCACTGGATGTCATGCAGTTGCATCTGGAGAAAAGAGAACGCCGTGTGAACGTGCTCGTCCACTTTTTGTTTACGTTGTCGCCACGTGTCCATCGGTCAATTGGGTATCGACTTGCAGTGCCCATTACACGGCGGCTGCACGCTGAGAACAGCGTCTCGTCCTACCACGGCACACACACACACACACACACACACACACACACACACACACACACACACACACACACACACACACACACACACCGTGTGTAAGGCATCAGAGTGGTGCGGTGAGAGACGGCCCTCCAGCCCGAGGACCTGAAATCAAGTCTCTGTTTGTAGCAGAATGCACAGCCGGGTCAACCATGTAACTCATAGATATCAGCAGGAAACCTCCCCAGTTGACTACTGACATTAAGACAATTGTTTTTTGTGTTACAAGTTTTCCAAAATGTTGTGTTTAAATATGCAATTTAGGCGTTATCTTATCAGAGATCTGTCAATTTGCTTTAATCTCTGTTAAATATTAGATAAAACCAGGTTCAAAGTTCTTGTCTCATTTTGTTGACATATTAGAGTCAAAGGTATTTTTAAAAGAGGGGATTTTGGATATCTCTTTGTATCACTGCATAAATCAGAAAATACTGTCAACAGACAAAATTTAAAAAAAAAACTTTTTGGCCATGTTTTTAGTAATAAAATATTATATAAATCAGACTATGAACGACATATGAACAAGCCCCTCTGTAAAGCCCTTCAGAATAAAGAGAGGAATGGAAGTGTAAAGTCTGGAGGCTGTAAGAGATGCTGAAGTGGAGATTTCTGTCTCAGAGTCTGAGAACAAACTCATTCAGAGAAAACGGCCTTAAAGAGATGAACTGTAAAATGACATTATGAAGACTCTACAGGTGAATATGGTAAAATAAATAACTAATAGATGTCAACATGAAACTTCCCCAGTTGATTACTGACATTAAGACAAAGTTTTGCTATGTTCAAATATGCAAATGAGGCATTATTTAATGGTAGCTTTTGGTGAATTTAATTTAATTTAATCTACAGACGCAAAGAGAGAAAGTAGTAAAGGAAACACCTGAACGTGTATTTTGGATGATTTCTTTCTACTAGTCTGAAAGAAGACCATCTCTAAATCAACCAGTACATGAAGAACAGTGTTTCTGTCTGCAGCGTCTCCCCCCTACTCGTGGCCATTTAGCTGACCTCTGACTTCCCTGTGTCGGGAAAAGTGAAGAGGGTTTCACTCAGTAAAGTATCACATTATTAATAGAATCCAGTTATTATTTCATACAGCCAAAAAATTTGGCCTTGAGAGTGTGTTATTACCTCTAGACTAATACGGTTTTTATCATCCATAGCCAGAAAAGAGAAACACCTCCTCACCTAAGATTTCACACCAAAATACAATGGATTGGAAAAGAAGTACAAGGTGAAAGTAATGGGGCTGATATATATTTTTTTTTGGACAAAGATAAGGCTATGGTTTCTGGAACAGAACTAATAGCCTCGACTATCATCTAAATTCCCTTGTAGATGTAAAAAAGTACAGGCAGACATCGTATGAGTCCACAAAGTCAGTCTCCCTGGCCGCTAATGGAGCCGCTTTGGGCCATGCATCAATATGACATCGCAGATTACAATCTTTAGACTTTGGGAGCACTTTAGGTACTTTCAGTGCAGGAGGAGCGGAGCAGGAACTGGCCGACAAAACACTGAGTCATTATAATAACAATCAAGGGAGGTGGGTGGAGCCGCGCGGGGAGACAGCCCAATAGAAAGGACTCCAGTACTCCCAGAAGGCCTTGTGGTGTGTCTTCGGGACCTGATAGGGGTTTTACTGAGACCTTCATAAACATCACAGTATCTTAGTAGAGGACGGCTGGATTGCAGTTAAATACAATGTTTCATATTATATCATATTATATTTAGATTTGTAGTAACTTTTTCTGTCTTATTAATTCAGAAATAAACTTGTTTTATTCTGTACAATCAAACTAGCAGTATTTACACTAATGCCAACACTAGGAAACGGCATCAGGCAAGTGACTTGAAAACTGTAATCCGGTACTGATTACATGTTACTCAGCGGCAAAAGGAATTGCATTACTTCACTAATTACTCGGCAGCTTCTGCATTTAACACGTGTAGAAATAGAGAAATAGTGAACCAAGCCTTGTGGTTTAATGAGCAGGTAGCCTAGTGTTTGGAAAGATTTACTGACCGTCAACAGCTAGCTTAGCTTCACACATCCTCCAACTCTAAATAAACCGAGATGATCCCTGACTGTACCCGTCGCTGACGTGAGGAAGCCTGCAGAGAACGCACAACATGTGATAACTAACTCTGTCTCCAGCTTTTTTTTTTTGTTTCTTCTTTGTTCTTGTTTCCCTTGTTTGTCTCTGCAGTGTGTGAGTCCTGCACCTCTATGGAAACAGCACAGTCATGGCTAGAAGTAGAGCAAACTCAAACACGTCTTTAGTGCAGCAGAACACAGTTATAATGACATAAATCATAACAAAAAAGACAGAGTTTAATTTCTTTGATCATTTATTTTACAAAAATAAAATTGGAAAGCAATGGAATCCATATGTGCAACATTTTTCCAAGCGTAACCAGTATTGGAAAATAAAATTGAGGCGTCACGTGTTATACAAATTTAATATTTACATTTCTACAAGCTCAGCTCACATCTTCTCTTGGCCCCTTTTGTCTCTGCGTCTGTGTAAACGGCCTTCAGGTCAGTCGAACTTTCTTTGAGCTTTTGTCAATCGACTGTTTGTCCCAGCTGAGTCATTCAGAGGGGCAGAATTTTATGTTTTTTACAGAATGTCGTTAGCGCAAACGGTATAGTTTTGGCGAATTCTTGAAATGACACGCGTAGAATAAAGTGACTGATAAAAAAACAAATCACCTATTTTAAGCAACAACTTGGTTACTTCTCCTGCCGGAAGCAGTTGTCACACAAGATGTGTTCAAGGACTGTCAGAAACTTTTACGTTTTACAGCTTCTGGCTATGATAAATGGTGTTATTTTGAGGAGGGTTTCTTTCTTTTTTAAGAAAACCTGTTTTGAAAGCCGGTGGCAGGTTTGTGGGGTTCAAAGGACTAACCCCACCACCTTGACCCTAGCTAGCACGTCCTGGACCAGTCTGTACTGGACTTCTAGCTGGATGCAGAGAAACCAAACGGTGCGTTACTGGGATAAGTAACTGCAATGTAACCTGTAGTCAATCACACTAACATAAAATGTGACATGACTGTAACCCCCCCCCCCCCCAACACCCACACACACTCGTATTTATATATTTATATTTATTTATTTCCCTGCACAACTCTGCCAGTAAACGGTGAAGGACGGGGGTTTGTATGAGAGAGAGTGTTGGTACCTTGGAACAGGTCACTTCTAGATGAATAATAAATTGACATTCAAATTGCAGCAGGGAGAGTCCCGTCTGTGGAGCGTTGCTCGGGGGATTTCAGTGTTTATCCCCTCCGCATGCTCTGACTACATTAATGCGACTGGCCTGCGCTGTCCTCCCCTCCGCTCTGTGTGTGGAGCAGGGAGGACGCCTGTCCCGCGGGCACCTGTAGCTCGAGGGCGGAGCCACATATACATCCAGCCTCCATGACATCTCGTCTAAGTCTCCATGAACTGTACTTTGTACTCAGACAGGATTTACGTGATAAGTGTCTCTCGCACTTGTGATGCAATCCTTTAGAACAGCAACCACTCAAAGCTGGATTTTGAAGCTCCACTGAACCCTTGTGAACTTTGATATTTAAGGGTGAACCGAGGAAAGGAAAGAGTTTCATCGCGTCTCGTTCAGTGGCACCATTTTGACTATTTGTTTTGATTAAACGGGGAAGCACATTAGACCAAACAATCAATAGGTGCGGGGCTCGAGTCCTGAATCCCCCCCCCCCCAAGGTTCCCCGGCATGGAGTCGTCTCTGTATCATTTTCGCTGATTAGTTTCCCCATTACTCAAAAACAGATGTGTTCACTGTTGATGAACAATCCAATCACGGCGTGTTTGTCACCCGTTTGATATGTGCTGCTCGTCTGGTACTGTAAAGAGCACTCTGCCTGGGTACGGGCTGACCCAGCCGTCACATTAGTTTAACTGGCAATTAGGTGTTTTTCTGTCCCCGGTAGAGCCCGGCCACTGCTCCCTGATCATCTCATCCATCTTGTGGTTACAGACAAGAGAGGTGCCCACTCTGCTCTGGTCTCATTTTGAGAGTCGTTGCCCTTTTTTATCAAATTTCACTTGTATCCTCAAAAGTCAGCCCCTCCCGTTGACATGCCTCAGATAGCAGTCATATATGTCTAAACTGTAGCTGACACCCCCCCAAACTGCTTCCCACACACACAACATAACAATACACAGACACTCACAGCTGAAAGGATTCATGTACACCCACCCCCCCCCCTCCCCTCCCCTCCCGTCTGTGGACAGTAGGCTGATTCTGCAGCCTTACTCCCTCCCTCCTCTCTTTCTATCTCTCTGCTATGCTGAGCTGTGTGTGTGTGTGTGTGTGTGTGTGTGTGTGTGTGTGTGTGTGTGTGTGTGTGTGTGTGTGTGTGTGTGTGTGTGTGTGTGTGTGACAGCTGCCTAATTGGGCATTCTCCCCTCGTCGGAGCGCCTGCCTCTCCTCTCCTCTCTCTCCTCCTGCCCGGGCCGGGGCTGCTGACGAATGGCAGCGGATTACAGATGAGGACACGGTGACCCGCCTGACCTTGCTGCACAGCCGCGAGGGGAGGGAGAGGGGAGGAGGGGGGGAGACGGAGCACTAGGGGTGGGGCGGACGGGGTGCTGGGACTGCAGAAGGGCAGGATGGGTGGGGGTGGCGGTGGGCATAGGTGGAGGGGGGGGGGGCAGGCGGGTAAAGTGGCGTCAGGTCAGCGGAGGATGAGGTCGCACGAAGGTGGGCGATATATTTGGGGGGTGGGGGGGGCTGCCAGGTGGCAGGGCGGGCGGGTGATGAGGCGAGTGACAAGAGTGTCACATGACGGCTACCCCTCCTCCGCCCGTGTCAGTATGTCAAGGGCACGAGCCCCCGCTGGCAACCGCCACTGCGGCATTCTCTCCACATCCCCCCCCAACACCCACACACACTCGTATTTATATATTTATTTCCCTTTTTTTATGTGTTTTTACGCGTCTCCATCAGATGAGCGGCTTCTACGTGACCGCTGGCTTGCCTCCGCGCCCCCCCCCCCACCCCCACCCCCACCTCAGGGGGACCGCGATGCGCTCGGTCAAAAGTAGGCGGCGGATTCTCACAGTGTGGTGAATTTTAATTTCTGCGCGCACTGTAGATATATCCATGCCCCCCCCAAACCCCACCTTCCCCGCTGTGTGTGTGTGTGTGAGAGACTGCCAAGGTGAGGTTGTGTCCTCTTGTTAAGAGCGATTAATGGCACTCGTTATGTACATAATGAAATATCCCTGCTGATGCATAGGGTGGCGTTGTCTCTCTCTCGCTCTCTCTTTCTCTCCCTCTCTCCCCCTGTCACACACTCCTATCGCCTGTGTACATATATATATATATATATGTGTGTGTGTGTGTGTGTCTGTGTCTGTGTGTGTGCGCGCGGTGTAACATCGAGGGCGCTTTGTTACAGCCTCCAGGCAACTCCGGTATGTGTTTGATATGGTGTAGAGACCCCCCCCTCTTGTAAGCCGTCCCTCCAAATGAAAAACGAACGGGAATTAAGGCCCTGTCAATTCACAGTTCAGTCTGTCTCCCCCTCACCACCACCACCACCACCACCACCACCCACCCCCGCTTTAGACACTGCACAACACTGCAGCTCCCTGCGTGACATGTGTTCCGAGAGAGATAGAGACGGGTGGCTCACCACCGAGTCCCGCTCTGACTGGCGGAGTAAATTTAGATCTAATCTTCTTGTGTGTGTTCTTTTATAGCGCCGAGAATGTTCGCCGAACATCAGCTTTTAAGTTGACCTTGTTGTGCTGTTTGCTCGTCTGAGGCGTGTGTGTTTGTGTGCGTTTCTAGGACAAGACGCTGCTGGCTTCCCTGTAGGTTTTTATTTTGACCTCGTGCGTGCGTGCGCGTGTGTGTGCATGTGTGTGTGCGTGCGTGTGTGTGTGCGTGCGTGTGTGTGTGTGTGTGTGTGTGTGTGCGTGCATGTGTGTGTACGTGCGTGTGTGCGTGCGTGTGTGTGTGCGTGCACGCTAACACATTTCAGTGCCTGAGTCAAGCTGTGCAAGCTCTTTTAATCCCACGCCCCGGTGCACGTAGGCTTGATTAGTGGCAGCAGTTATCTGTGCAGAAGACAGCCCGCCCTCCTTTAGCATTTGGTCAGGTCTGGGGCACTGGAGAGGTGGTTGGGTTGGAGGGGGTGGGGGGGGGGGGTGTCAAGTCATGAGAAAGGTGAACGAGTAAGGAGAAAGGTGGGGGTGGGGGGGTCGGAGGGATGGCGAGAAGCAGAGGGGAGGGCTGGAGGCCTGATTAGTATTCTGAAGGAGCACTCCTGCCAGTAGAGCAAATTGATTACTGCACTTTACCTGTATCGGCCTCCACAGCGGAGGATGACAAGGTACGGGGGCACCGTGTGTGTCTGCGTTCGCCCCCCCAACCGCCACAGAGTCGGTGCGTTAGCGTTCGGCTTCGTGTGGATTTTTGGACTCTGCTGGGAACTTTCCTTACTACATTTACCACACGGGGTAGTTGCCTCCGTCCTCTCCGTCTCCTCCGTTACAGGAGAGATAAGAGGCCCGTTGCCGTTCGGGTGCCGGCCTGGCCCATCTCTCCCTGTCTGCTTTAATAGTCGACGGCCGACCGAGGGAAGACAGACACACTTTTTTTCCCGCGAGCCTCGGCCCTCGTGCTCGTCCCCGTCTCCGCTGACAGTTTGGTGTGTTTCTCTTGGTTACTGTAAAAGGCAACCTGGTCGTTTTCAAGGCAACAAAGGATTCAATTCTTCTTTTCTTTTTCTTTTCTTTTCCAACGGCTCAGTCCAGAGCTCCTGCTGGTTTTCATTCTAGCTGCTCGATCGGGGACACCTGGGCTGCCAGGTGAAGGCAGTTTATTGCAGTTAACCCTCTGAACCCCCCCCCCCAAAAAAAACCACCGTCTGGATTGAAAAGCTAATTTTCTTTAAATCATCACCAAAACTAAACAAAAAAACAACAACACATCATTATCGCTTGATTTTCATCTTTCCGACGGTCTTGGAACACATCATGCGTGACGAACACTTCTGCCAGAAGAAGCAACCAAAATGGTGAAAAAAAAGTAAACTAAACTAAAAATGGTGATACCTCATCAAAATAATTTTACTCTACGTGCCTCATTTAAAGTCTTGTCCCTAATTATGCGTTTGAATTGACTAAATCCTGTAAAAAAACACAAAGTTCTGAGCTCCTCAGCCCAACTAGGCTGGGACCAACAGTCACGTGACAACAACTCCAGTGTTCTGCAATTTTAGTCAAATAAATTGTCACAGAAATTCAACTGGCTCGTACTTCTCCTGCACAGAAGACCTGTTTGAGTTCTCTCTACTTCGAGCTATGATTGATCTGTTTCCACAGAGATACAGGACTTTTATATTTCAGTGAATGGGACGGAGAGAAAAATGGGACGGGAGCAGAAAAACACCCCAAAACGGTTTTGTCGTTCAGAGGGTTAACCTCTACTTGGATAGGAAACCAGCAGCAGTTTTAACTACTATTGACACCCGCCCCTCTCCCTTCTTTCACTGGGAGCTGAGTGTAAAGAAAGACGGCTCCATCTTCAGATACTTCTTAGTGATCACTTTCTCAGCCCACAACATGTCTTTCACTGTGAAACTACAATTAAGAGCCAATTACACTGATCAGTTCAGCGGGTTAGCAGCGCGCAGCGTGTTGTCAATAGTCAGTGGCCACTGCACAGATCACTATGTTCTCTGCTCGGCCCAAATCATGAACCCCCACCCGTCCACTAACACAAACCTGACCATTAAAAGTCGTATCCAGTCCACCTGTCTTTTTAAACAGGACCCAGTTTCAATGCAGAAGCAGGCTCCTTATTTCCGCATGGTTATTATCACCAGTGATCCAAATGTATATATGTATGAATGGGACTGCGTAAACCTACGCAGAGATAAATAGTCCCTCCGAACCAAACCATTGTTCCGCCAAAATCCATTGAAGTGGTTTATTCGACTAATAATTTTTCTCCGCCCAATTAAATATGGCCGATGCAGACTATCTAGAGAGGCAGTTAAGGCATATGTCCGAGGTCATATTTTGTAATAATGAGTTCCAGGGCAGCTCATCCACCAACACTGGCCGATAGGAAGAGCGACTTAGACAGGGCCTCGCGCCTCTTCATATCCTAGAAACAATGCTGTGTGTGTGTGTGTGTGTGTGTGTGTGTGTGTGTGTGTGTGTGTGTGTGTGTGTGTGTGTGTGTGTGTGTGTGTGTGTGTGTGTGTGTGAGAGCTTTTTGACTTTCTTGTGAGGGGGGAGGTTTGAATATAAGGAGGAGGTCAGGCTAAATAAAGTGGGTTCTGCCCTGATGTGTGGAAGGAAAATGGATTTATCTCCGGTTCAAGTGGAGATCTCGGCGCACTTGAAAGGAAAAAAAGGGACTTTTAAGCACACAAAGAGAGAGTTTGTTGGAAATGTAACAGCTTAACTTCCAGCTGTATTTGATGCGTGTAGAAAACTGTATTTTATATCGTGTGTATTTGCATTCTTACACTTTTCTTTTCTTTTACATTTTGTTCATATCTAACTCTTAAGCCCAAAATAACGTGACAATACAGAGAAACAGTCCGTCATATTGTCAGTATTTAAAAAAAAAAAAAAAAAATCCCCTTCAGAACCCAAACAGTAATGGTGGGGTCAGTTATTCCATGATTTGTAGAGCTAGTAATCGCTGAGGACCTTCTTATGTCATGTTACATGGTGATGGGGATTTTAAATGAAGCTGTTCAGCTGTCTAATATTAGAACTCCCTATCACAGGGTTTTTGGATTTACAGTTACTTTTTAAATACTGGACTATGCATGCAGTATTGGACTTGTAATGTTTGAAAAGAGAGGTATTGTGGCTTCCAATTATTATTTTTGGGGTGGATGTAAACCTTTCTATTCCTGAAAAATCTGCCTGTTTGCAGTAATGTCACAGATTCTATGGGAATAACTCTGTCTAATGTTGACTAACTGCTTAGGTCATCTCTAGTCAAGTGTGGGCTTTTTTAACTGAAATCCAAAGTCGTGTCACAACGAGGTCACAATTAACATGGTTATTGTCACGTTCAGACCTTTTATTGCCACTGATATAATTATGATATATTAGCAAAATAAAGCAGCTCCCCTCTTTCGAACAGATGTGAGCTTTAAATTCTTAAGAATATTCCGACATTGGAATTGTATTTTTGAAAAAAATATAAAAATATTCTAAATAAGTGCAACAAATGAAAATGAACCACAGAAGCAAAACAATAAATCAGATGGACTCTCGGGCTCTGTTGTGCAGGGTCCAAGTCTCTTTCATGGCGGGGGAAAACCCTGCTGTTCATTCTAGCATCATGCCGGCTAAAAAGTGGGTGACAAACACACTTGTAAACACAACGGGTAAAAATGATTGAGGTCATGTCCACATATCATACGATAAGTCGATAAAGTGTGTTTAACATGGGCCACCACTATACAGTCCTCCTCCTTCACCCTTATTGTCATTTCTTATCCCTGTGTGGAGAGACGACGATAGTGAACGTGATCTTTTGTCGGCAAATAAAACATCCGGAACTAAATTAGTCGGGCAGGCAGTCCATTATGATCCCCCGGTCATCTGAGCTCAATAACTGGTTAAAAGGAGTTGTTTTACTCAGGAGGGACCCGTACGAGGAGTGCAACGTGAACTTGAAAAGGCTGAGGCGGCCTGCCTGCCTAAAGCTGACACTTGGGTCTTCTCCAGGTTGCGTAACAACAGGCGACAGGGTGGTTCAAGGTCCTCCGGGGTGGCAGGAGGGCAAGCAGATTGTTGCACGCTTTATCAATGTTCTATAAAAGCCTTGCATTACGGGGGAAGTATGGCCGTTGCTCTCAATGGCACATATAGTTATCAAGTGTTAGTGGACACCGTGTTACTGCATCGCGTCTCTTGTGTATTTAGGAGTAGTAGATAATAAATCCACTACCCTAGTCTGCCTCCATGTTACCAACTCGTATCTAAAGGTGGGTTTGGACCTGGACTGTCGGGACCAGCAGCCATTGCTCCGTGAGCACTGGGTTTTGGGCCCCGAGGCCAGGTGTAGGACTAATCTTATTGAAGTCTCCTGTTCGTTGGCATGTGCTCCGCTCGGCCCTGCCAACTGGATTGGTGCTGCTCGAGAGCCTCCCCCCCGAAAAGGTTGTACATAATTGTTTTATACTTTATTGGGTTAAATGTATCCAATTGATTTAAACAAGGATCCCATTAATTGTGTGACTTTGAATAGGACTGAATTCCTAAATGCAACACAACTAGTGTTTTTGATCGTCGTGGCGGAGTGTCCCTTCACAGCCCACGTACCCCGTGTCATCGTTCTCCAGCCTCACTCAGAGCGAGCATTAGGGCGATTTAAAAAACAGAAAGTAGGTCAATGGGAGCATTATGAAAGGCAAAATGATAACAGAGATATGTCCTCTTCTCTTTCTGTCACTTAGACCTCTGCCACGGACCGCATTAGTCCAAACCGTTTTAAAAAAGAGTAGCAGCACTTTTTTTTTTTAACCCAGTGAAGGCAGACATCCTGCTGACTCACGGCAATAGCCCTCTGAGGGCGGATGCCAAGGATATTATGGAAATGATTCATTAAAGGCCACAGGTTTTTATAGCTGGTTTTATCCAGCTTTCAGGGCCCGCCTGACAGTGGGACATTTGATCTCAATTGCAAAGTGGCCCATTTCCCTCAGACATCACCACTACAGTCTGCTGCAAGAGCCGAGCTCGGCCTTTCGGCGATGCCGGCCGCGGGGCGATCATCTGCTCCGATTTCCAGCACCAGTGTTTACAAATGGAAAATGTGTGTTGTTTCGGGGGGAAATGAGCACCATTTTGGACAGCCGATGGAAGCAGGAGATTACCTCGGAGCGCAATAGAAATGAATGAGGTATAGATTGATGGCGGCCACGGCTCATTAAGAAGGAATGTGTGTTTGTGTTTGTGTGTGTGTGTGTGTGTGTGTGTGTGTGTGTGTGTGTGTGTGTGTGTGTGTGTGTGTGTTTAATTGATGCACTAATTCTCAGCCACTCAGGAAATGGCCCTTGGGTGGGTCTTCCAAATGGCACGCAAATATTTACTGTGGACACAAACATTTTTTCCGTAAGCACCCTCCGTGCAAAGCCTGTGCATGTATGGGGTGGAGGGGGGGGGCGGGGAGGAGGGGACTGTCCAGGTCCGCGATAAAGTGCAATGATCTCATCGTTGCTTTGGCTCCTTTGGCCGGGTCCTCCGCCAGTCAGCTGGGCTCTGAACCGCTTACATGACTCATCAGCATGCACGAATTCCTCTACTCTCTCGCTCTCTCTCTCGCTCTCTCCCTCGACCCCAAGAACTCTTTGTACTGATGAGCACAGATGAAGTTAAAATCCGCCCCCGCGCTCCTCATCCAAGGCCAGATCCAGGCCGAGAACCCCTCGCACTCTGGTCCCATTTTGTCTGAAATCTTAGCACTCAGTCATCACACACTGTTCCTTCACACGCAAGTGCTCTGAGTGGGATGACTTTTTTTTTTCTCCCCCCTCGTCTGTGCTACTTAACACAAGAGTTCTGACTTATCCGTGTATCACACATCCTGTATGTGGGGTATATCCATGGGTTTTTCTCTCTGTGTGTGTGTGTGTGTGTGTGTGTGTGTGTGTGTGTGTGTGTGTGTGTGCACACGGAGGCATGTGCGCTATGCATGACTTGTTTGGTCAATGCATCTTTAGAAGTGGGTCAGAGTGCCCCAGTTCTCATTGTGTGGGCGCGCGTGTGTGTGTGTGTGTGTGTGTGTGTAGCGTTGCGTTGCATTGTTATTTTGTCCTGATTGACTTATCTGCAGAAACATTTTCTTGCTCCGGCTCTCCCGCTGTTCGGGAGCGTGTTGTTCCTCTTGTTTACCTCTCTCTCAAGGTGAACAAAGAGCTTTTAATTCAACTTTCCTCCGGCGCACTCGTTCCCTCGCGGTGGAAAGGGCCCGGAGCAACGGCGTTTGGTCAGGTAGCTTATGTTTTGTCTTATTTAATCATGTCAGGCCATATTGGATTTACAAATAGCGGTCACGCCGCATGTGTAAGTGAGCTACCCCGTTGAGTATGTGCAGCCGAGCTGGGCCGCAGATTACATGATATAATGGTGTTTAGGCATCGCCTCTCCTTCTTAAATTCCTTTAACCTTGACTCCCCTTAAATGCAGGGAGAACACATCTGCCAGGCTAGTGTCAGACATTAGTAATACACACCGCTTGGGCAGCATTGTCACTTTTTATTAACGCCCAGAGCTTCGCATGGACACCAGCTGTTGCGTCAAGTGGAAAAGCCTTGGCGGAGTGAATGACCTTGACTTTAACTGCCACTCCTCTTGGCTCTTCCCCTTTTTAATTCTTTTGTTTGGTCTCATACATTTTAAATGGATTACCATTCCAGACAATGAAGGTCATTCAGGAAGTCACTTTTTTGAAGATAAAAAAAAGAAAGAAGCCATATTAAACATGCCTGTGTGTCAGTGGGTGTAGTCTGGAGGTCAGCGGAGGGAAGGAAGGTCACATATTGAGATCCAATCCCTGACATCTGCATCGGCACGTTTTTACGTGGGCCTCCTGGTAATTCTATGTAACTCCGGCGGCGGCTGAGAGTGCAGTGACCTTTCCTGTTCCCGGTGTCTGTTAAGCACAAGAGGAGCGAAACACAGGGAGAAACACACGGAGCGCCCGACCAGCCAGGGGATGATGGCGCTATCACCCCCCCCCCACACACACACACCCCCTTCCACCTCCCCATCACTTTGCCCTCCCTCACCCACGTACGTGGCCGACTGTAGGGGTAAAAATCACTTTAGAATGGCGCCTGCTCTGTCATTGGCTGACATTGTCAAGGATAATGGATAATCACCACAGAAACCGTAGAGCAGCTCATCGGTGCTGTGGTGTCTCGCGGTGGGGGAGGGAGGCAGGCGGAGAGGGGGTGGAGGGGGGTGGGCGGAGGGGGGGTGGAGGTCAGGCTTTTTGGGTGCCACCACCAATGAGATGACATGTTAACAGATGTGTAAGGTCATTTCCAATGTATACACCGGGGGAGATAATGTAATAGTAATGCACACATCACACATTGGGAGAGAGGAGAGGAGGAGGGCCCTATGCTTTAGGGGCTCGGCACAGAGGACAGCTTTCCCTATATTAAGGTCATTTGTTTGTTAACCGAGCTCTGTCACTGAGGGGAACATATTTTTTCTTGCCCTTGCTGTCGCCGGGCTTTTTGACACCGGCTCCGTCATTCCCTGTCTCTCAAGAGCCTGAAGGTCCCCACTTTGTTTCAAGAGTTATTTGTGCTTTGTGTGAGATAGTGAACGCAGTGGCTCTGTTGTATATTAACTAGCATAGTGCAGTGTCACAGTGTCCCTGTGCCGCCTTGTCTGCTCTGTATTGAAGTTTCTTTGGGCAAAAACATAGACAAGGTCAACTGTAATTCCAAAGGTTCACTGCCAGCAGCAGAGAGATTAACAGCATTTCTCATGTTGGAAACTGTGTCAGTGTTTCTTGTCCTTTTCCATTTCTCTCTCTCACTGACTGGGTAGCTGCGCTTATTAGTTACGTAGCCGGGACGGTGTTGAAGGTAAACATGTGTACGTGTTTACCGCCCTGATCAAACGCGATGTTACAGGGCATTCTATTATAATTGCACTAAGCTCACTGGCGGGAAAATAGCCCTAATCCTGAGCATCTAAGATTAGCATGACAGCAGACGTCAGATGGACCAGTATGACCAGGTTGGCTTTTGTTGTTGTCAGATTTAGGTCAGCTGCTTTCAAATGGCCTTGAACTGTAATTGACGGTGATGGGCCAATCTCGGTTAAATGATTCTATTCTATGCACAATCTCAAAGCCGTCAACCTGTTTTCCTGCTGCCACTCAGACTTAATTGCGCTCTGATCAACTTGAATCCAGCTCCTAATCCCAGCTCATTTTCAAGGTGGCATTAAAAGTGCCACCTCGTTGCCCTGACTGTCATGATAACCTGTGGACCTTGGCCACAGGATGGATTTCAGCCTGATTAGAAGCCTGCTGCTTTGTTGTTTTTGGCCCTAGCTACTGCTCTCTGTGAAGTATTTAGGCTGGTGGCCGTGTGGGTTGCCATGGCCTTTCGTCATAATCAAGGGCTGCTGTCCTGTTGTGTGACCCACTATGTCGGTCCACTCAGCGGACACCAAAGGTGAGGGCGGCATCGGTAAAGGACACGGACAGCAGCTGAGGCGAAGGGGAAAGCTCTGTATTAATTAACCTTTATGGGACGCGGCCAGGACTGTCGGAGGTGTCCTGTATCCACGGAAACCACGCTGACAGGGTTCAGAGCAGAGGTCTCCCAGGGCAGCGTCGCTGACACTGTCATGGCAACTGGCACAATGCTCACCCCGGTGTCACCGACTCTGCCCTCCTGACAGTGGTGCGGTGTGACAGGTGCACCTGATCCTTAAGCCACCCCACCCCTTGACACACATACACACACACACACACACACACACACACACACACACACACACACACACACACACACACACACACACACACACACACGCACGCACTTGACAGTCAAGTGCAGCTCGTCTGTTAGCTGTATCCTTGCTGTGATGGCCCACTGCCTTTGTACTGTTCCCTGAAAACATGAGTCGCATCGCGTCAAGTCCGTTCATGTTTTGCTTTTGTCTCTTGATTTAAAAGCAATCCGGGCTCAAAGGAGCGAAGCTTTTCGAAGATTCACAACTGGCCGGTTGTTAAAAAGAAAAACACCTGAGACTGAGCCACCAGACCGGTTTTCACTTCATCGGCGCGAGAGTATATGCGTGCACATGTATGTCTTCATGTGCATATTCATGCTTGTTGTCTCGGCATGCGTGCTTAATGCATACTTGTGTGCATGTGGGTGGGTGAGTGGGTGGGTGGGCGGCTCCTGCTTTGTGTGGAGGGTTGCGTCGTGTGAGATGCTGCTCAAGTGCATAAGGAGCAGGAGGTGGTGGTGGGAGGGGGAGGGGGATGGGAGTGTGTGTGTGTGGGGGGGGGGGGATAATCCACTGAAATGACAAGCTGCATAAGAAATTATTCACAGCTCTCACAAGGCCCTTCACTTTTGAAAGACATCGCTGTGAGGGGCTTACAGCTCAAGACCTGAATGTTTTCAAGGTAGTGGGCTTGCATTTTCAATTTGGATCCAATCAGGCCTAATCTGCATTTGTCGTCTGCTCGGTGGCTGTGAGGGGAGAGTGCAGAGAGGAGAAGGAGCCGTGTGCAGTCAATCTGAAATGTTGCTAAGTAACAGAGATGGCAGACAAGGTGGTGAAATGAATGTGATATAGTGCTGTGCAAATCCCCGCTTCTCACACAGTTTCTCCTTTTTCTCTTTCTCTCCACCCAACCATCTCTCCCTCCCTCTTCTCCCTCTCTCTCCCTCTCTCCCATAGGATCCCCATGTGAGATCTGCAAAGCTGAAAGGCGCCACTGACAGGACCACAGCCGGGCCTCAGGACAGACATCCCAAACATCCAAAGCCACGGAATGTGTCAACATCTTTGTGGTGAAATCCCGCTGACTCCTCGCTTGCTCCTCGCATAAGCGTGGAGCTGGGCCTTCTGGGATCCGACAGTGTTTAAAGGCATACAACAATGCCTGGGAGGCCCACCTGCCCCAGATTGCCTCCAACCATGGTTGCTGTGTCACCACAGTGCTGACTGTGCCCACTACAGAAAGGAATCACATCTGGTCAGCGCATCCTCCGGCCCACTGCAGACTCTTCTTTTTGGTAGTTAGGAAGTACATGCCACTGTCAACCAGATGACCTAGTGGACATTTGTTTCCCAGTAGCAGTGCTGAACCATACGAGGGGATCCTAGTATTGAACATGACTCATGGGGAGGAGCCTGGCCCTGAGACACACAAGGATTCAGCTGTTCTAACTTATCTGGAAGGTTTACTGATGCATCCAGTGGTAGCCGGGCCTGGGGCCACGGCGAGCGGGAGGTCCGAGGCTGCCCACAGCAACCAGGAGCAGGGTGACAAGGTGGGTGGGCCTTTCCAACTGCCCAATCATGGCCCCACGGCTCCCAAAACTGGAACTAACGGGCCCACACTGGGTTCTTCGCAGCACCTGAAGAAGGCCCGCCTACTGCGCTCCGGAGCCTGGAATGATCCAGGGACCCAGCGGATGACTTCACCCCCAATGGAGCTGAATGGCCAAGTGGGAGGCCTGCAAAATGGAACACTAGAGGGATCTCCTCATGCTGGGGAGAGCACCCTGTTGGCGTCCCTACTCCAGTCATTCAGCTCACGGCTTCAGAGTGTGGCAATGTCTCAGCACTCTAATAAACCCCCCAGTGAGTGTTCCTCTCCATCCAAGGCACCGCCTGCGGATAAAGAGCCACTTCCTGTGTATGGGACAGCCTCGAGCCGCTTGAAGGGCCTCATGAGGAAGAGCAAACTTCAAAATCACAGCAACACCCCTTACAGTCGCAGGGGACACAGTCAGGACAGGCCCCCAGAATCACCCCGGTCAGCACACAGTGCCACGCCTCCCTCCGCCCCTACTACTGCTGAATCCGTGTCCTGTGTGGATCGTCTGAAGGCGGTGGCCAACATGGTGAAGATCCGCTCTAGTCCGGCACCTTCACCCAAGCCCAGTGTGGCCTGCAGTCAACTGGCCCTGCTGCTGTCCAGCGAAGCCCATCTCCAGCAGTACTCCAGGGAGCATGCACTCAAAGCCCAGCTCTCAGGAAGGTCTGCCAGCGAAAGACTAGCTGCCATGGCGAGCCAACAGTATGGCCAGGACAGCAGGCCACCTAGTGTGGGAGGGACTCTGCCTGGAGCCCCAGACACACTAAGCTCCTTAACAACCCAAAATGGAATGACAACAACAACCACAATAACAACAACACTCCCTCGAACGGCGCTGTCCAGTCCACAGAGCCCCTCTTTGCTACGTGGCAACAGCCAAAGCTCCCCACCCACTCCCCCTGCACATGCTCCAAACCCCACTCTCAGCCAACCACCAAGGGAGAAGCGAGGCTTTGACACCCGTCCAACCCGACCCCCGCAGACATGCAGCAGCTTGTTGCTGCTGCTTCTCAACAACCACAACAACCAGAAGCAGCTGACCAAGAACGGGCACCTGGAGGACAGCTGTGGCATTCTGCCGCCGAGCGGCTCGTCTTCTGTCACATCGGACAGCGAGTGCTCCATCCAGGAGAGGAGCCTGACCAAGGACAGCAGTGATGCAGAGAGTTCCTACTCGAGTTGCTCTCCCATTGACCTCTCCATAAGAAGCCGGGCCAGTACACGAGACCCAGGGCCCAAAACCACCGCCCCCTCTTCCTCCTTCTCCTACTCCTCTTCCACCTCTACCTTCTCTTCTTCTGCCACAGTGTTTTCCTCCACCCCAGTTGCATTCTCTCCCCAAGCTTCTGCTCATCCCTCCACCGCAACCTTTTCTCCAACCTCTGCTGCTGTCCCCTGTATTTCCACTGCTATGTCCTCATCTTCCTCCTCCTCTATGTCTACCTCCTCTCTGGACAAACTAACAGAATCTTTAATAAACAAGTGGAAGCCAGAGCCATCAGGATCAAAGCTGTGCAAGAACAAGGAGCCTGAAATGAGCCAGGACCTCAAGTCACACTCTAAAGTCACACTTATGCAGCTTCTTCTTGAGCGCAGAAATAATGAGATGGTTAATAAAAGCGTAGGTAACCCCGATTCGCCTGTTAATATAACTATGGCCGCCATGGCTCGAGGCCAACCAAAGGGACTCGTGCCCTGGGAGGAGACCAGGACAAAAAGCCCCATAGAGAGACCTGTAGCCCCAGCCCAGCCCCTGTACTCACCACTCAGCCGGGACACTAGTGGTGCACTGTCCCCGTACTCCTACCCCTCCCCCCATGTCCAGTCCAGCCCATTGGATTTGTGTAAATCTAAAGCCTTCCCTGCTGAGAAGGCTTCAGAGCCGGCCTTCAGTGCCAGTAAACTGTTACAAAATCTGGCTCAGTGTGGCACAGCCTCGTCCTCCCCACCCATCCCCTCCAGCAAAGGGCTCGGTCAGGAGCTAGATGCCAACAGGCCTCTTGCCCTATTGGAAAGGCTCAATGCTCCAATCCACAGGACCACCACCACTCCACTCTCAGATGGACCCTCGGGCAGTGGCACACCTTTCAGTCAGAAGGACGCTTCTCCTCCTTCAACGCAGATCGAAAACCTTCTGGAGAGGCGCACTGTGCTGCAGCTCCTTCTCGGAACGGGCTCGGCCACTGCTGCAGTCGGCCGCAAAGATAGGCCCAGTGGCAGTGGGAGGAGGAGTGTGGAGGTCGCAGGGGGCTGCTACGAGAAGAGCCCCGGTGCCTCCCTCATCTGTGACAGCTCCAATCCAGTCCCTTTGGACATAAAGGTCAAAACTGAGTTTGCGGAGGAGGTGGGGCCGTCCTTGGCCATGTCTGAGGACTCTAGTGGCAGAAAGAGATCTGGTGGCTATGAGAAGAATAGCCCCCTCTCCGATTGTCAGCAGGACTTAAAAACAGAACCACGGCCTACAGAGGTCATAGCAAAATATGGCCTCCTCAGCCAGCTGCTTAAACAACAGACTGCTACCTACTATACCAGTTCTGCGATGCAGGCTGAGCCACAGCCCAGGCAGGTTAAAGAGGAACAGAGGGAGTATCCAAGCCCCAGTCCGAAGAAGAGACGCCTCTGCTCTGACCGGACTGACAGTTTGAATCACACCAGCTGTCCAAGAGCAGTGGACACTGGCGACATAAACATTTTTGCGTCTTCTGCTGTTCAGGGGGAGCCTGACCAGCAGAGGATCGTGAAGGAAGAGGAGGCTCCACCGAGGAGTCCGCCGAGTGAAACCCTCACCAGAGAGAGTCGGGGCTTCAACGTGCTCAAACAGCTGCTGCTCTCTGACAACTGCCTGAAGGAGCTGTCCCAGCAGCCCCGGGGGACGCCCAGTCCCTCCGTCCTGCAGGCCAATGGCAAGGCCAATGGCAGCATTCTCAGTCAGCCCGCCCATAATCACAGCTTCCTCCACCTGCCGAGCTGGCACCCCCATGGTTCCCTCAACTCAGGGCCTCCGAGTAATCTCAGACCACTGCCCACCCCCCCTGCAGGGGACAGCCCTATCCGCAGCCCCTGGAGCCGCCAGCCAGCTCCGTGGCCGGTCGCTCAAAAACGGGACCCGCCTACTCTCGTCAAACAGGAGCCCGAGAGCCCTGTGAGATGGAGTAGTCAGGAAAATGAGGAGGAGGAGGAGGAGGGGGGGGAGGGTTGTGACTCAAACCCGGACTCTCCGCGGCTCTCGCGCTCCAACCCCATCCTGTATTACATGCTGCAGAAGGGCAGCATTCAGCTGAGAAAGGAGGTGCGGGATCAGGCAGAGGGAACCCACTCTATGGTCCGAGTTAAAGAAGAGCCAATCAGTGACATGCATGCTTATGAACACAGTCTGAGCTCCATCCCGCAATCACCGAACCATCATGACAAGCACAGCCATGAGAGCCAGGGGCTGAGCCAATCATATGAGTAGAAGTTGTATCAACTGCAGAAAAATACGAAGCGGAATCGAATTCATTAACTCTTTTTTTTCTTTTTCTCCTTTTTTTTTTTTTTTCTTTTTTTTTAAATGACTTGCCAAATTGGTTTGATGGGACAAATAACAAAGAATGCAAAACATGATTTTTTTTTTTTTTTCTTGTGGAATAGAGCAAGTTTCAATTCAAATGCCTACAGTGCAGTGGTTTCTCAATTTAAAATAGCGACGTCATGGAGTGGTACAAAACAGGTCAATCATAGCGAAAATGTCTAATTAATTCTAGCAAAACTACACAACTGTCACGAATTGAACCTTTCCCATCAGTGATTAACGTGCACTACATATTTCATTCGGTCAATTAGGAAGTCCTCCTTTACAATTTGGTCTCGTTCTACACTTTTTATTTGTATCCGAGTTCTACACATATCACTATTCCATGTCCCCTTTGTTGCCGGCCATAAAACATTTAGAAGGAACATTTCAGGCAACATCCATTATTGATGACTCCAAAAATGTTAGCGCTCAGTTCAGTGGACATTTATTTATTTTCTCCATCAGAACATTTTCAGATAAGACAGAGGCCCATCAATTTTAGATAAGATTCCAAATAAAGCCATTCTCGGGCAGACACGGCGGTCTATTACAACAATGCACATGATAAATTCATTCAAAGGAGGACCTTGAAAACAATTCACACTGCAGTAGCTTCGGTGAGGAGCCCACCATGATGAATGCTTTGTCTTGCCGCTCCTCGAGGTTCACAGTGTGGTGTAATTACCGTTGGAGGGAGGATAGAGCGACGGAGGTTTGAATAGTCACAATTCATTGAGTTACGCTTTCATTTGAATTGAACGTTTCAAGGGCAATTTTTTCCGACAGTGCAAATTCCGGGGCGATGTGCTTCGCAGGTTGTGCTGTTCTGAGCAGATGGGTCAACAGGGCGCGTGCGGTGCTCGCTGTTGAGCAACTGTGTGTAAACAGGTTTCTGGAGCAACAGTTAAAAGCGCTGAGGAAGTTATCTCACCCCTCCCCGGGTAAAAAAAAAAAAAAAAACCTGCCACTGCTCGCTCTTCACGCACACAAAAACTCCCAAAAGTGTGAAGCGCACCGCTCTTTTTTTTTTCTCTCTCTCTCTCTCTCTCTCTCGTTTCATTTCACGTGAAGGACCACCTGGAGTTTGCACTGTCGAAAGCCGAGTCCTCCTCGGTGTCCTTTTTCCAGAATCATTTAATGGCATGTAATAAAAAAAAAAGAAGAAATGTCAGTATTGTTATCCGTTGAGAATTTGACAGTTTGTGATTCTTTTCCTCATCATTTCTTCAACTGTTGTGGTTTATGGACATCTTTCTTCTTTCTTTTTTCTTTCTTTTTTCTTCTTTTTTTTTTTGTGGCGGCCTCTTAACTCATAAAATGTCAAAAGAATTGCATGGTAATTAAGAGAAGACCACAAGGTACATCTTTGTTTTCCAGGCAGCTGGATATGTGTACCTGCCCCCCAATAATCACCACGACGTGTTGGTGTCTTGAGGGATATCCGGTATCTAGCTCCTTATTTTGATTGTACTGTATTCTTTTTGGTTAATGTCACACACTGCTTTATCCATTTAGTCTTGTGATCTTTTTAATACATATACCTATGAAGTACGTCTCTTCGATTATTAATACATTTTCACAATGGTTCAATATATTTGTGTAAATAGTACTTTCAGTATGAAAGATGACTATTTTGTAATGTTTAAGAAAAGATATTACCCTAGTTTTTAATGCCCTGATATGTAAATATGAATTATATGCGTACAAGTGTACATACAAAGGCAGAGGATGCTATGCCCATCTTTTTTTGGTTGGTTTGTTCTTTGCATGTGTCTCTATGTGGTAAATGATAATCTATCCTGCGCTGTGTTGTGTAATAATGTCTGACTCTCCTCACTGCTGCCTGTTGCATGCAGACGCATGGGAACTACCTGTGTATCCCTACTGGTGACGGGGGAAAATGTCAAGTCTTAAAAATAGGTCTTTTTTATCACAGAGAGAGGTCCGTTTAGAATACGAACAGTCCCTAAATAACCGCAGACTGTCGAGAGAGTTGATTCTGAAATGTGTGAAAAATAAACGTGCATTGAATATTTTTGTGATTTTTTTTTCTTCTTTTCTTTTCTGTTACTGGTTAACAAAAGCTCCGTGAAAGAGCTCGGGGCTATAGTGGGGGGGATTGACGTACAATCATAGATCTGCATTGTGCATCTGAGAAATACATTTGTAGCAGCAAATATATATATATATATAAATATATATAAATATATATATATATATATATATATATATATATATATATATATATATATATTAATAAAAAAAAGATGTTTCATTTTTTCATGTGAAGACCTGAAACAAATTTTCTCTTTTTTTCGTTATTTTTTTTTTATGTTTTCATTTTTTTGGTGTTCATTTGCACTGATATCTCAAAAATAAAGTACTAAAATGCATGACCGAGTGTGAATGTCTTCCTCTTTTTCTAGTTTGCTATTCAGAAGCGCACACACACACACACACACACACTGGGGCTGTGTATATTAGATTATCAGATGTTATCTGGGCAAAGCTAAAACACATTTATATTCCTCCACATTTTTTGAAACCATACCATTATATTCTCCTGTCCAAGAGGTCATGCGCAGACGAGACCCAATTCCCATGAGAGGGTCACCTCAACAGTTCAATGATTCAAATTCATTTATTGACATGGTGCACGATGTACAAGTTTAGTCTTCGGAGATAAAGCAAAGCAATCAATAGGCCGCTATACGTCCCAGTATCTGACTTGCCTCACGAGAAAGAATAATGTTGTTTAAAAAGCGACATCAAAGCCAAACGGCACTTTGTGTAATCAAAGACGCCGTTAAAGTGGAGTGAGAGGATGTCCTGTATTTGCCCCGAAACGTCTGCTTCTGAGTTGGCTGCTGCTCACTTACAGTGCTGAGTCCTAACAAAGGCAGGAAAGATGTTGGAAGGAGGGAGGACACGTGGAGGTCACCAGATGTACGCTGGGGGCCCAAGGACGCGCCTTTTTTATTCAGAACCCCAAACGGACGCCGTCTCCACAGAACCTTAACTCCCACGTGATCGCTGCAGGAAGTTGCCCGTTTTTTTGGGATCACTTTTCCTTGACTCGGAGTAGAGCAGCCCGTATCGTGAGACTCCCCAAAGGTGAAGATGAGTTCACGCTTGAGCTCCCACCCCACCCCCCCATCTCCACTCACGCCGGCTTTTGAATATGCAGTCCGGGCGA
This sequence comes from Ophiodon elongatus, assembly GCA_016806645.1. Classification (NCBI taxonomy): domain Eukaryota; kingdom Metazoa; phylum Chordata; class Actinopteri; order Perciformes; family Hexagrammidae; genus Ophiodon; species Ophiodon elongatus. Next base: position 210,094 of record JACSYO010001904.1, read on the forward strand.
CTGAACAGGCGGCTTTTTGTCTGCAGTGCACTTTTAAAAATCGCAGCGCAGTTCCTCAGCCCTGACTTCCCTTTTTCTTTTTCCTTTTTTTTATTTAATGCTCCCCATGACTGGCTGCACTCTCTTTAAACTCCCGGTAACCTTTCCCCTCGGTGAACTTCTCTCATTTCAAAGATCCTTATCGAGGCTGAACCGCCAGTAACCCCCTGATTTCCTCCAGAACACTGAAGCAGGCGGCGTACATCAGGGAGGGGGGGGGGGGTGTGGGGGGGTCGCGAGTGTAAGCCGAGGTCAAGGTGTAAAACTTGACAATCGGCCGTTTGTCTGTGGCTTCTCTCTTTGATTTCCTGACCTCAGCATGAGGCTAAAAAGAACGGGGCCACCGGTGACTCAACTAGAGGCCAAGGACCCGCGAGTCCCACAACGGGCCCTTCATAGTCATGGGGCCTTCCGCAAACATACTTCCTGGTGTCACGGATGCTCGTTCTTGGCACAAAGAAGCCTATTAGCCGCACTTAACGCGCTGGATCCGGGGCCTCATCTGCACGGGAACACGTGCACTGTTTGAGGAGCATTGTGCTTCCAGATCTGAGTGGTGATGAGACGCCCTCTAGTCAAGGCGCTTTGTTTATTCACATGGAGGCCATACAGAGCTAGCTGACACTGGTTGTCATGGTGATTGGTGGGATAAATATGCTCACAGATGTTCAGTCACCCTCTCCTCATGCCAGTGTTTGAACTTTGAGCACATGGTCTGACCTCACATGTTATGTAAACACACACACACACATGCACACACACACAATGTAATTAGCATTTTATGGGTCGCGTGACCCCCATTTGGAGTGTCACGAGGGCGGGATGTGTTAATAAAATGCTAAAATTCTTTCCTCCGAACAGATACCAGTAAAGAAAAAACAAATCCCTCCATACTTCAAGACGTTACGTCAAGCCGCTGCAGTGCAAACGTGCACGAGAGCAGCGCCTGGAGTCAGGCGAACAATAAAGAGGTCAAAGCAAACACCTGGGGGAAACTCCTGCTCCGAGAAAGGAGGTCAAACTGGTTTATTTTCACAACCTTATACTGGTTTCCCCCAGTGGGGCTTTTGCTTTTGAAGATGTACCTCTTTGTGAAGTCTGTTCCTTAACTCCCCCCCTTCCCCTCCCCTCCCCTCCGGGGTCACGACCTTTTGCCTCCCCTCCTCCTCGCCCTGACCTGGCTGATCCTGTTTCCCGGGACAGGATCAACTGTTGGCCTGCAGCTGTGGCACTCACCCTTCCTCCCTCCCTCCCTCCTTCCCACCCTCTCTCCCTCCATACACACACACACACACACACACACACACACAAACCACACAACACACCAGCAGCACCACCCCCCTTCCTCCTCCTCCCCCTCCCTGGCGTTACACTCAGCCCATTCTTCTGACATTTTGTGTAAATATGACAAGTGGCAGCATGGCTTAAGTCCTTTCTTTTGCCTAATACCTGATAGCCTCTTGACCTGCTACTTCCCATGGCCTCACACGTGAAGCGGTGATTAGTCATAGATGACTAATAGGCTTGATGTGCAGAAAGGGTGGAAACAACAGGTCACAAGGTCAAAAGACTTTTTACTTCACCGGACAGCCCATTGGAGTAAAGTGCAAGAATGTACAGTTGTTTTTGGATTTTGTTCTCTTCTTTCCAGTTGCTCACATCAATGAAAGCTTTTCTGTGAAGCTTCCGTAACAGTGGCCACATGCAGGCATGTAAACACACCGATGTAATATTCATGATGAGAGAGTCCCCGCGGTCCACGGAGCAGCCTGTCCGCTTGAGGGATCCCTGGCTGACACTGCGTGGAAGAACACGGGTGATATTCGCCGTGTCAGATAAGCACGAGGGTAAATGTTTTACAAAGTGGCTGAGGGAGAAGTAGCAATGTCAAATCTCCGCTCTGCCAACATCTCCTGCCTCCGCCGAGCTCCTCGGGAGCGGCAGCACTCTCCTGGGGGGGTAAGTCTTCTCACAGACGCTGTGGAGGTTTTGATTCCATGCTTTTCACTCTGACATCGGCCTGTTTACTCGGGCCGAGAGGAAGCGGCCATGTCGCGGATCTCACCAAATTCAAACTCTGAAGACTCTTGAGGAAATGTATTCACCACTAATTTCCTGTAGGTTTCATCACATGACATGACAGAGCGGTTGATCTGCGGGGTCATGAACTTTCCAAGTAAACATTTCTCGAAATCCACCCCCCGCTCTCCCTCCCCCTCCGGTAGAATGAGAAAAGGGCAGACCAGTGTCAACCGGTCTGGCTGTGACCGGCTCGGGATGTGAACTTTGTGCGGCGGGGGCTAAGGGCCATTTAGGACCAAGCATGCCAAATTTAACTCGTTTGAGTTTGTGCTCTGATGTTCCACACAGAGGAGAAAATAATGACTCTGCATCTGGCGTTCAGGGGGGGGATCTCAAAAAGCTTGTGAAGAACACTTCACACATTTTGAGCGATCACATTGTGAGATGTGAGGAGGGGACAGAAATATGTTGTGATATATGAGGTGATGCTGAACAGCAGTATGAGAGCTCCACGTCTTAGGTACAGACTTTGTCGTCTCACCCTTGGTATCGCTGGTCCACGCACGAAGTATAACTCATTTGCCATTGGTCGCGTTGTTTAATGAACAGAGTCAGTTTGGGGGAATTACCTATAATGATTCATTATCTTATCAATTCATGTATTTAAATAAAGCCTTCTCAATGTTTCAGGCTATAATATTGAGAGGTGTGATGAGTCTGACTGTAGAAAGAGTAGATTTACATTGAACTTTGACTTTATTGCTGGCTCTGTTGTCATGACAATAACACCACGAAGCTATCCAACGTAAAACCCTTCAAGTGTATTTACTGTTTGCACTTTTAACTATTTTACTTAAAACAAAATAAACAAATAAATACATATCTTCTTGCAGGATAATCCTCTGGCCTGTATAAAACAAGATGAGTCCAGCGCTAGATACTGAGCACCCTATCTCAGACTCTTTTGTCAACAATTATTTAGTACTAATTATTATTATTATTGCTGCTTCCTTGTTAAATGACATGCTATTGATTCAGTGTAGACTACACAGATACACTGCACACATGAAAAGCAAAATGAAGTTGTGCAATAACTTTATAAGAGAAATATTAAATCTGCTGGTTCTATGACCTCAATATTTGTCCACGAATGCAAGAATCAAAGCATAACAGGATTCATGCTATATAGTCATTTAAAACACACTGTAGTTAATAAACAGAACAAAGCCAGGTTATGGGTTTCACTGAAATGCTCCCAAACAAACTGACATTTTCAAATGATGGACTTGTGTTGGATTCAGATCTTTTAACAAATACCACGATGTGAAAATAAAAAGTACCACGATGTAAATATGAACAACAGTCCTCCAGTAATTCTGTTGCTGGGATGGTTAATCACACTCACAGAATCTGCTTCATCTTTCAGTATGAAAGAAATGTGTCATCTTTGTGTGTTAATGTCATTACAGCTGAGATGGAAGGCCCACTGCTGGCGCTGTGCTGCCGCAGCTTCAGCTTCATTGGATGCCAAGAATGTATCGCAGTCCTGCTCACAAGAAGGGAAGCCTGCCCAAAATGCAGGACTCCGATGAGCCGGGACAGCACTGTCGCTGTGGCCGGCCTGTCGGAGGTCATAGACACTGGGAGGGGCCTTGAACATTAATAGAGTGTTTTTTTGTGTGTGTGTGTGTTGTTGGTTTTGTTGTTCATATTTCCAATGTGAGACTTTTTACAGCGCCAGCAGTGGGCCTTCCATCTCAGCTGTAATGACATGAACACACAAAGATGACACATGTCTTTCATACTGATGAAGCAGATTCTGTGTGTGTGAGTAACCATCCCAGCAACAGATATACTGGAGGACTGTTGTTCATATTTACATTGTGGGACTTTTTATTTTTACATAGGAACAATTATTGACAAAAGAGTCTGAGATAGAGTTGTTAGATGGGAAGGAGCTGATTGGCTGGCCTGTAATCCACGTTACCAAAGGGCAGCAGAGACGGGGAGAAAACATCTGTCATTTATTAAAAGTTAAGCAATTTGAAAAGTGACAGTATTTTTATATGTTATTACTATTATTACTAAGCATTGTAATACAGACCCATGTTGTGAGCAGCTCACACATGAGCACCCTGCAGGAGGCTGTCGTATTAAAAACGCTAAGGAGCCCAATGAAATGAGGGAATACGCCAAAACTGACATTGTTCTTTAAACAGCGTGAACAATGGCAAATGAATTATACTTTGTGCATTGCTCCGACTTGATTTATTCATTTTTTTTGCCAAGCTAGCAGTGTGGCTCTATGTATGCCGGGGCCACCACTTCGATCCAGGCTGATATATCTCAACAACTATGTGGATTGCCATGAATTTTGGTAAAAACGTTCATATTCCCTTGGGATGACTTGTAATAACTTTGGTGGTCAATGACCTTCCTTTGGTTTATGACCAAATACCTGCAAAACTCAGCACACTCCCAACGGCCTCAGCTGTACTTTATGTTCAGTGCTGATTAGCTCTTGGTATCACGCTAACACGCTAAACATACACAGTGAACATGCTGAGCAGTATACCTGCTAAACATTTTCATAATGTGAGCACGTTGCCATGTTTTTTGTTAGCATTTAGCTAAAAGCACCCCCCCTCCTCCCTCACAGAGCCAATAGCATGCTGTCGACTGCTGTGTCTCGACTTCCTCCAGTACGCTTCCATGTAGCACACTGTGTACAGTGTGTAAATATTTGCATAGTGCATGAATTTCTACAGGTTGGATCTAACACGGCTGTTGTACATTTACCTGGAAATGATGATTGCAACATTTGACAGCTTCTCTTTGTTGTTGTTATTCTTCTTCTTCTTTTTAGTGGCAGATTGCAGCAGGGACGGAGCATTAGCCAAAATGGCGACTATTGAGGATGAGAAGTGTCCAGCGTTCCCGATTAACTCTCAAACTGTTTGACATGCACTCCAAATTATTTTTCTTATTATTCTATTCTATTTTTTGTATATATTGTTCTTACCTGTATGTACAAATGCTGCTGCTGTAGCGAGAAAATTTCCCCTTGCGGGATTAATAAAGTATCTATCTATCTATCTATCTATCTATCTATCTATCTATCTATCTATCTATCTATCTATCTATCAATCTATCAAATAGAAAGTGTAATTTCAGAAGAATGTTTAAGTACTTTGTGATTTTTCTTTTTTTTTAATCCTTCAAAGGGTACAGGGTCTACATTTGAGTGACTATGGATTATATATTAAACACTGCTTTCAACCTCATTTGCACTCAGCACAGGTGAGATCATAAAAAGCATGATAGAAAACAGATAAGGTCAGGATCAAGGAAGCGTCTTCTCCCTTTCCTCTGCAACACTCTGGGAATTTACTTAAGTTCATATGGACAGATTCTGGCCTTTAAAACCATCGTAAAAGATATGAAATGTTGTCTATTACTAAAGGGGACTGGTGGAAGTGGGGAATGTCTGCCATAATGAGAATTAGAAACCCGGGAAAATGGCTGAAATCGTCTTAAAGCTCTTGTCTGGACGCCCTACTTCCAGCCAGGGCCGGGTGTAACTACTTCATTCTTTACTGTGTCATAAAATCAATGCTCATATTGCACCGGAGAGCGAGGGGAAAGGACACAATCAGTGTTGTTCATAATTAAATGAACTATGTATTATTGCAGCCATGACTGCTTCCAACCAAACACATTGACATGTGTTTCCCCGACAAAAAAAACCCATGCCTCTCAGGTACGCTGTGTTCATATTTTCTGTATCGTATATTAACATCTATGATAGACGTTTCGCGTCTGCATTTGATATTAAATATCAGGATCAGCGACTAAGATCTCGTCGTGGCACTGTAATTTCCCCTGACCGCAAAACACACCGAGGCTTATCTTGCTTGTGCAAAAAGACCGAGGCCTCATCTATGTCCCGTGCTTTAGTCTGAAGGGAATAAAACTGCTTTTCAGATGACATATCAGTTTTTATGGTTTCATGCTTTATGACAGATAAATATCAGCGGTGCTGAAAGTAACCTCTGGGGTTTGCTGCAAGAAAGCGGCTGGATTTGATCGAATACTTCGAGACTTGGCATTAGACAACGCCACCATGTCGCCCAGCAGCCATCGCCGCACGTCTGCACGGCGGAAATACCAAAGAAGATGAAGAAGTTTAAACGGAAATAGTTTGACTATATAGTTACAAAACTGCAGACTTAACTACGACGGAGAAGGGTTTGCCTTTTCAAGGGAATATATAGTAAATGGCACCACTTATGTTTAACAAAAGGTCTTTTTTGACCCCAGAAATCTATTTCTGAAATGGCATTTTGATCCGCTTCAAAGTGCGCAGGCCACATTATTAGTGGGCACCCTCTCCGCAGACCCCCCGTATGCAACGGATCTCTGTGTGGCCCTGCTGTCTACGGTTAAACCCCTGGAAATGCTGCATAATTGGTTAATATTTTCCAACGAAGCGTTCACACACTCTTGTGAAAAGACCACAAGTGTCAGTGTGCTTGGAGAAAGCGCCTGCCTCATAAAACAATCCTAACAATTATATCAAATTTCATAGCGACGGTGCCAACTGGTTTGAACGTAAAGCCCATACTGCACGTGACAGAATACACTCACAAGAATGATCACAACTCAATTTCTTATAGTGACCGGCACAATGGTCCGCTCCAGAGCGGGTGGATGATAATGGATGATGCTTTGTCAGCCACATTCAGAGACACGTAATTGCCGCAAGCCCTTAGTTAATAAAAAAGAATAAATCTCTTCTGTGGTCACAATAACTGTACAGTATCCATCGGCCTTGAAGCCTGGTCTGTCTCTTAACCCCTCCTCCCTCCCGAGAAAAACATGGACGAAGAATAAAACCCAGCGAGGGCACAAACAGACTCACGAGGGCAACGCAGAGATTTTGTTTCCAAAACACTGTTGCAATATAATGTGTATACAGAGAGTCTGCGTGGAGCCAACTCAACCTGGTCTGGTTGGAATGGGTCTCATCAGAGGGACAGGTACGACGCCATTGACGGTGATATTTGCTTTAAAACATTGTCATCCATTCTTTCTCAGGATCCCAGGAATGCAGACGCCAACTGAAGCATTCAAAGAATGATATACAGTCAAAGTCAAACAGCAACTGATGGCTACGACCACATAAAGCTCCAGTGACTCCTCAAGGAAAGGCTCCCACGACACATGAAGTATAACGTAATATTTCTGTTTTCATGCAGGCTAGACACGAGGTGGCTTTACCCGGGGGGCCGAGCAGATGTCCCGGGGCACCAGATGATCAGGGACCCCAGAGGCCTCCACGTCCGCTCCAGATACATTTGAAATTTTACAATAAATTCTAAACACAAGATGCAATACGTTTCCAAATTGGGTTCAAGAAACACGTGGGACCCCGTGTGTTAAGAAATGAGACTTTGTGTCTATCATCTGCATACAGTGTGTATCCATCTTGATTGTCATATCAGTCATGAAATAGCATAAAATATACATGTACAAAACAGTACTTTTGTTCCAAATATCACAGATTTTCAAAATTGACAATTTAAGCTTTGCATTGTGTTGGATTACTGAAAGAGACAGAAAGCAAGGGGGGTGGGGGGGCGGGGGGAGGTTTTTAAAAAAAGTCCTGGTGCGAGCGAGACTATTATCATTCAGCCCCAGGCTCACTTTCAGGATCCGTTTTGATCTTCAACAAACAAGTCTGAGCTCATGTCAGCCGAGGATCTATCCACACCGCTACCGCTTGACTTTACCAATTGATTCATCAACTTATTTTCTGATTGGTTTCCTGACAGCTTCCCAGATTCCTCTGACTGATAGCTCCACTTCCTGCCTTGAGGTCAAACTGTGTGATGAAGAAGGCTGTTTTCATAGGACGTGTCCTGTGTGCTTAGGTTAACCCTCACACACTCTCTGCTGGTCAGTCAATATTTCAGCACGCAGCAACGCAGACGGTATGAAATATCGATTAAGGTGCGGTGCTGGGAAAACAAAATTGGAAGCAGACTCTGTGATTTATAATGCTCCTTGATTTAGCAAGTGGAATCATGTTCATGATTCATTATCTTTTGCACATTCCTGCTGCTATTGTGGGAGTCTGTCATTATGCAAGCTGGAGCTCCAAAGGAGGATGTTGCCATCTGCTGGAGGAAGACTGAACGACAGCGCGGCGTTGAACAGCTCGTGTTTGTGCTGAATACAAAAATCACAGGAATGTAGTGATATCTAGTATGATTGTGCACATATACAGCCAAATGGCACTCTGCATTATTTTTTAATAACCATTCTTCCTGTAATGAAATTGCTAAAAAAAAATATCTATCTTGATGAAATGTTCCTGCACAATGTGTTTTTTTTTGCTGCTAACTCCTTCCCCTCAAGACAGCACACAGTTCTGACTATTCCCATTAATATTTATATGTACTAGTTAGATGACACAGTTCATGTTAACAAAGCATGCTGACTGCCTCAGTTATGACTATTACAAACAATGCTATTCCTGAACATCTAAAGGATGACCCAGTTCTGTGTGAGAGGACTGTTCTCCTCCGTCTCTGCACTGAATTAATCACAGCTGACACATTTGAAAGCCCCGTGTTTGGACGTAGGTGTTATTCCATCCATCTGAATAGTCAGGGTGGAAATCGGACAACTGAATTAAGACCCTTTATCCACTATATTCAGTATCGATGCTCAAGCCCAATGTGATGGCATTAAGACTTTTAAAATGGCTTTGTGTGTTTGTGTGGCTTTTATGCTCAACTTGAGGATTACGCTTACATTGAATTTACCGTGAAATACCTGTGATCTTTTCCTCCTCCTTGCTTATTTATTTGTCTGGTGGAAGAAGTATTCAGACCCTTTACTTAAAGGGACAGTGTGTGGGATTTGGTGATATCTAGTGGTGACGTTGCAGATTGCAACCAACTGAATACCCCCCCATCCCCCCTCATTATCCTTGCCAATATTTTTCGGTTTGTCCGTTCTGGGCTTCTGTAGCAATGGAGGACCCGCTCCCCATGTAGATATGAAGGGCTCATTCCAAGCTACCGAAAACACGATTCACGTTCCAGCTGATTAGTCACAAATTAAGACATAGTTGTGAATATTATAATCCATTTCTGATAATATGTCCCTCTTAATGATACCCACTGGCCCTTTAAGTAAAAGTATTGTATTGTATCAGTTATGTATTATATCTGCCTATACCACATTATTTCACCCAAAGCTCCTAATATTCACATTATAATATATATATATATATATATATATATATATATATATATATATATATATAACAGTAATTATAATGCATTATAAAAAGATTATAATGTATTACAGCTGTGATAATTATAATACACTATGATCCTAGCCAAGAAAATCTGCCACCCTAGTCTGATTATTTTCAACCGGTTTTCAACAACTTGTTTCAAGAACCTTGTAGAAATGTGGGTGAGAATCTTGAGAGAATCAGGGATTGCTGCTTTATAATCAAGAAAACATCACCGTAGTCTCGATAATTCATAAAACCAGCTCACTTCTGCCTTCGCACTTATTTCAAGAAAATAAGACTTTCAGGACTCACGAATAGACCCACATTACTTGGTACGTCTTTTACAGCGTTAACACAACGCAAAATGTTAATTTATAAAGGAACTCAGGTAAAAATGTAGTGGGGAAAAAAGTACAATATTTTCGTCTGAAATGGAAAGTAAAGTACAAGTACCACTTGATATTGTACCTGAGTACAGTACTTGAGTACACATTCTTATTTACTTTCCACGTCTGTTAAACAGCAGCCAAAAATGATCAGCGGCGGTGTTGTGGATTCTGTGGTGTTCTGCATCTGAATCGGCGTATTTACTCCACATTTCCATAATAAACTAAATGTAAAGCCTGAGGTTCCACAAGTGTGTGCTGCTCTTATAGCGCCTCCTGCAGGCTAAAGGCTACTTCTTGACTTAACCTGTTCCACCCTAGCCTATTTTTGAGGTCTCCGCACGAAAAAAGCATGCCTATAATAAAGTGATTACCATTCTGCAACCACAAGGTCTATTTGAATAATTTTGGTGTTATTACAATGGTAATAACTGTGAGATTGTTTAAATAATGTGTAAATATCAATATATATGTCACTGGTTAAAAGTAAATGAAGATAGAACACAGAAAAATTAAAAGATTTCAGGTTCGCCTATAAAAAAAGCACTTTCAGGATGATCATCACTTTAGAATAATGCAGTTGCAGGTTTAAAACCATAGTACAATATGTGAACACTCGCTCTGCACAGTGTGACTTTGAATAAAGTGAAGCAGAAAACAACAAAAGAGTTTTTAGTACAGACAGGTCAGAAAAAATTTGGATTTATTGAATAATTTATTTCTTCATTAGTTTTTACCAAACCTATTTGTTTTACTTCTTTTTTCACTAATTATGTTTAATATATCCATATACAGCATTAACATACACAATGCCAAACTAAAAGAATGTGTTTTGCTCTGAAATCTCTATAAAATGCATATTTTTGTTCTCAAAATCAGAGTTCTGGAGAGTAAAAAGGCTGCTATTTTTTCTGTGAATGGTTTTCAGAGCAGAGTGGGACATCGTCTTATTCTGAATAGAGAGGAGCAAACAGGAAATCCGGCCAACGTGTGACAGACAGCACTGTTTGGCCAATAAGAGTCAGTCAGGCATGCAGATGCTAATGTGATTGGGCAATAAGGTGGGTGCTTAGCAATCCCCCATATGTAAATTTTCAGTCACAAAGACCCCGGAAAGATTTGTTTCAAAGCAGAATGTTTCGTACGGGCCTTTTTCAGCGTAACACGACCGGGATCATAACAGGAAACACACTTACGATCGGTGAGTGAACACATTTTTCATATTTTTCTGGTTTCATATTTGTCTGAGGCTGGTGCTATTTGGCTCAGTGGTCGCTGAGGCTGTGGTCTACAGGGGATTGACCGGTATGTGCGGAATCACTGGGTTATGGCCGTTCTTTAGCGTGGTCGCAAGCCTTTGTAGCATGAAGCTAACTCGAGCAAGGGAGACACATGCCGAGCAAGTCCAGTGGCTGACGAGATATGAATATGAATATTTGTTTATGCTTTTGGTTGGTCTTGTTTCGTTGTGTTTGGAGCATGTATAAATGGCTTACATGAGCTTGTAGCCCGGATTTTTTCTGTTATTCTGATAGGCAACATCATTATATTTGTTATTGATTAGTGTCTTCACTCACAGGGGGAACCCCAAAGTTTTTAAAAAGGGGTACACTTTGGCCCCACCTGTGGGGCCGTCGGGTGGAGCTGAAGGTAAAGAGCAGGAGGCAGCAGTTGAGCAACATTTCAGTGTATGTGTATGCTGAAGGGCCCGAGGGTTTGTCCAGTTCTTTATCTGGCTCAAACTGAACATATGGCACAAACAACACAAAATAAAAGATACCAGGGCAAAAAAGATAACCACAATAACCACAGTCAAGTGTTTCACGTGTGACATTGAAATAAATCAACCCAATATCCACCCTCAAGCACATGACTTTTCCTTAAAGGGTGTATTTGACTAAATACAGGGGAGGGAAATCATAGAATAACTCAGTGGGACCCAGTTAAAACAGCACCACGTCCTCTCTTCTCTCGACGCTGTCATGTTGCTGACGTATCATGACGAGGGAGATTTATTGACCCAGTGTCAGTATCCCCTGACAGTGACTGATGACTTATGTGTAATCTAACCATTACATAATAATAATTGTGAACAAACACAGAAGCATGGATCAGTTGCTGTTAATTCCCAATAACACTCCCGAATGGTGACACTTGTCATAATAACTCATGACCTCTTTGAACTTCTGTATCTATCTATAATATCCTGATGTTGAGTCAATGAGCTCATCTACTCCTCACGAAGAATGTTTGTTTTCATTCTTTATAGAACAGATATCTTCATAATCTTATCAAATGGGTCATTCACGTTGCAGTTAGTTGTACGTGTGATTACTTTGCGTCTCCTGCATTAAAACCCATTGTTGAGGTGAAAGCAACCCATATTAAAGGAGCTGTTGCAGAAAACCCTTTTTCTCAGAATGAGAAATTATTAATAGGAAAGTGGAAAAACCACAAACAAAATATCAAAAGCGCCTTAAGGATTGTGAGGATAAGAAGAACAAACAATACTATCTGCAGAGCCTACACAACTCAGCAAATGGTAGCAGGTGAGGTCACTATTGAGCAAAACATTCTATTTCCTGTAGAACTTAAACAGTATTCACACAGCATGTTCAGTGTCCTTACACAATATTAGGATTTTAACAATAACAGGACTCATTTGATCTATTCTTATTTGATTTCATAAAAAAAAAAAAAAACGGATCCCTGACGTAATTGCAGTTCAGGCAGACGCAAGTAGTCGATCGCGGAGCTCGGGGCAAAGTAGAGCAATGTTTTCATGCCTTCTGACGACCTGCGCGAGTCACTCTGCCATGGCGCCCGTGATGTCGCTGATGAAGGAGGGGACCTCGTAGCGTCGTGTTTTAATTCGCTTTAGTGGACAGTATTCTGTGCGTTTTGCTACTCCCGGTTTGAATTGAATTGAATTTATCTGTGAACCCGCCATGACCGTGGAGCAGAATGTCCTCCAGCAGCACTCTCAGAAGGTAAGCTCGCTGGAGCTAGCTGGGTGAGCTAACGTTAGCCTGTAACTGCATAGCCGCGTAGTTTTAGGGCTCAGAGGACCCGCAGCTAGTCCGCTCCTCGGTTGGTACGGTTATCGGTGAATGGTCGTTTTTTTGGGGTGGGGTTACGGGCTGTCGCCGAGGAGCCGTTTCTAAATCCCAAATATCTCTATTTTAACGAGGCCTTTCGTTAGCCTCGCGTAAAGCGTAATCCAGTATTATGCTGCGAGCCAACGGTAGCTAACGGCAGCGCGTAACGACAGCTAACGTCAAAGTACCGTTAAACCGTTGTGTGTGTACGTTGGGTAACTGTTACGGTAGTCAACCGCTCACACGTATCAATGCGGAAAATGCTCCCCATTACAACGTTAACACCCCGGGCTAACTGTCGTCTGTAGAATAAACGGGGCCGAGTGTCGGTGACAGATTTAACTTAGTTAGTTAACGTTAACCTAGGTTAGCTAGCTAGTGTCAGACTCGTCAACTTGGTGGTATTTAACGCTGCAGAGTGACGTCACGTCGTATGTTTATTGACGGGGCTGAGAGCAACGTTTACGTTGAGTAAGGAGAAGTGGATACAAATGTGTCCATGGTCACGCGTCCCATAACCGATATCTTTGTTTACAAAGCATGGCCAGCGGCGGAGGTAAGGCAGGGACACAGCCAAGATGCCCGGCGGGGATTGAGTAACTTCAGCCCGACAGCAAGCCAAGTGTGTGACGATTCATCACCGTGGAGGCAGATCGGTCGGTTCCTTTGGGTCACGAAAGGCCATTTGGGGTCGATTCCGTTTCTTAGGCCTCTAGACTTTAGAGCAAACCATGATTGATGTTGCTTTAATGCGAGAAGAGCGTCATATGTTTACTCTGCTCGTGAATAAATAATACTTTCGCATAAGAGTAAGGTTATGCATTCACAGTCATGTTTTACTGCACTGTATGCAATTTAAGAACATCTGTTCTCTAACATTATGTTTTAAATGTGGTAAACCCAATCTGACGTAGCTCACTTATCTAAAAATAACATCAACAACAACAACAACAACAACACACAAGCTAGCAGTGTGGGGTAAATATCTGATTGATGACCGACAGAAGTCTGGAGCATGGGCAAAAATAAATACTTAACCATTCGTTGATGACTCAAACTTAAAAGTAGCAGTGTAACACAAACCCCATTATGCAGTCTGACCTTTAGGGGCTGAAATGAATCCATAGTTAACAACAATGACAGCCGAGATTTGCGTCATTTTATTATGAATAATATGCCATAGCTTTTATGATTTGTTTTTCAGTTAATTAGATTGCTCCATGAGAGCAGGGGTGGTGCAGGTTTTTATGTAGTGGCCTGTGAATAGCAAAATGTTGAAAGACCTCTTCTATTTCCGTCTGTGCAATTTGTTTTTGTTTTGCGACTCCTTCACATGCACACACAAAGCAGCCACGAGAACCCGATAGTAATAATAATACATTTCATTTGTAAAACGCTTTAAAAGGTACTCAAGGCACTTTACATGGTAAAAAGAAACAATAGAAGCAATAACAATGTGCACGACAGAGAGATTACATAACAGTAAGAAACAAAACAAAAACAAACTAGCATCACAGGTTAAAAGCAGATTCAAAGAAATGTGTTTTAAGTGCTGTTTTGAAAGTGGCGAGTGACGGAGAATGTCTGAGGTGCTGGGGGGAGGGAGAGGGCAGCAATGGAGAAGGCCCTGTCCCTTAGTAACCTGCTGTAAAGCCCCACAAGTTGTTCCCTGTTCCAGGTTGTGCGGAGAATTATGTGTTGTTCACAAGCTCTTAATGGCCGATGACCAGTATGACAAACAGCCGTGCCAGACATGTCACATGGAGATGAGGAGAGTGTGTGTGCGTGTGCACACGTCTGAGTAACCGCTTGTGTATGACTCGGCCCAAATCTGTCACAGGTGTAACTTCCCCTCGCGCTTCACTGACCCCACCGTCCTCTGGGCCAACTAACCGGCATCCATCAAGTCTCTGACGGTGACCGAAACACGGCATCATCTTCATGTTTACTTGTCTCCAGCGGTCGAGCCATGGTCAGATGTAGAGATTTTATAAGCGCACGAGTTACAATGTTATGAATGCTTTGTACGGGAACACAGGCAGCCATCATAATTATACTGACCTGCTGTGATTAGAGCCTTTGTAAAAAGCTGTGTTTTCTGAATAGTTTCTCTCCATTTTATTGTAGACAATGTATTTCCTAATAACTAACCCTCATTGTCAGGCATTGTCTCCAGGATACTTGTTACTGTCTACTATGACATGTTCAATAAGTCAAGGTAGTGCTTCCTCTATGAGGTTGGTAGAGAACAATGTCATATTGTTGTATACCAGTCTATAACATTGACCTAACATGCTACATGGGTATTAAGCTAAGTTGGGTATGCTTGTCTAACAAGCCGTGAGCATAGTCACAGACAAATTGGGTTTATTGCATTATTTATGTGCTGTTACTCTAACAGAGCTTTGCACTTTCTATTCACGGATCAGAACACATGTTGGATGACAGCCTTTGTTTGGTGGCGGTGTGTCGCTTTATAACGCGTCATTTTCCCAAGCGTGAATGGGTTCCATTACCTTTTTGTGTAGTAGCTGTAGCAACTCCATAAAAAGTGTGCAAAAAACATTTGTGACGTAGATGGTGTAACCGCGTTGCCATGGGTTCCCGTAGTGCAGTGTGAAAACAACCTGCAGTTTTGTGTCCCAGACCAAAGAAGGCCCCTTCGAACCAACACTCGTCTGTTGCCTGCTGCACCTGTGAGAGCTTCAGTCCATGTTCCTCTCACTCAAGACTCAGCCTAAGACTTGTGCCTTGAACACAGACACTAAGTGCTCTCCCACATTGTTTATTGTGCATTCATTCAAGCCTCACATTGCAGGTGAGGTGTGTGTGTGTGGGTGTGTGGGTGGGTGGGTGGGTGGGTGGGGCGGGGCAGTCCAGCTGGGTTTGACATCAGTAGGTCTTCAGACTTCAGTGAACTCATTAATAGGGATGAGAATCGACAAGTCCGATTTAGATGCGCCTCAGATTAGATCGTTTATCTATGCTTCAAGTTCATCAAAGTCGTGTTAAATTAGAATTTATAACATTGTGATATGACATTAGGATTGTTCTGTGATCTGCTGATGCTGGTACCTTCTCTCCCATCATGCTCTGCTCTGAACTGCCTCGTATCCTCCTCTCTTCTCCTCCATCCAATAGCACCAGCAGACGCTACTCAACCAGTTGAGGGAGATCACGGGCACCACAGATGTTCAGCTGCTTCAGCAGGCGCTGCAGGTACACCATGAAACATTACGTGTGTGTGTGTGTGTGTGTGTGTGTGTGTGTGTGTGTAAATACACATATATATTTACACACACTGTTCTCTTGCTGTTTGTCTTTCTGTCTCTTTCGCACACAAACACATTCTGATATTGCCAAATGCAGAGACAGTTTCTCTGTTTTCACTTAAGTCAACACACACACACACACACACACACACACAGCAAACTCAGCCGCTCCGCTCTCACAGAATCATCGTCACATGTTCCTTGTAAAAAACGGTTTCATGTAAGAGACAGGTAAGAAGCTTTTCTACCTCAAACCAACATTTGACTCATTCACATGAAACTGCTGGTCCATAGTAATCTCTGGTCGACACTGAGAGTTTCCACGTTTTTCCATACACGTCGCTACTAAACCACACGTACACAGTTTTACACTAGATCGATCTTACTGCTTTCTTTTTTAAATGAGCAGTTGTATTCCTCAACTATTGTAAGCAATAGCTTTCCTAAGCAGCAATCAAATTAGGCTGACAATACATGGGAGCTTGAGCTGAAACAGGCCCCAAGTTCAAGTTGAGTGTTGCTGCTCTTTATTGTCCCGTGTTTATACCCAGCTGACGTGAGCCTCATCAAACACATTGTTACTGCAGGTGAGCAATGGAGACCTGGCCGAGGCCGTGGCGTTTCTGACGGAGAAGAACGCCAAGGTTCCTCAGCAAGATGAGGCGACCTACTACCAGACGTCCCAGGTGGCCAGCGACAGATACATCAGTGTCGGCAGCCAGGCGGACACAAGTGAGCGGTTTACTCAAACTTTTAGGCTCGGCAGGTCAAGAGACCCAACAGGGACGATTTAAAAGACAACAGAAACATGCCATTTTCGACCAGCTCCGTGTCATCGCAGTGTGGGCAGTGTGCGGAAACGACAGGCGCCTCGGCCTCCCGCTTGCCGCCAGCGCTCCCAGCTCGTTTGCTGGCAGATCGGGTGCTGGCAACATGGAGGGAAGCCGACACTGCGATGACAGAGCTGGTTGAAAATGAGTATCCCTTTTTAAAAGGAAATGTGAAGAAACTTGAGAGGTTTGAACACTTCCCTCTGAGTAGAAACCATGAAACCATGTAAATTCCTGTTCATGCAAACCAAATTACAGCATGTGTGTTTTTTTTTTTTTTTATTTCATGTAGATGTGATTGACCTGACTGGGGACGATAAGGATGACCTGCAGAGGGCCATCGCCCTCAGCCTGGAGGAGTCCAGCCGGGCCTTCAGGGAGACGGGCATCACTGATGAGGAGCAGGCCATCAGCAGGTGGGCTCAGCAGCATTACAGCATAATGACACATATTCTGGACTCAACATCTGACCAAACGG
Organism: Ophiodon elongatus; assembly: GCA_016806645.1. Classification (NCBI taxonomy): domain Eukaryota; kingdom Metazoa; phylum Chordata; class Actinopteri; order Perciformes; family Hexagrammidae; genus Ophiodon; species Ophiodon elongatus. The sequence continues at coordinate 227,531 of JACSYO010001904.1, forward strand.
TTTCAAAACAGTTTGCACCAATCCTTAAATGAAAAATAATAACACAAGACCCCTATTGTAATCGTGGATGTCCCGAGCCGATTCTAAGGATCCGTATCGATGTTTTAATGGATCGTTCCGGGTAAAATAAAGCTGATCAAAATTTCGATCCTTTCTTTACTGTACTCTTCTGTGTTGTGTCCACCTCAGCCTGCTAATGTTAATGGCAGCCGCACTCCACAATCAAGTGAAAATGACAGTTGTTGTTTGAATGTTTGAATGTTTGAATATGTTTTGATCGACGTGTTGCATCTGTGCTCTGCCCCGATCTGTTCTGAAGATGGTTTATGAGTTAAAAGAAGCATCCCTCTGTACCAACATGTACAACCAAGAGTGGACAGAGTGTGTCCAATATAGTGATTCACCATATTTATCACATAATAGGTACATGTAACAACAAATCATTTCTGCCAAAGGGAGCTTGGTTTTTATAAACCGTTCTGTCTTGAAAGAAATGCAATTTTTTGAAAATTGTGTCTTGAATATTTTGTACAATGCCAGACCAGGTTTGAGGTTTGAGGTTTGATGTGGAATAATGGAATGAATACTTGAAGTCACCAATTAAACCTCATATTTTTCCTTTCATTCACCGACCAAGGCATCGCTAATGGTCTCCTAACCTGTAATTCATGTGATTAGCTTATTATGTCCTGATAAGGGAGAATAAAAGCCTCATGAATATTACTTTTTAAATCGCAAGCCTTAATATGAAAGGACAATGTGACCCGGCTGAAGCACAATGCTAAGGAGCCACAGTGGCAGTTTAATTAAACCCCATTGTGACAGAAGTGATGTGGGCCGTTGACACGAGCCCCTCTCAGGGAGAACTGTGTCGCTTTGGAGAAACGCTTTTCTACTCCGCATCCTTCTATTTTAAATACGCAATCAGGACGGGAGCGTTGTAATGCCGCTTCGTTTTGGCGACAGCCGTGATGGAGGCATGAAACTGATTTGATTTTGGAGGTCAGAGGTTAAGGTCAACGTGACCTCACATTCCACCCATTCTCAATGCAATATTCGAGCAACGCTGCGAGGAAATTTGTTCCCAATTTGGCACAAACGTCCACCTGGACTCGAGGATGAACTGATTACAATTTGGAGGTCAAAGGTCACCGTCACCGTTTTTGGCCATGACTCAAGAACTAATGCTAATTCTGACGATTTCACACGTGTTTCATAGGATAAAACAATAAAAAGATGTAAACTGCAACATGAATAGTTGGAGGCGTACAGCCGCAGGGTGTTTTTTCTAGTTTTTTTTAATAGCACGTTTTTAGAGATACAGTGCAGGATAAACTGCAATAGGTGAGCCACTGAGTGAAATAAACTTCAACAAATCTTAAGAAGTTGGAGTTGTGCATAAAGCAGGTCATCCCTCTACCACCACTGAGTTCAGCTGGGCCTAACAAATGTAGTGGTAGAAAGGTCTGGCAATGCTGAGACCGTTTGGTAGAAAAATAAGGTGCATTGCCATAAACTGTATTTGTTTTTATTTTGCCATCTTTTATTGAATTTCTTTTAGAGTTTTGGAGGCCAGCATAGCGGAGAACAAGGCAAGTCTGAAGCGGACCCACACAGAAGTGTGGAGCGACTCACCCAACCCGCATGACAGGAAGAGGATAGACACCTGCCCCGTGGGGCTGAAAAATGTTGGCAATACCTGCTGGTTCAGTGCTGTCATACAGGTGGACACACACACACACACACACACACACACACACACACACACACACACACACACACACACGCACTGATGGTCCAAGAAGATAACAAAAAATACAATTTAAACCTTAAGTTTTATTAAGAGCATTTTTATGCTTACTTTCTTTGACAATGGGAAACTAATTGTGGTGCAACAGATCATAAAACTCACGGTTCCGATCGTACCACGGATCGGAGTCACGGATCAGATCGTGATTCGGATCAGCACAAAAGGAGAAATGTAACATTTACAGATCCCTGATCACTTCTTTTTGCCGCCGATACTAATTACTGATCCTTGATGATCCATATTGGCAGATACAGATCCCTTTGTTGTATTATACTGCTGGTCACCAAAGCTACAGAGATTCATTTTTTGCCATAGTCCAAAAAATCATTTCAACTGCTCTGAAGTCAGTAAACCATCAGAAGTTAAAATGTCATCCTTTTACTTAGTTATATTCATCGATAGTGTTTTTTTTTCTTTTCATAAAAACAAAATATTCAAATAATTAGGAAATAAAATGTCGTATTTTTATGGCTGAAAACAAATCTTGTCGACAGTAGTTTTAATGATGTATTATAAGCTGTTTATAGCTATTGTACACCGGTCATTATTACGACTCTAATATCTATTTATGTGGTTGTGAAAACATTTCCTTCAAACAACTGGATTCATTCAAGCTTCTCACCAATACTGCATTTTACGAGATTACATGTGAACACATCATGATAACGTCATAATTTACCTTCACCCAACACTCATTTTCACTGAACAGAGCCTGAACGCATCATAATGTAACCAAACAGAACCTCCGTTCGTTGTCCGTTAGCGGTGCTGCTAACGTTAACTAGCTCTCCTCCAGTGGTCCGTTAAAGTAAACTAACTGAGGTCTTCATGGGGCCATTATTGTAGCAGAACTATTTTCACATTTACAAATCTGAGTACGCATAAATGCATTCTGAACACACAATTGCAGATTCCTATACACATTCGCAAATCTCAGTCCACATTAAGAGGTTCTTCAATACATTGCACACACACACTCACATTGAGATGCAGCTACACAACTCTCCACGCACATTTGCAAATAGTTCTGCTACAGTTATGGCCCCATAGGTCTTGACTTTTGCATTTCTTAGTGCAGTGGCATGTAATCGTAATGATCAGCGCTTTAATCGGCCGCGGTCATCCTAAGTAGCCGTCATGGGTAAGACCGTATCTGAATGTTTATATGCTGGAAAATGCGGGGACATTTTTAGCCCAGCTGTCACAAAGACTCAGTGTCTTGTTTGCTGGTGGAGTCGGTGGTAGAATGTGACCTGAGCTGAAATATGCTGGATGAACACTGGATACACCATCACATGGTGTAATGTAACCCCCACCCTTGAGAAAGAGGCAGTGCTTGAACCTGATCCCGCTGCACCCGGTGCCAGAACAGAAGTAAACAACTTTTTCTTTTTCAAATGAGACATCCAACTCTTGAGGACTTTTTATGTCCACTTTCACGTACCAAACAGATAATACATTGTGAACCTAAGTTAAAGCCGGGAGAGTCAGTGGCAGTTTTTGTTACATGAAACAAAATCGCACCAAACTAGGTTTTGATTGTCTGGCTTTTAAAGGTGAACTTGCTTGTTATGTAGATCTTTCAATAATGCGTTTCCTCCCTTTCCCGTCACCTCAGGCTCTTTTTCAGGACTTATCACATGCTGCAACAAGCACTGTCTGAGGTATTCCAAGCATTACAGAAAGGTTACAGGTTGACGTCATATTTGTGCACAGTCCAACTTTAATTTCAGTTTTATGAACCACAGCTGGCAGAAGCATGAGACAGATAGACTTGCATGGGTTGGGACGTCTTGATGTAATTAAAGGGAGCGTAAGCTTTTCATTAAGAACTGTGTTTAAATCAGGAAAATATAGAGGATAGACACAAAGTGATTGAGAAACAGTATCTTGCACATATAGCATGCATGTGTACCAGGTAGTGTGAATAATTGTGCAAAGTTGAAACCTTATGGCAGTTATTGCAGCTTCCCGGCTTTACAGTGGAATCCCACACTTTGTAAAAGGTCTTAAGTTATTATATGGCTGTTGGTGAGCGAGGCCTCTCCACATTAAGACAACACTGGAGTTTTCACTGCAGTTCATCGTCTTCTCCCGTGTGTGTGGGCCAAGGCTGTCTTTATTATTGGATGTTATTAACGCGTCTCCATTCCTCTTCAACCTTCATAGTCTCTGTTCAACCTGCTGGAGTTCCAGAGGCTGGTGCTCAACTACTCACCGCCAGCCCGAGTGCACGACCTGCCTCGCAACCAGAAGGTAAGACCAGGGGGAGAAATCACAAGTTAAATCACAAGATGTATAATAATAAATAAATAACATAATACATTATGATTATGATTGGATTCAATTCAGGGGCCTGAGATTGACGAGACGATTTCATACGCCCATTTAACACAATCAGTTACATTTTTTATCAACTCACGAAAAGCAACTAAAATAGGATTTTACAATTTAATTACCGGGCTCTTCCAGACATTTGAATGAAAAACACTCAATGCTTTTTAACAAAAATAATAAAAATAGTACTTGGAGGTGCAGTTGCTGGTCAATGACGGTGAGCAGCTCGTCACTAAAATGAGTATAGCTGGTCCACCTCAAAGGTCAGCCCACCTTAAGTGAACCCCATTCACTTAATTTAGCCGGTGGTTAAATGCTTTTTGCCTCAGTCGTCAGTGTGCAACCACATCAGGTCTGCTGAAACCCTTTTTAGTTTCTCACAGCTACCAGTGCTTTAGCTCTGAGGGCTCGACCCTCTTGGAGCTGTGAGCCACCATTCAGCAGCCGTGTGATTGTGCCCAAGGTCACTGCAGCTTAGCGTTTTGGCCCCGAGAGTTCACGTAACTCACTTGTAGCAAGCAACAAGAATTCCCTCCCTCTGTGAAATGTTTGATGAAACCTCGGTGTTCCTCCTCCAGAACAGAAATGAGCATGCAGAGAGCGAGGGAGAGTGTGTCCTGAGGTTGTGCAAATCTGAGATCCTCAAGTGTCCAGCCACAGTAAATGGACTGTAATGGTAAATGGACTGTATTTGTATATCTCTTTTCTAGTCTTCTGACCATTAAAAGCTCTTTAACACTACATGTCATCATTCACACCCCTTCGTACACTGATGGCAGGAGGTACCTGGTAGGGAACAGCCTGCAGGAGCAATTTGGGCTTAAGTGTCTTGCCCTTGACTAGCAGAGCCGGGGATCGAACCGCTGATCCTCTGATTGAAGGACGACCCTGCTCTACCACTGAGACCCAGTCGCCTGTCCGACTAGTTGTCAGTAGGGAGAATATGGACAAACCTAAAAGATGCTGAGCGCTCACTGTCGGGTTAGCAGGCTGTCGCTAATCTGGTGTAAGCCTCTGCTGTGGAAGTGTGGATTGTGGCCGTCCTCTCTTCATATCTGTCCCTTCGGTCCTAACCACTGACCTTTTACTTGAGCAGTGTGACACTGCTAGAGCTTAGAATCTAATCTTGACATCAGCATTCCAGACTCACTTGTACAGAAAAATAAGCGTGACGTTATAATGCACCGCCGAGTCACGTTACCTCCGTATCTCACTGTCATAATGCCACTATGGTGACGTTGCACAAATTACAGATGAAGACTATAGAGAAACTTTTATTTACAACAATGCTTGTTGTTAAAAGTGACACATTTTCAGTCCACGTCCTTTACCACGGTCCTCAAAGGACACTTATGTCATACGTGTTTTTAAATAGAGGATATATATGAAGGAAAGAACAAAGTCTTACAACGCTGACTTGACTGTTTGATTCACTAAATTTCTGATTGTTTTAACTCTGACCAGGAACACAGGAACCTGCCCTTCATGCAGGAGCTGAGGAACCTCTTCTCCCTCATGGTGGGCTCCAAGAGGAAATACGTGGATCCATCACGCGCTGTGGAAATACTCAAAGACGCCTTCAAGTCCAGCGAGTCGCAGCAGGTAAGCCTCTTTCTGCCTGAAACCCGCTCCGCATGAAGAAACCCGCTCAGCACAGGCAGTGTTCAATGATGAGAACGTCAATATTGCAAGCAGGTAATGTTATTATTACTACACAAGTATCTCCTACGGGTCAAAGAGACAACATCTTACCCCAGACAGTATCCATAATGTCGAAGTGGAAAACACACAGCTTCACGTTGCAGTTTTGACCTGGTGGATGCTGGGATGCTCAGCAAAGTAGTAAAACCATTGAAGTCTTTAATAGCAACCTCCTTTTTTCGAGCAATTATTAATCTCTCTCTGCAGCTTGCGTTTTCACAACAACATTTAGGACTGTACTATCCCAGATCCATTTCCCCCTGGTAACTACAGACAATCTCAATCTCGGAGAGATTGGTCTTTATGCAAACGGTTTCCTGAACTCAATCAGTGAATGAGAAATGTTGCAGTCGGATGGCAACATCCCAGTGCTGCTGTTGATACGGTTGATCACCAAGTTATTTTAAGTACTGACTGAGGAAAGTCATTGGTCACTTTAATTTTTCATTGTTCTCCATTATGTTTTCGGGCTGTCTGTGCCGCGATCAGTCGCATAGTCGTAGACATTGACGCTGAGAATGCACCAACATCAATAATTTACATCGGCACATGATTTAAAAATAATCTTTTGTCCTTGGAGCTATTAAATACACTCAGAAAGCCGTCTGCCGGCTTCTTTAGACATTCCATTGAATAAGCGTTTGAAGGGAAAAGTGATTCCTGTGAGTGTCGATTGAGGCCCTCAGAGCCTGTCTTTGCTGGTGTGTTGTCTTCAGCACAAGCTTGCTCGCGCTGCAGTGAGTTGGTGTGTTATGATGATTTACGCTGTCTTGTTGAAAAATTCTAGTCTATGGATTTTAATTACAAACAGGGCTAAGTGTACAGTAGGAACATGGGAGCATATTTTGTTACTCTATTATATCTTAATTTGAAATTTCTGGGATTGGTGCATTTCGTTTGGTTTTGAGCTTGAAAAATACATTGTTTAGGTGAAGCCTCTGAACCCACAAACCCGCCGGCGGGATGCAATATGATGTTTTCTTTAAACAATCAGCAAAACAGTTTATCATAGCCAGAAGCTGTAAAAACCGTTGTCATCTTGAGATTTTCATCTTTCCAATGGTCGTTGAACACATCGTGTGTGACGAACGCTTGCGTCAGAGAAAGCAACCAAAGCGAAGCTTAAAATTGTGATATTTCATCAAAAACATTTTATTCTACGTGTCCGATTTAAGATTTTGCCCCAAATAAACAGTTTGAAATAACCAGATTCTGTAAAAATCATAAACTTCTGCGCTCCTCAGCGCAACTAGGAAGTTATGATTGACTTGGCTGAGACGAACAGTCACGTGACAAAAAAACATCCGACTGAACTGCAGGCTGCTGAACACAGAGCCGAGAGGAGAGGCTGTAAGTAGAGGTTATACAAATGTGAATAGCGTAATATATACACCATGTAGAGCCTCCATTATTTTTTTCCTACATTGTTAACACTTGTGGGCACTTGGTAAAATCTTGGATTTATAGATTCCATTGTTTGCCAATTTTTGTAAAATAAATTATCGAAGAAATTGAATTTGCATTTTCTTTCTTTTTTGTGATTTATAGCAGTGTAACTGTGTTATACTTCACTAAATAAATCTTTGAGTTCTCTCTGCTTCTAGCCATGATGGTTCTGTTTCCGTAGAGGTGCAGGACTTAAATATTGTAGAGAAAATCAAAGCCACAACGCCACCGAAACGACTTGGTGTTCAGAGGGTTAACTAATGGATAAAATAATCAATAGATTAATCGATAGGAAATTAGGTGGTAGTGGCAGCTCCACTGTTCGTCCCATTCTCATGAAAGCAATATCTCAGGAACGCCTGGAGGGAATCTCTTCAAATATGGCACAAACGTCCACTTGCACTCAAGGATGAACTGATTGGGTATTGGTGGTCGAAGGTCACTGTGACCTCACGTCCGTCCTATTCTCATGATATCTCAGAAATGCCATGAGCACATTTATTCAAATTTGACACAAACGTCCACTTGGACTGAAGGATGAATTGATTAGGTCACTGTGACCTCACAAAACACGATTCTGCCCATCACTCAAGAATTCACATGTTAATTGTAACAACCTCACACAGACGTCTAATAGGATAAATTGATGACATTTGGGACAAACATGGACGTGTTCTGCCACTTGGCTGTTTGGCGGGGGCGCGGCCCTTTCAACCTCAGGTTTGAGTTTCATTGTCGTTCTACTGACTCAGCTCTACTGGGTCCAAGACACTTAACCGTTCTCATCTATAACTAATAATCCTCGAAACCACCCCTCTGAACTTTGCAAAATATACTATTGACTAGGAATTAGCCGTTTGTGCATATATGCTATAATGTGACGTGCCCATGTCAAACGCACAGTACCGCTCTGTTCTTCTTACATAAGCATTAAGTCTCTGCGGAGGTTAACTGAGGTCTGCCCTCTGTCCTCTGTACTCATCAGTCATGTCACTACTCTGTGTTAGTCAGAGAGGCATTGACCTGAATCACCAGCTGGCATCGATGTCTATGAGCCGGTTCCCTTTTGAAGTCCAGCAATCCGCCAACTCATCCGCTAAGACGAGTCCCCTCATAAGTGTACATCAGCAGATGACAGACATACCAATGATTTGACTGATTGGATTGTCTTGCTCCGAGGTCCAGTTAAGTCCCATAGTTTGACTCGGTGACATGCACGTCCCAAAGGGACCCCTGTAATTGCTCACTTTTGTATGCGTGTGTCTGTGCTCTCCTCAACAGCAGGACGTGAGCGAGTTCACCCACAAGCTGCTGGACTGGCTGGAGGACGCCTTCCAGATGAAGGCTGAGGAAGACAGGTAGCCACAGAGTGGACATGCAGTAGACTTGTGCTCGTTGGTGGTATTGGGCAGCAAGTTTTAAAGCGGAGAATCAAATGGACATTGTTTACATTTAACTGAATCAGAGCTGCATCCTGTAAACAATTTTTTTTTGTGCTTTCAGGGAGGGTGAGAAGCCAAAGAACCCTATGGTGGAGCTCTTCTACGGTCGCTTCCTTGCCGTGGGCGTCCTGGAAGGTGAGATGAGTAAAAGAGGGAAAGCTAGCGGGGGGAGACACGAAGCGTTAGCGTGGTCCGTCCTTGCCCCTAGTAATGAAAGGTGACCTCGTCTTAATGAGACGTGGTCCATGTAAAAGAGGAGAGCGGCTGCATTGATCGTGGAAGACCTTGATGGCTGATTGACATTGTGCTTATTATGCGTGACAATACTGGCCCAGAGCCACCGAAAGCTGGGCCAGTGGACTCATGAAGTGACCTTAATGCCTCATCTGCATGTCCGCCAGCAACTCCTTGCTCCCTTTGTTTTGTTTGGGGGGGAGAGAAGGGTGGGGGGGGGCTTCTCATCAGTAGTTGATGCAGGGAGGTCTATGCAGCTGTTTAATGGTGAGTGAGTGAGTGAGTGCTGAACAAGTGAAAATCAGCTTGGATGCAAACGAGTGTGGAGTTATTGCATTCACGCTCGTTGCCTTTCGCACTCTTCTGTCACGCCTGGCACACCTGTGACCTTTTGTATGTGATGCTCTCTCTCTCTCGCTCTCTAATTCCACAGGTAAAAAGTTTGAGAACACAGAGATGTTCGGGCAGTACCCGCTGCAGGTGAATGGCTTCAAGGATCTCCACGAATGTCTGGAGGCAGCGATGATTGAGGGCGAGATCGAGTCCCTGCACTCAGCAGAGAACTCTGCCAGGTCTGGACAAGAGGTCAGTCTCAAAGCAGTACGACTGCAGTCGTTTCCACCGAACTGTCCAGGAGCGTTCTGCAAAATGAAATTTAATGTTAGTTTGAGTTGAGGTGCACGAGCAGTAATTTAAGAGCTGGCAATTGGGTTAAATCATTTCGGATTGATGGAGTGGATCCTCTCCAAAGGGTTGACCTCCTGGCCCTTATGTCACACCTGTGCTATTCTGAGTGTGACCTCCGGTTCGCTGTGGCCTTGCCTACGCTGTCCCACAGCAGCTGGGAGCAGCTAATTACCAGGCCAGCGCACAGATGAGTATGGCACCAAGCCCTCTGGAAAAGCACCAGACACTCCATCCACATCATTTAGGAATACAGGGTTTCCCCCGGAAATTCTTTTTCTTTTCTTTTTGTTCAAAACTCTTTTTCTACATTAAAAAAGGAAATGAAATAAATGGACATTGCAACCATGCACTTAGAGTAAAAGGAAAATATAATATATAATATATATCTCTATATCTCTCTATATCTCTCTCTCTCTCTCTATATATATATATATATATATATATATATATATATATATATATAGAATATATATATATCTATATCTATATATATATAGATATAGATATAGATACTGCTAAGTTTCTGTTGTGAAGAAATTAAGGATTGACTTTGACAGTATAATCATGTTATTTTCAACACTTTGGTGTTCGGGATTACTCATCTAAAGTGTTATTTTCCTATTTCAGTCACTGTGGGTGTATATGTGTTAATGCCAGCCAAACTATACCTTGTAGTAAGGTACAAGCACCACAAGATGGCAGTAGCTACATTTGAAGCACCATGTGTACAATGCAGTGTACAAGTCACTGCAATTTCCTCAACACACTCCTGCTCCTGTTTTACAAAAAGCCTTTTTAGAGAGTGAAGGGTTTCTATCCACTAAAACGGGGCTTTTCATTTTTCTTTTTTAAATACAGGATGTGCCGAGCTTGTATTAGCCACATAATGCTCTAACAAACAGGAGCAGATCATAGAAGACGGAGCTTTATTTTAACATATGACAGAATGTACTTATTTAGATATAAAGGCCTGTCTGTGATATAAACCTGCTCCACATAAAGCTGATACAGCCTGCAGGTAAATAAAGGTCCTGGTCACTATTTTAGAATTTACACTGATAGTTATTTTTCAGCGACGCCGATAACTACGTATTCTTAACAAGCTAGGTTAGCTTAACTGCACCTCTGCAATCATGTCAGTTTAGGCTGCATATTTTGTCAGAATCGCCTTTGTTGGCCAGGTATGTATGCACATACATGGAATATGTGTTTTTTGCATCTCTCTAAATGTCCTTACACAGAAATATATTAAACGTCTTGGGACAATGACGACAAAGCCAAACTGTGAAAGTGGAAAAATAGGTGTATATATGAATATTATATGAATTTATTAAAAGGGGCAATGACCAACAATTAAATAAGACATAAAAGTCTATGTTCGAGTCAGGTTTTCTTGTGTGTTCTTGTATCCGTCTAGATATTTTTGCACTTAAGCATATAACATATAGAGCTAATAAAATCAATGCTATTAATGTTGACCTGCTTTTCTCTTCCCTGGAAAATAATAAAAAATATATTTAATATATTTTTATTTCTTTAAAATGTTGCTGGGTTTTGAATGTCCTCTGTGTCCTTATTTGTTGTTTGTTTATTTTTCATTTGTGGGCACCTGTGACAGTAGTAGTAATGCATGCAAGTGTAGAGCCCTGACACACAGAGTTCAAGATATCTGAGCAATTGTAGTACATCGGCAACAACAAGTTTTCATTGTGACCTGAACGGAATGTAGTGAGCTCACATCCGTGTAACGCAACTGTGTAATGCAAAATCCAGTGCAAGAGTTGGGGAGAAAAATAGTAAATCGACAGCCAAAATACATTTTGTTTTGAGTATCTGTGACAAGTGAATGTTTAACAACAACTCAACTCTAAAGAGAAAATGTCTTTTCCAAGCTCTCTATCCTGACACGATAAGAGATCAACACCCTATTTTCTTTCCAGCACTGGTTCACAGAACTCCCTCCTGTGTTGACCTTCGAACTGTCAAGATTTGAGTTTAACCAAGCCCTGGGCCGACCGGAGAAGATCCACAACAAGCTGGAGTTCCCCTCGATGCTCTACATGGACAGGTAGTAGAACTGTTAGCGCTGGCTTTGATTGTAGAATCAAATGTGTTTTTCTCTTCTGTGAAAAACAATGAAGGCCAAGTGTGTTCGAGACTGAAGCCACGGCTGTGTTCTTTGTGTCATTAGGTACATGGACAGGAACAGGGAAGTAACCAGGATCAAGAGGGAGGAGATCAGGAGGCTGAAAGAGCATCTGACTCTGCTTCAACAGCGACTGGAGAGGTACTACTAGTCTACCAATAATTATATTAATAATGATTATTTAGCCAAGTCAACAAAGCTCTCCACACAGCCATGAAGAGGAATTTGTCTCTCTGTCCTCTTATTTCTCTCTCTGTCTCTCTGTCCTCTATTCTTATTTCTCTCTCTCTCTCTCTCTCTCTGTCTCTGTCCTCTATTCTTATTTCTCTCTCTCTGTCTCTCTGTCCTCTATTCTTATCTCTCTCTGTCTCTCTGTCCTCTATTCTTATTTCTCTCTCTCTCCCTCGGCATCCCTGACGCTCCATCTTTGTCTCCGTTCTCTTTCAGGTATCTGAGTTACGGCTCTGGCCCCAAGAGGTTCCCTCTGGCAGATGTCCTCCAGTACGCCATGGAGTTTGCCTCCAGTAAGCCAGTGTGCACCTCCCCAGTGGAAGACATTGACTCGTCAGCGCCCCCCGGTGGCACAACAGGACAACAGCTGTCCCCACCGAGGCAAGTTTCATAACCTACAGCCTCCCCTTTTTATTCTTATCCTTTTTTTTACGTCAGATTTAGCAAACCCTCTCAACTGCACAGACTTAGCAGATAGTGGACAGTGTCTCCGGGGCGTTAGAGCGCACAAGTATGGTCACTGGGGTCAAGCGTTTTGTGCCAGTTGGGCAAAGCGTTGACGTTTGAAGTACTTAACACCTTGTGGTACCTTAACAGGGACCACATGTAAACAGATGAGGGATTCCTCTGCCAGGACGGACAGATGTGCAATAGAGGTTGTGTGTACAGAATACACCAACATAATAAAATAACATGCATAACTTTCAGACCACACTGAGGTGCTGTGAGCTGCCTCGATGCTGCTGCTCCACTCCCTTTAGCTCACCTTACTGGCACTACTTAAGGTGGTTTCTGCTTTAACCCCCGAGCCTCAATAGGACTTCGTTTTTCATTGTTCTAGCATTATTCTAAGCTGCTGCAAAAAAGCTGGTATTGTAAAATTGGACCAGCCCCTTTTTTATATATGTTTAATTTGATATCCTGTGTGTCTGTCACCCATACAGCACAGCCGAGCAGGACCCCTTGCCTCCCTTAGAGAGCTCAGGCCTTGCCTCAGGTCCCGCCACAGCTCCCACTGCAGCCCAGCAGCAGAGAGTACCCATCCATAAGCCCTTTACCCAGTCCCGGCTACCCCCCGACCTCCCCATGCACCCCGCCCCACGCCACATCACCGACGAAGAGCTGAGGGTGCTCGAGGGCTGCCTGCACCGCTGGAGGAGTGAAGTGGAAAACGACACCCGTGGTAGGTCTACTGTACCTGCCTCCTATTCGCAACCCTTTGTGCTTGGGTTCCCTCTGAAATGTTGCAAAAGGCACTTACTAATAGATTGTACATGATTTTCTTCCTACCAGATCTGCAGGGCAGTATAAACAGAATCCACAGAACCATTGAGCTCATGTACTCTGACAAATCCATGATGCAGGTGAGCCGCTCTTTCCTGGAATCAGACATATTTGAAATACAAAAAGCCGAATCAACTTCTGCGCTTGTTTATCAACATTTCAAACCTCCTTCACACTGTTCCAGGTTCCATACCGGCTTCATGCAGTGCTCGTCCATGAAGGCCAGGCCAATGCAGGCCACTACTGGGCTTACATCTACGACCCACATCAGCGTTGCTGGATGAAGTACAACGACATCTCTGTCACCAAGTCGTCCTGGGAGGAGCTGGTCCGGGACTCCTTCGGAGGCTACCGCAACGCCAGTGCCTACTGTCTCATGTACATCAACGACAAGAAGCCCTTTCTCATAGAAGGTAAACATGGACTAGGGATGCTGATTTTTTTTATATTTGTCTGACCGAGAGCGACCCGCGTTAACCAACCTTTAACCCAAAAAATTCCTGCTTGCATGCAGGGGGGCTGTGGTTGAAGTGCCTAACAAGCCGCCCAGCTGCAATGATAACCGATCCACAAATAGGTTGAATCCATCATTTACAGCCAGCTGCAGTGTGTGCACAAACCGGGCACGATGCTGCGTGCATCGTCATGGACACAGTGAGTCTCCACAGCGTCAATTAGTTAAGCTGCAAGGTTGTCAGCTGTGTTTCTGCCTGGTATACTCCGTCAGGGTTTCTCCCAGCGAGTTGCCGACGTAACGTAAGCGAATGCCCGGTCGAGATGGAGAGAGTGGCCCGATCACAATCTCCACACTCACACGCTCCCGCGATGGTTTAGTTCTGTCCCTCTGTCAAATCGTTGAGTGTTTGAGGGCTCTCTCGCAGACGTTTTATGAACCCTTTCTGTAAGAATGCATTTCTGCAGACTTTGCCCAAAGGAATTACCCACAATTCATTGCAATGTGACGTTAAACATGGGGTAACCAGTGGAAGCATGGAGACGTAAAAAGAGGTAAACAAATAGGACGGCACATAGGTGTTCAGCCTGGAAAATGACATGGACTCAGAAACATTAAGTATTAAAGATGGAACATGAAAGCAGAGGAATGCAAGCAGAGATTATATTACACAGATTTATTCATCAAACATTTTGTTTGGTTATTGAAGCCGTTTTGACAAAAAAGAGTAAATAGATTATTTGAAATGACGTCTCATCTCGTGAGGAAAGAACCTGGAAGACGTTCAAATCAGGAAGTAAAAAGTATCAAATAAATACCCACAATTGTAGACAATATTTGTTGACGTCATGGTAATGTAATATGTTGCAACAAAGTGCTGTCCCATCCGTATTTACACCATATCAAGCTCTTACAGTCTCTCACACTCAACCACTTGTGTGTGTGTGTGTGTGTGTGTGTGTGTGTGTGTGTGTGTGTGTGTGTGTGTGTGTGTGTGTGTGTGTGTGTGTGTGTGTGTGTGTGTGGTGTGTGTGTGAATATGAAGTCCGCAGTAACGTCACAGCTGTGAACGTAGCAGTGAAGTGTGTGTACTCCTCGAGACACAACCCAAGCTCCTGTGTCTTACTTATATGTTTTTGAGCAGACCAGATTTAATTCTCTTTCTTTCTTTCTTGTGTTTCTGCAGAGGAGTTTGATAAAGAAACGGGACAGATACTCAGCGGCATGGACAAACTTCCTCCCGACCTGAAGCAGTTGGTGAGGGAGGACAACGAGCTGTTCGACAAGGAGGTCGAGGAGTGGGACGCCCTGCAGGTCCGCAAAGCTCAGCAGGAGAAGCTGGCAATGGCCGCAGCCGCCTCGGCAGCGTCCAGCATCTCCACCTCTTCCTCTTCCCCTCAGCCCATGAGTACTGAGTCAAGCCCTCCAGACAACACAGGTCAGGGTCATGACACTCAGACTACAGAGTAGAAGGATTCATTGAAAATCAATACTTGGTGGGAGGATGAATAAAGAAAAACTCTTCAATAGCTGGCTGTAAGAACGTGATCTTTAATGTTTATGATGCAGCCCACAGCACTTAAATGTATTTCTATTGAATGATGGTGGACACATGGCATGATGATTGGGTGCATTAGGCAGTGAAAGGTTTTTATTATTAGATAATTCAACCAAACGTGTTGGAACCCAATGGATACTTTTAATGTGGACATGCTGTTATTACCTGAACTACATTTGACTCCAGGCACCTGTCCAAAATAAGAGTTTCCCACATGTAGTCCTGTAAGCGCTGTGGCTCATTTCCAGCTGCATGTAGACCTCGTGCACTGTGTGAGGAAAAGAAAACCGTTTCAAAACGCTTGTGTGAAAAGAAAACTCAAGTAAAGTACCGTGCTTTTCTGTTGTTGTTGTTGTTTCTCCCATGATGCCGTTGGCCCTCGTGCAGTAGCCCAGCAGGAGCCAGAGTACATGGAGCAGCCTTCACCCACGAACGACTCCAAACACCTGCAGGAGGACACGGAGAGGGCCATCTCCAGGGCCGCTGCTGAGCAAGAGGAGAGGAGCCCCGAGGCGTTGTTAACCGCTGTATGTAAAACACGCACAACACTCTCACACCAAGTCGCTGTCACCCGCCGTCTGTCTGACTTATACATGTCAGTTTGTTAATGCGAATCAACCAACTAAAGGGTTTTTATTTCATTTCATCCAGTTATTTCTTACCTGGTTGAGTATGTAATTTCTGGCTCCTATAATGTAACATCCAAGTGTCAATACAAGAGTGTTTCGAAGCTGCTGTTATCAATATTTTTATTAGAGATGCAGCTGATCGAAACCGACCTGCGAGATCAGTCTCGTATTATATATTTTAAAGTTGTTGCAGGCTTTGACTTGCATTGTGATGCGTTCGAGCTCTACTCTACTCAATGAAACTGAGAATTGGGCAAATAATTGATAACATTATCATGATGTGTTCAAATGTAATCTTGTAAAAAGCTGTTTTTGGCGAGAAGCCTGAATAAATCCAGTTGCTTTCACAGCAATATATAATAGATAGAAGAAAGAAAATTATGAGCCGTTTAACTTCCTAACTCTAGCTCTAAGCAGCTTCTAGTACATCATTAAAACTGTTAACGCCAATAAACGCCAACGCATAGATCTTAATAGGAATACAATCATTTATTTCAATTCAATTTATTTTTGTATTGCCCAAAATCACAAATTACAAATTAGCCTCAGAGGGCTTTACAATCTGCACACAACGACATCCTCTGTCCCAGAACCTCTCATCGACTCAGGAAAAACTCCCCCCAAAAAAAATCTTTCAACAGGGAGAAAAATGGAAGAAACCTTCAGGAGAGCAACAGAGGAGGATCCCTCTACCAGGATGGACAGAGTACAAATAGATGTCATGTGCACAGAATGAACAGCATAACAGAGTTACAACACGTTCAATTCACATGACAGAAATGATGCATGTAATAGTAGCAGTAGGTGATGGGGAGGACCACAGCAGGACGCAGGACCAGGGTCCAGATTTAACCATGATCCATAGAAACCTGCGAGGCGAGAAGGCACAAAGACTTCGAGGATGGAGCAGAGTTAGTAATGTGCATTAATGGTGCATGAATTCATACAGAAGGTAAAATAGAGAAGAATGTGCGTCAGCAGGGCCACGGAAGGAACCAGGAGGCAACCAGGAGGCAGGACCAGGGTCCAGATGCAACCACGATTCGTGGAAACCTGCGAGGCGAGAAAGCACAAAGACTACGGGGGAAGAAGTAGAGTTAGTAATGTGCATTGATAGAACATGGATTCATACAGAAGGAGAGAGAGAGAAAAGGATAGAGGAGCTCAGTGTATCCTAAGTTGTCCCCCAGCAGTCTAGGCCTATAGCAGCATATCAAGGGGCTGGAAAGAATGGACCAGGGCAAACCTGAGCCAGCCCTAACTATAAGCGCTGTCAAAGAGGAAAGTCTTAAGTCTACTCTTAAATGTGGTCACTGTGTCTGCCCCCCCCCATACGTAATGATTTCCTAATCATTTGAATTGTGTGTTATGAAAATACCCCCTATAGACGACAATAGCAAAGTCAAAGGATAACAGTTCTCATTTCTGACAAAATACCTTAAGTTCAGGACAGTTTAAATTATTTTTTCAGGAAGAAAGTTAGTCTGCAGCCTTGCTTTCAATTATAGTTCATGGAAAGAAAATCAGAATAAGCAGGTTACTTAAAAAAAAAAAAAAAATCTAGCTGGCGAACATAGTGGAGCAGCTAAATGGCCATATTCTTCTCCGTGAGTTGGTGGAGGCCAAACCACAGCTAAAAGAAAAAAAGAACATATTGTGCGTACATTCACCAGCTTGTCTGAAACCCAACTCCATATGAATGATAATGTGTTAATAACTGTTTGCTAACAAGTTCACCATGTGACCTTAAGAGGGGATGTTACAGGATGTCAGTATTGTGTTGCATTCAGCTCGTTTTGTTAATGCAGAGTTTTTCACAAACGGAATAGTTTCTTTGCTGTGTGTCCTCCTAAAAATACTAAAACTTAAAGATTCTTCAGCCGAATTCGAGAACACATTTTGGCACAGGAGGGGAACTATGTATTGCCCAGTTTATTTGACGAGGTCCACTTCTCTGATATTTCCCTGTCTTTCCTCCTCTACATGCAATGTTCACTGCCTCTCCGTCAATCCTCTGTCCTTCCTGTTTCATCTGTCCCGTTCTCTCTACAGTCTCCTCCCCCTCCCTCCTCCCCTCAGCCAGAGGTCCAGGCGCGCACCCCCTACGCCCCCCCTCCCTCTGACCCTGTCACGGAGGAGGAGTCCCCTGGCCAGCGCACGGTCGAGGTGGCCATTCCCAACGTGGGGACCTTTGTCATTGAGTCACAAGAGGGGGGGTACGATGACGAGGTAGCCCTCGCCCAGACACACCCTCACCCCCCTACTCTTTTGTGCTGAGAAGCCTGTGCCCGTTTGACATATGGAGTGAGCGCTCTGCCGAAGGTTTTTCACACCTGAGAAAATCTGACCCTTTTACGCCGGTCGATTTCAGGAGTGGCCTGAGGATGAAACTGCCGCGCAATGAGGCGGCCCTCCTTTTGTTGGCCTTCCTGCGTTACTCTCGTGTGAAAAGTCTCTTCTCGAGCTCGTCTGCATCTTGGCACAAAGGCGGGTTGAGCTTTCAGCAGTCTGGAGCGAGAACAGAGGAGAACACCGGCTCATGTTGTGGTTTGAATAAGCTGTCGTGTGTTGTCCATTTGATACTTACCTTTCACCAGTGTATAAAACCCAATGCACACATGGAGGATATTTATTATAGTTTGCACAGATTTCATGAAGTTATCATGATATCATAGTTTCTCTTCTTTTGGGGCCGGCATGATATCGGCGGTAGCTTTAGGTCGGTGTGTTCTGAGTGCGTTGCTGCTGCTCAGTATTCCAGACTCACTCCGGCTGTCAACGAATATTGTAACTTTGATAATGATGTCAGAGAACTCGACCACAGAGAGAGATACACCGTGTCCTAACAGCAGGCGTTCCATCATCTAAAAAAGATAAACACCTATCATATGTCACTCCAGATCAGACAGGAGACCTAAAGGATTAGGGGAGTTGCACTTGTTACTTTGTTGTTTTAAAACAGAAATCACTTGATTTATATTGTGATATTTACTGGAAATGACACACTGTAGCCAACAGCCAGTAGGAAGCTCTCAGGCGATCTCCCTCTAGCCAGCTGCCTTCTTCTTTAGGTTTTCTGGAGTGAAACAAGAAGGAGGTGTCGTTTAGATAACTCCTCATTTCAACTTCTCCAGTTTTCTCCACTTTGGAAGCGCGCTGCAGGAATGAATAGAAACAGGGCGTCTGATAAAAGGTCAGAGGTACGACTGGGCTGCGTCGCCCGGGGCCATTTAGGACACGGTGTCATGGACGTGGTTCCCGACAGCCCTATGCCACACACAGCTGCCACACGGCCGCCTTGTTTTTTTTCGTCCTTGTGAGGATTGCACATGGTGCCGTTGAACCGACTGGCCGTGTCCCTCACAAGTGCGTCGCTCTAACCAATGCATGGACTTTGCTGAGTGATACCCATGCCCCCCCCACACCCCTCCCCTCCCTCCCTTGACTGTGGCTCGCTCTGTCGTAGTTGCATCCAAACACGTAACACAGTGGGTGACCTTGCTCGGTTTCGTCACGAGGACCTGTTGTTTTGTTTGACATGGTTCCTGCTTCCCCGGGCAGGCGATGATGACCCCCAACATGCAGGGTGTAATTATGGCCATTGGCAAATCCAGCAGCGTGTATGAAAAGAACGGGCCTGAGACCGCCTTTTTTAAGGTACACACTCCCACCTCTCCTCATCCCACACGTACTCACTCCACCTCCATCCACCTTCTCTTCAATGTGAGTCTGTCTGCTCCTGTGTACTTTCTGAGTGCAGTGTACACACTTTAAGAAAAGTTACAGTCACTATTAAGGTAAAGTGTGAGGGGAAACTTCTCTGCCTTCAGACTTGTGCTGTGCAGGTGCTCAGCTCTGAACCACTCAACTTTCTGTGCGGCACATTAAATTATTGGAATCTGCCACATCCTGTCAGCACCCTTGACGTTGCCAAAATCATTTTTGTTTTGAACTTTCTCGTCGTCAAGTGTTCAGACGCTTGTAGCCCGTCCCTTTTTTTCTTTTCATTGAGCACTTGCCTCTCAAATAACGTGAAGAGAAACGGGACAGTTCCACAAACCACTTCTCAATAGGGACGTTGTATGGTGAAACAAAACAGGGAGATCCATTTCTAATGGGGGGGGGGGGAGTCAAGATGCAAATAAGCATCCCTAAATTGACTCCATCTCAGTAATAATTGTGTGAAATTGCATATGCAACAGTTTTTAAGTTCAGAGAGAGAGAGAAGAGCTTAAAAGAGAGCGAGTGAATGTGTTTTCCCGACTGAAAGTGTTTGATATTCAAGCACAAGTCCCACGGAGACGCATTAGCCTGCTGCAGACTCTCTGTTGTGTGTTTGCATCTGAGTACCCATTGAACCTGTGACTTTTCCACAACACAGAGGGAAGATGGCGTGCTTGTGTTTGCGCGCACAGCGTTTGCCGTCAACACTTCATTATTGGCAGCGGCTTAGTCCAACATTTACAGAATCCATTAGACTGTTGGCAGTCCCACCATTTCAATTTGATCTCTCGAATTGTGTTGCAGAAATATGAGCACTCAATCTGCAAGTGCGTCGTGACTTCAGAAATCAACTCGAAGCCGTCCGTTCCAGATGAAACCCGTCACTTCAGAAATTCCTTTTAATTGCAAAATAAAACCCGTTGCAGGTTACCTTTTTCTGTTCTTGACCCAAGAGGTCCAGAACAAGTAGTAGTATCCATGTCCATACCACCTCAACCGTAGTCTGCTTCTAACCATGACTCGTCACCTCTCTGTCTCTCTGGTCAGGCCATAAAGCTGGAGTATGCTCGTCTGCTGAGGTTTGCTCAAGAGGACACGCCTCCTGAGAACGACTACCGACTGCAGCACGTCATCGTCTACTTCATCCAAAACCAGGCGCCCAAGAAGATTCTGGAGAGGACTCTGCTCACTCAGTTTGCCGACCGGAACTTGGCCTTCGATGAGAGGTAGGTTAGGCCACTGGTCCCCAGTCCGGGAGTCGCGGGTCGTTCTTGATTTTAACGGGGGTAAGAGAACTTTTAAAACAAATCTACAGTTGGCCTTCATCTCAGCATTTCATACATTTCTGTGAAGAAAACTATATTTTTATTATTCTAATGTACATTTCAAAAGACAGGGTTAAAGGGCACAGTGCAGACCTGAACACAGGTTTCATTCACAGAGCCGTCTCTCGCTAAACCCCTTAGTTCTGCAATAGAAAAGTAAAACAGTGAAAACAACCAAAGAGCTAATAGAACAATGGCCAAGCGTCAGGGCGAGGGAAACAAGGAATTTGTCTTAAAAGAAGCCTGTTATGTATGTATGGTTTTTAAAAAAAAAAATTATACAGACAGAATTGTATTAAAAGTTCATAAAGAACTCTCTGATTCAATATTTACAGGAAATAATCTGCTCACAATTCATCCAAATTGCTCTTTTTACACAAACTTCCTGCAGTTATCACGTTCACAGTTTGGGTTCATTGTAATCTGTTGTTCTGTACTGTTATTATGCACTGAATAATATATAATAATAATAATAATAATAATAACCACTATATTATTATAATAATAATAATAATATATAATATCCATAAAATATGTCGGGGGTGGTCAGTTTACTCGCTGGTAGAAAAAGTGTTAGACTGCACTCTGCCCCGACATTGTGTTTTAATACAAATCTGCTCTAAAATGAAGTGCATTCGATTCTTAGTCACTTAATAGAATCAATTTAAGTGCATAAACTTACTCATAAAGACCAGCAGAGGGCAGCAGAGGCATTTCCTCTGACAAACAGGTTCACTGCTGCAAACCCTTCCTGTCGTGTTCCCTCTCTGCTTCGTTCAAACACAAATCTTATGAGACACATGACTTTTTAATGACTTTGTCTTTTACAAACTGCTGGCAAATATCAAGATTCCCTCCATATTGACATTGCGCTGTTCATGTCATTAGGGTACGCAGTGCCCCTTACTATCTCTTAAAACTTTTCAGCCACGCTTGATGGCCTCAATCCATATTCATGAGTGAAGAATTGATTTCTCCCTTCTCTGCTATTTTGAGCGAGATAATTAGATATACGTGTGCGTGTGGCCTCAATAGGAGCCTCCGGAGGAGTGTTTCACTTCTCCTCTCAGCACTAAGGAGTGATTTGTGAGGCCATGTTGAGGCCTAGGGGCAGGGTGGACTGTTTCAACTCCTGGAGTACCTCACAGTGACTCATCATCTCATCGCTAACGCCGGCTCCTCTTCCTGTCTCCCCCCTCAGGTGTAAGAGCATTATGAATGTGGCACGTGCCAAACTGGACCTAATCAAACCCGAGGAGGTCAACATGGATGAATACGAGGTGAGCAGCGCTGTCTTTATTCCTCCAAAATAGTAGATTTGAGTATTTTTATGCAGCATTTAATGCACTGATAGTTATGAATAAATAAAAAATGTCAGTATTTGCAGGTCGACAGGACTTTTGGATGTGCATTTGAGTGAGTTTGCCGACGCTAACCTCTGTTCATCTTCACCAGATGTGGCATCAGGCTTACCGGAATTTCCGCGATACAACAATCTTCATGATGACCGGCCTGGATCTCTTTCAGAAGACCAAGTATGGCGACACCTTAGCTCTGCCCCTCTTATTAGCAGAAACATTGAACTATGTTGTTAAAGCTTTGACTTGTGGGTTTAATGTTGCACGCGACGTTGGATCTACTTCCCCCGTCTGTAGCCAGTGAATGTTGAAATGTCACCTGCAGAGGGCGGCAACTCCCAGTCTGCAGCTCCCTCGCTTTGTAGTTAGTTGTGCAGTGAGTTCATCGGGTTTATTTCCTCTGTGAGACGGTTTCCTTTCAAAAGTCCTCAGTGCAGCTTTGATACTGTTTTTATCTGCGTGTAACATCTGTTTATCTTCTCTTCCCCAGTTACATGGAGGCTCTGATGTATCTAATTTACTCATACCAGTACAACAAGGAGCTATTGTCTAAAGGGCAGTACAGAGGGCACGACGAGGAGCTGCTCGGTCATTACCGTCGTCAGTGTTTGCTGGTGAGTCGTGGACTTTCTATTAAAATGAGTGAATAGACAGGTACAGAGGCCGTTACCTTTGTTTCCAGCAGTTGTGTCCCTGTGATCCCCGTCTCTTCTTTGTCGGTGCCCCTTTTTCCCCCGTATCAGACGTCCCCCCCCACCTTGCTAAAAGTGACTCAGCAAAACTAACACGGCCAGACATTTCTCCTTCAGTACTGAGCTGTGGCACGATAATCAAATTTGCTCTCTCTGAGATATTGCTTTGGCTCGCTCGCAGCCCACAAAAGATTCTACTGAGGGGTTGTTGTTTTGTTTTTTTCATCCGATGCTGCCAGATGAAAATCCTTTCAGCGTTTTGCTATTTTGTGAGGCCCCATTTTCATTCCACAACCCCCCCTCCCTCCCTTCCCCCCCTCTCCAAAAGCTTCAGCCCGTGCTCTGTGTGTTACTGGTTTGGGCTGAGGGTATTTTGGTCAGATTGGCCTCGTACTGGTCCTCGGCGGTGCACTCAGTAACCTTACACCAGCATTGTGCTCATAATGTAATCATTGGAGTGGGAATAGGAAGCAGGAGGGCCAGCGAGTGTATACACATTACCATGAGACACAAGCGTGTCCTCGGCTAACCTCAAACCTCAGCCCCGCATGGCCCCCATCGGTCATCTCAGATCTCTGGCCAGAACCTCTGGCTCCGTCCGCTCAGCTGTTTACCTCCAGCTCTTGTTTTAATTGAAAACACTGCTAACATTGACACAGTTAATGTACTTGGGTGTTTTTTTTTTTTTTTCTTTTTGTAAATCCAGTCCCCGGTTCCAAACTGGCTCGCATTATAGAAAAAAAAACAAAAAACAGCTTGTTTCCTCAGAGAGGAGGTCAGGGAGTTTGTCTGTGACAGCAAGGTGGTTTTGGCCAAGAACAGCAAGAAAAGCTTGAATCCACATGTTTGCAAGAACCTCAGGACCCTCTTCAGTTCCAGTGGCAGGAGGATATTCTGTGATACTAACGATGACTGTGAGATTACTGCTGGTGCGTTAGCCGTCTATACTTATCGATTGGAACAAATCGAAAACGTCTCGTGAAAGAATAGAGCAAGAATAGGGAAACGAATGATGCAGTAAAAATTAAAACACAAGAATGTTGTTCGGCGCAAAAACAATAACCTAAGACGACACAAATGTCGGCAAAGTTACTTTAAATTGTAACAATCTTTGTAATCTTCATTTCCTGGAAGGAAACTTTGCCTTAATGCACGAGTCCAAAGCAGAGGTTTTCAAACTGTGAGGCACTTCCTGAGGGGGGTCGTGGGGGGGACTGTAGTTCTCAAACATGTCCCATGATTTTCCCCTAAATCGAAGTATGTCAAAGAATAGAATTCCATAATCCATAAATATGAATGGGGTGGGTGTTTTGGGTAAATGTAAAAGCTATGTATCAGAGCATGAGTGGCCGTGTGGGGCGTGGTCATTTGGGGCGGGCCGCTCGTTGACTCCAAGGAAGTGAAGAAGAGTTCGGCAGTAACGTTGGTGAACTGCGGACGACGTGCTCGTCCTGCCCCTGAAGCCCCGCCCCCTTTGTTACACAGAGCGCTTTGGTAGTAGACGACCTTGCTTTATAGTAACATGAATGAATGAATGTATGACACATTGTCTTAGTAACTCGTGCCTTAAAGATTCCTCATGGCCTTCCCCCCCACAGAAATTAAACGAGCAAGCGGCTGCCATGTTTGAGTCGGGAGAGGAGCCGGAGGTGAGCACGGGCCTCGGCATCATGAACGAGCTGGTGGTGCCCTGCATCCCACTGCTGCTGATCCACGACACCGAGAGAGACCTGCTGGCAGTGGAGGACATGAGGAATCGCTGGTGCTCCTACCTGGGCCAAGAGATGGAACGTGAGTCCCAGAGAGAGAGAGACACGGCCTATTAGATATTTCTGGAGCGCTGAGGTCCGAGGTTACTAGAACATTCCCTTAACCCGTACCAAAGATCATCAGAACCAGGCCACAGCTCGGTTCATACAGGCCAAAGGCTTCGAGGTCGGGCAGCATTTCCACTTGTCCTGGGAAATCTGAGAAGCTAAATGTTGCTCAGATGATTTCAGAGCTTCCCAGCAATAACCGCTTTATCAGTGACGGTCGTCGTCCCAAAAGTCTAACGTATGAGAGATTTATTACAGATTACAAGACATGTTGGGGATACTTCACTTTAAGTTCCCCACTTTAGTATTTCCATTCGATAAATTCTTTAGGATACACTACAATCTAGTTCTGAGGACATTTTAAGAGTTGAATAATGTACAGTATTTGGCAACAATTATAACGTATCAACAAGTTTAGTATAATTAGACCGGTGTTTTACTATATTGTCATCATCATCTGTTTATACATCAGCCGAAGTAATAGTTATTGAAAAATACATTACTAAACACTTATATCTGCTAATAGTGTGTTTATAAACTAGAGCTGTAACAATTACAAGATAAAATACATGTAATGTGCAACATTAAACTCATGTGATTTATTGATTTTTTAAGATATTTTTTAGATGTGATTTTACTTAATATCTTTGAAAGTAATTTGAATATATGACTTGAGCTCTTTTCTGATATGAATTGTTCACCATCTGACATTTTGTAGAGAAAACAAGGTGTCAATTATTTGAAAAAATAATCTGCAAAAGAATCAATGAAAATAAAGATTAGTTGCCGCTCTATTAAAAATGTTTTTATTCTGATAATGCATGCTTAATAGTGGGATTTAAAGTAAAGTGTTGCCAACTGTCAGTCTGTCGCCTCATCAGCATATATCTTCAGAAATGGCACGAATACATTTAAAGCCACACGACTAGTGCTGCAACAATAAGTCGATGAATCGAAGGCCAAACTAATGAATTTCAAATTTTTTCTCTGCATTTTAAAGTTTTTGCCGCTCCGCATGCGACGAAAGATGGTCTGTCAGATTTCACAAAGAAATCTCTCCTGGAAAATAATTTCTTGGTCGAGAGATGCGAGTGAAGAGCGTTTTATCAACGTGTTCCAGTGTCAGTCTCTCTCAACAGCTCCTGGCGCGCGTTCTGGAAAACGCTGAGTGTTATCATTAGCTCCGCAATCTGTTTCTGTTGTGGAACATGCTTTCAAGCTCCCCGTGATATCACACGGAAAATATTTACCCTGTGATTTCTGCCTTTAGGAATCTGACTTTCACCACTTTGTGTGTTGCGAGGCCCATCCAGTAAATCTTTCCCTTTGCTTCTGTCTGTTCTCCTCCTCCTCCTCCTCCTCCTCTTCCTACTCCTGCTGCTCCTGCCGCCAACAGCCAACCTCCAGGAGAAGCTGACTGACTTCCTCCCCAAGTTGCTGGACTGCTCAACGGAGATCAAGAGCTTCCACGACCCTCCCAAGCTGCCCACTTACTCCACGCTGGAGCTGAGCGAGCGATTCAGCCGCGTCATGGCCGCCGTGGGCGGGGCGCCCACTGACAGGAGATGAGCTCTGAACGGACGGACGGACGGACGGATGGACGGACGGACGCCCGGACGCCCCTCCGCAATCACGGGCCCGACCCCGGGCAGACATCCATGGAACTCTCTTAACCCATGCCTTCCTTCTAAATCCAGGGGACTCTCGCTTCTAGCTGTTACTCCTCTGTTACTCTTTTGCTGCTATAGATTTTACCATTATAAATATGATTTCAATTTTTATTTTCGAAGCAAAATGGAACCGAGAAAGGAGGGGTGGACTGTTGGGGAGGGAATCGAGAAATGAGAGAAGAGATGTAAAAAAAAAAAAAGAAAAAACAGTGGCAATCCTGCAGTGGTTGAAAGCCAAGCACACTCTGCTTCAGCTTCTTTCTTTTTTTAAATAAGAAAACACGTTTGAGGGTTTTTTCATAGTTTATTATTATTGTTGTTGTTGTTGTTGTTGCTGTTTGATTCAAGCTTCCCTGACCGCACTCCTAGCCCTTTCTGAAGCCCCCCTCCTCTGTGTGAAAACGGATCACCCTGCTGCTCCGCCTCCAGTTTGGTACAGTATTCCCACGTTTTGTTTCTTTTTTTTCTAAGGAAGTGAGGAAGAGAGCCTTCAGAGTTAATCGGGCGGCTCAGAGTATCTCAGAGGGGTCTCATGTCTCTGTGGACCGCGCCAGAACGAGGGGTTTTAAGTGCTGTGGTAGACGGCCATGGACTTCCTGTGGCTTGTTAATAAATCGAGAGAATAAAGTTTTATTTATGGCCCTTTTAGGCCAAATAAACAAATGTTTGGCCTGATGTTGATTTTTCTTTTGCTTACCCAACAACAATGTACACCGACATTATTATTATTATTATTATTATTATTATTATTAATGAGATATATATATATATATATATATTCTTTTTTTTTTTTTTTTTTTTTTAAAAAGCCTAACTTGTTAGCATGGTAAGTATCACACTGACCTGAGCTCTGCGGTCAGAGGTCTGTATGTGATCCTTTGCTAATTCAGCTCTTATTATGCAACTTATTAGAATCAGACTTTTAATAACTTTCATTCTAATAATACATTTTTTGACTAATTTCCTGGAGACAGTCATTTCCGGGAACTCTGATCGCTACAAGCGAGCCACGAGATGAAAGCAGGAAGGCATTTTTCCAAAACGTTGCTACCAGCCTCGTGCAGCTCATGAATCAAAATCCTCTTTTGGAATGGTTTTGAATGTGCAGTGCGTTGGTCTTGAATTTGACTCCAAGCCATAACTCCAAACCACTGAAAGTCATCCATCTGGAGGAATGTATTTTCTCCAGTGTTTTGCACAGATCTGTTAACGAGCACACGTCGACGCCCACCCGCTGGTTTGTCACGAAGCGGGCTGATGTTTAGCTCGTCTTCAGTGTGCTCATCACGAGCTGTACAGACCATCTTTGAGCTCTTTCTTTTCAAAACGTATCCAGCTGTCACAGGACCTCAAAATACTTTTGTGCGCACAAACTTTTGCAGACTCTAAAGGATGAACCTCTAGTGACGAATTACAACTGCTTGTGCATTCCTTCACATCTTCCTGTGCCAGTGTTGAACCATCAGTTGACGGCTTGTCTGCTACAGTTGTGTCTTCCTCCTCTGGCCTTCATTTCCATCCACAGTTCGGACACATCATTGGATGAGTGTTGAACAGATGTTGCTGCACACGAGCTGTTTTCAAAAAACAGTAGTTGGAGTGTTAACCCCGGCTCATATTGACTTGATTTGGTTCTGCATAAGAGCCCTTTTGTGTAACAATGTACCCATCTAAACAGATGTATTCACATCCTTTACTCAAAGTAAAAAATACTATACATCATATAATCCATTGTGAGTAAAAGCTCTGCATCAAAAGTCCAACAAAAAGTCCAGAAATATCATCGGCAAAATGCTCTTTAAGTATTTAAGTATGCATCAAGTGTAAGCAGCGTTTTGTTACTGTAGCGGTGGAGCTGGCTTTAACTAGTTTATATACAGTTAGGTAGTTTGGCCTGGCGGTTCCCAACATCGGGCTCGGGCCCCTCCAAAGGGTCACTCCTGAGGGGTCGTGGGATGAGGAAAGAACGAAAGGAAAAAACGAGAATCTGTAACAAAAATCTGCACTTATTATTTAGATTTTAGGGCAGAATCTTTGCTTTGTTTTCCTACATTTTTTAGCTTTTTCCTTTGTATAAGATATGATTTTATAAAGTATCTTGTGGAGTAAAACTGCAATACTCCCTTATGAATTGTGGTGGAGTTTAAGTATCGAAGAGCATATAGTACCTCAAAATTGTACTGAAGTACAGTACTTGAGTAAATGTACTTTTGCGGCTTACTTTAGCAGCCTTTAATCCCAGAGTTATAGTAACAAACGAGTAAAAGATCCCCACTAACAAAAAGGCATCAGTTGGAGTTAAAATATCTACACCCATAATAAGAAATACATCAAAATGCAAAACTAAAGAAATACTCTTCCAGCAGCAGAGCTGCTCTGCATCTATTTGGTTTCCTGTGGTATAAATAAAATAAACTGGCATGAGGAAGCTGAGGTGAGTGGAGTTTCTCATTACTGCCATTTGGAGAGTTGCCATAATTTACCTCTGGGGATGTCACGCCTCTCTTTACAGTCCTTCCTTTGCTACTGTATCCGTCCTTCCTGCTAATCGCACTGAGGCAGATCGAGCAAACCGACGAGGAAGCTTTCCTCCCTCAACTCATCTTAACAGTTACTGAGGCAGCAGGTGGTGGGGAGACATGTGGAGTGTGACACTAGTCTCCTCTCCACTGATTCTCCGGTGTCTGAGCACCTTTAGACTCCCTGTGACACCTGATACGCTGACTCATCGCTATCTGCCTGAAGATGAATACCTCTCTGTTTATGAGTATTTAATCCTTGTCATAAGATCCGACAAGTAATATGTTTTCAAGATCCATTGTATGATGTCCTTGGTTTACCCTAGTTTATAAAAAATAAAAAATAAAAACCAGGGCATGAGTTATCCTCTTCGTGTGTGTGTGTGTGTGTGTGTGTGTGTGTGTGTGTGTGTGTGTGTGTGTGTGTGTGTGTGTGTGTGTGTGTGTGTGTGTGTGAGACCATCTTTGAGAGCTGTTTGGGATTGCAAATGTTTATGGGGCATTAATTATCATTATTGGCGGCTGCATTCCCTAATTTTTGCTCATTATTTCTATTGACTTAAAGTGGGGCATGAGGCCAAATAATGTGATGATTATGGAGTAGAGACGGTGGCAGTTTAATACGGGCCATGATACTGATGGACAGGCCTAATTAGCGGTTTGAACTGCTTTTCCAACAGCATCCAAATTGAAACCCCAAGGACACAATGCACGACCTGCTGTTAGTCAGAGAGGGGGAGAGCAGCAGAGTAAAATACACACACCTTGGCCAAGTCCTTTTTAATTATATATTCAATAAAATGTACACTAACGTGTGCATTTATGTCTTAGATATACACATACACTTTACTTATAAGGCTCTATCCTGTTTAGTTAACTGCCCCAGCAGTTATTTTTTTATACCACACAAATATGGTTTAATTATCTAGTTAGAAATACATTTGTGTTCAAATCTAAAAGTATGTGGGGCGGAGTTTAATGCATTAGAACATCCTGGTCTTTTTGGCATACTGCATTCGACAAACTGTGTTTTGGGATAAGCTGAATATTTTCCCGGCATGCTAAATGGTCTGGTAATGATGGGCATTGGAAAGCACAAGCTGATTTGATGACCTGATGGACAGACTGCGCAATGCATCATGGGTACATAACTGTGGCATTGCCCTTGGCGGGCTTCAGCTAAGGGCTGTCGAACACAATTCCTTTCAACACGGGTAAATGGATAAATAATCATAAAAATACATTATTGGTTTTCATAATTTTTTTTAAAACACACGCTGTTGTTCGCTGCTGGATGACGAGGCTTCTGAGAGGGAGACTTCTCGACCCGGAGCCCCCCTCGTCGAAAACTACGGCGGTGACGGAGCGGCGGACATTTTTAAGTTAGTGTCAAGACCGCGGCGGACTGTCTAAAAAAAACATTTATTTATTACTATATAAAAAATAGTAATTACAGTACTTTGGTGTGATATACGTCATTGTGTGTATTCTGTACCACTGACTCTTCTTTATTGCGTCATTCTAATTAATTTGTTAATTTGCTAATTGTTGTTTGCTAGTACCTGGGTCAAACACTCATGACACGACTGTATGTCCCTGGTTATAGCAACGGTATGTCTTTGTGAAACTTAAACGTGTCTTGTAACCGAATAATAACAATTGTGGCCACATAAATGTTTGAAGTTCCCATTAACAACATGCTGTTCACAGTCACAGCCTTCAAGGTCAAAAAGGTGAAACCTGGTGGGCAGACTTTACCAGCAGGGAACTGGCTGTGGCCCCTAACTAAAAGGGCCTCTAATAGCTATAGACTTATTATGATGCTTAGATACTAAAAATATTGAATTGTGTTACCATTCTTAGTTATTGTACCCAGGAATAACTTCAAAAAAGCCCCACAGCACAACTCAACTGTATACTACTTACTGTGTACTTTTATTTCAGAGGAAATCATTGAAGTACTACATTTACCTGACAGAAATATTACTGGTTACGTAACAGCAGATTGACATGTGACACAAAATCTAAAAATTCAACTGTGATGCATTATTATTCATTAAACTATCCAGCATCATATCAGAATTGAAATCTCATCCTTGAACAGACTTTAAGTACATTTAAGTACATTGTGCTGATAATTCCTCTCTTTCACTCTTCATTTGAAGCAAACACTTGAATGCAGGACATTGTATTATGCCGTATTAATAGTTTTACTATTAAGAGTTAATAGTCCTACTGTAGAAGCATCTTTGAGTACTTCTTCTACCACTGCCAATACCAACATTCCGAGTTAGAGAAAGGGTGAGAAGTAACAGTGTTTGCCCTCAAATCACAATAAAAAAAACATCAGTGGCAGACTTTACACAGCAGCTCTTTGGCACGTCGATGTCACAAAGAAAATTATTTAATTTGCGGCTTTCTAAGCAGCTCAAGCTCTTAGAAATAGTTTATTCTTTAAGTTCCATTGCAGTCTAATTAATTTAAAGCTAGTCACAACGTGCCCGCGTCCCACATCTCCCCAGTTTAAGACTGGCCCAACGTTAGTTTGGTAATATTATCTCGGGCCCTGACACGATAGATCCCTGACAGCTCTCCATTAAATCTTAAGCTGGCAAACAGCAACACGCTGTATAAATATGTGAGATTTTGAAGGGCTTTAACTTTGAAAGTACACATCCAAATGTCCTGATACTGTTTGAGTGACACACTGAAGTGATCTGCTGTCATTCTGAAGTGGCTTTTGTTTTGTGGTAATAACCTGTTTTCTATTCATTATATCTAATTTTAAAAGGCTTTTATTTTGAAAATCCACATCAGGTTGCCCTATTATTATCTGAGTGACACTCTGGGGTGGTGAAAATGAGTGTGTAGAAACATGAAGTTTGTCAACCTAAGGTGGTGTACTGTCATTTTGAAGTCAGTCTTTGGAAATTTATTTTTTATTATTAAGTTTGATTTATTATTCACACAATTGCAATTACATTTTTCTCTGAAATATAGTTTGCAAGCAATAGTTATTATTCTTTTTTATTTATCATTCATTTCTTTTATTGATATTTATTCATTCACAAATGTTATAATTTATGCATTTGTTATTGATAAACTGACTGCTTTATTAAATGAAAATTATGCCTCTTACATTCACCAGAACATAGCTTACATTGTAGCTTTTATTTTTAAGTCTGTTCGTACACACTCTTACTGTAATGTCTACTACAAAGCGGCAAAATAATTTTCTCGTACAACAATTTAGAGCCATAACGAAGTCTACAAAGTCATAGTCTTGTCAACGATGCTTTTGCCCACCAGTGCTATGCTGTGCTCAATTGTTTACAAACAGCTGTACGTTTTATACTATTGTATGACTGACAATGTGTTTGGTATATTTGGAACATGGTCTTTAATGATTCACAAATGGATTGTAGAAAATACCGCTTTTGTATTATGACTCTGCATTATTTTACCTGCGCTGTGCCCTAGATTATATCCAGCCCAGTACTTTGAACCAGTTTGAATATAAGTAGTAATAGGCCAACAACCCATAATATGCTGATTTCCACTTGACAAGAAGTAATTACAGCTCCTAATGTGTCACTGAAAGGTTGTTTTTGACGCTGTTTGTCAACAAATGTGACTATTCAGTTACAAGAGACGTTAATGTTTCCAAAGGACATACCTTTGCTATCACATTACATTACATTTCATTACATTACATTTCATTTAGCAGACGCTTTTATCCAAAGCGACTTACAATAAGTGCATTCAACCAAGGGAGTTGAAACCACCATAGGATACATGTTCCCTGAGTCGGTTGCTAGCTAGCTTACAGCCAGCATATTTCCAAAACTTTCACTTATTCTCACACGTATTTATTGTGATGCACTTGGCCACAAAGTCTGTCAAAGTCATTTAATGTTTCCTAAAAACACACTTTCCCACAAGCTTAATTGTATTAGGATTATTAATCAGTCAGCAACAAAATACATGGAAATTAAAGTAAGTGAAATGTAATCAGTCAGTCCAATACTTTTTATTTCATGCGCCAAGGTTGGTCTGGATGTGTGGCAACATAGTTGAATATGAAATGAATGCAACTCAAAAATCTGATGATTTTATTTTATAACATACAGACGGTGACAGATGGACTGGTGTTTACACAGTTTGTGGGACTATGGAAGAGTCTTCAGGTTTGTCCAAATCCTGCTTGTCTTTGTCATTTATATTCATGAACATTAAGCAGTTCCCCACTTCTCCAGTATAACTATACATTCTATAAAAAGTGTATGATTTTGTGTTGCATGGTAAGACAGGTGCTTTTATTTGTGACACACTTGTAGATTTGCAGCTTTAATGGATGACATCTGGGAAGAAGAGGAATGAACTTCTTCTCTGTGCTGAAGCTCTGAGGTAGGATATTTATTCTCATTACCAGCTGTGTTGTTTAATGTTGTTGAATATTGAAAGAAATCATCCAGTACGATTTACACTTCCTGAGAATATCACAGTCTCTGATGTCTGGGACTTCAGAATACCTGAATTGTTATTGATTATTGTGTCAGTAAGTACAGTATACCATAAATATTTCATCACATAGTGTGTCATAGAAATGTCAATAAAAACTTTAAGTATGGTATGCCATAAAAATGTCAAAATATATGATGTAAAAAAAAAAAAGTCATAAAAATGCCATAGTATGCCATAAAAATATCATGATATATGATGCAAAAAGTCTAAAATCAGATATTCTTTTGTCTCCTGACAAATTTACGTGAAGTTATACATGCTTTTATTCTCTCTCGCCTGGACCCCTGTAATGCGCTTTGTGCTGGTATCAACCAGAGCTCCTTCACCGACTCCCAACTGGTGCAGAACGCTGCCGTCCAAATGTTAACAGGCCCGAAGAGAAATTAACACATCACTCCCGTACCAGCCAACTAACACCGGATGCCAGTTATTCACCGTGTTCAAATCCTGGTGGGAGAGTCTGACGTAACGAGGTCGTCTTGACCAATGTTGCTCCCTGAGGCGCTGATACACCAATCACAGCTAATCGTCACAATCACAGCCACACAAATAGCCATGGTCGCAATAACACTCTTTAATTTGTCGTTCAAACTGAGCAAGGAGATACATTTGTCATCTTTTGGTTTTGGTTTAAGAATTGAGTTGCAACGTGTTAAATCATTCTACAGGTGGATATATTTTTTATCCAGATGGACTGAAGAGTCTTCTAGAATATGTACAAAACAGGGTTTTTTTTTGAAAGCCAGGAATTTATCTTTCAGAACTGGTATTCCAACCCAATGAGCTAATGACTACGCCATCATACCACTATCCTAGCATAAGACCCTGATACATTCAAATAACTCAATAATCGTAATATTTCTGTGCCTTTTGTTTACCCGGGAACGATTACTACGGGAGTATTTGGTCATTTCGGCCCCACTGGGCTCAGCGAGCAGCGCAGCGAAGCCTTTGAAGCCGGCAGAAGAAACCGCATTGGTTTCAACATTGCAGCTAATAAATGTTTACACAGTCTTTTCTTTCCCAGCAAAGCTAAATATCTCACCTTTCAGTTGAGTCAGCATTTTGTGGTCAAAGAATTCTCACCTTAAGAAATGTGCAAAAAATAGGTGTGTTGTGGGAGCTCAGCCTTCTGCAGCTGCAGTGGGTGAATCAGGCCGTAGCCTCTCAGAGCACAGACCGTTCCAAGCTCACGCTGCTGGCAATTTGCAGTCGCGCTGAATAGAAAGCAGCGGAGGGCATTCTTCACACAGCCCTTCTGAACACATATTTAACATCTTTGTCCGCGTGGGTCTTTAATCCCCCTTGAACTGAATATCAATTAAAAAGCACCTCTTTCTAGTCAGGTTCGAGAATAGCTGATGGGGGGAAAAGGGGATTTCAAATTGCTGCCCGTTCATTTAGCACTTCATGGCGCTTTTCTGAGAGTCCTGCCCTTGTTGGGCCATGTTTTATGGTCAGATAAAAGTTGTGCAGGGAGACAAATGGCATCCGGGCTCTGTGCCAGTCGCTGGTGTTCCACAGCAGCTACCGCCTCGCACCGGGGATGTGATGAGAAAACTTGGTGGGAGAAGGGGCCTGAGGTGAGGATCTTTTTTTTGTCTGTGGGGAGGGGAGCACTCAACGTGCCACTTCCATGGAGAGGCCAAACAAGATGAGGTAGCCGTCTGACTGCCTCATTACTAGAAACCCGGCAGCTGCCACCAAACTGCTGAGATCTGCTTCTCTGGGAACGTCAGCGAGGGCAAAACTAATAAACTTCTGGTGGTAATGAGTGATGTTGAGCATAAATCCTTTTTCTCATGGGATTGCCTGTGTTGTTGCTGTTGGCTCGGTTGCCTGGGGCATAAGCATCTCACTGGCTGCGGTGTGCATGCGCTTTTTCCTCCAATAATTTTTTTTTGAGTGAACTCGGATTTCAAAACTGAGCATATGCTTTCTGTCAATTACTTTTGTTTCTGTTTAAACACATTTTTCGTGCCTTGTTGACTTTCATGAGTCCGTCAGCTCAGCGTTGTCAGGGAGTTTGAAGACGAGGGGGAAGAAAGGCAGTGAGATCACCTCATACTTGACCATCCCTCTCACCACTCCTTGTTCTCCATTGGTTCTCTCTAAACACAGACTCTGGGACTCTTGGAGTGTTGGCTTTAAAAAAGTTTAAAGGGCCACCAGTCTCTTTACACAAACACGTTGTGTGGCACTGTGTTCATTCAATCAGCACACGAGGAAAGAACCCGACATGTGTTTGCAGAGATAAGACTGCAACAGGATGAAGCGCTGACACTGTTGCCAACTTGGCGACTCTCTTGCTAGATTTAGTGACTTTTAAGACCCTCTTAGTGACTTCATTTCTAAAAAAGCGTCTGGTGACAAATTTAGCGACTTGTTCAGATCATCAGGGAAAAAGCAAGAAATATATTTAAATATATTGTACTGTAATTCATTCCCATGTCTGCTGTTTAAAGTAATCCTGGTCCGCGGCTCTTCTGTCTCCTCTTGCGCTGTGCGTAGGCAGTCAGAAGGTGTGGGGCAGGCTCTGAAACTAGTTTGTTTGATCCTCTCCCTCCCTTTTATATATATATGCGTGTACATGTATATATATAAAATCAATTTCTATTTTTTTTTTACTTCAAATATACAATGTCCCTGTAATGAGTTTATCATAAATTGACTAAAGATTTCTCTATCTACCTTTTCCACCTGACATGGAATGTCTTCTCTCTGTCGGGAAAGGAACCGGAGCTGGTGCAGGAGATGGAGCGGTACCAACTAGATACAGTTGGGCTCACCTCCATGCAAAGCACTGGGAGTGGAGTTCTGGAAAGTTCCCCAACTACAGTTCTGCTGGGGGACTTCAACGCTCACGATGGAGAAAACTTGGAGAGGGTTGCTTGTGAGGAACAGCCTGCCTGATCTGAACCCAAGTGGTTCTTTGTTGTTGAACTTCTGTGCTAGTAGTGGTTTGGCTATAACAAACACCATGTTCGAGCATAGGGCAGTTCATAAGTATACTTGGTACCAGAACACCCTTGGCCAAAGATTGATGATTGACTTTGTGGTCGTATCATCAAATGTCTTGGACACTCGGGTGAAGAGAGGAGCAGAGCTATCGATTGATCACCACCTGTTGGTGAGGTTGCCGGATAGACCAGGTAAACCCTAACGTGTAGTGAACTGGGAATTCTTGCTGAGGCCCCTGTCCACGAGGTCTTCAACTCCCACCTCCGGAAGAATTTTTCGTGCATCCCGGAGGAGGCTGAGGACATGGAATCTGAGTGGGCCATATTTGAATCCTCCATTGTGGAAACGGTTGTTGTGGTCAGAAGGTCATCGGTGCCTTTCATGGCAGCAACCGCCGTCGCGCTGAACAAGGAGGGATTTCGGGCTTGGCTGGCCCAGGAGTCTCTGGAAACAGCAGAAAGGTACCTGTTGTGGAAGGAGTTCGGGGAGACTATGGAGAAGGTCTTTCAGTTGATCTCAAGGATGTTCTGGCAAACTGTTACATGACTCAGAAATGGAAAGCAGGGCTTAGCTCAGGCTATGCTCAGCAGGGGAGGAGAAGTGCTGACCCTGGACTGGGGATATTGTCAAGCGGTTGAAATTAGCTTACTCTTTAGGGTGGCTGGGCTCAGCCTTGGAGATGGGGTGCGGAACATAGACATCAGGAAGAGTCTGAGTAGAGCCACTGGTCCTTTGCATCGAAAGGGGCCAGCTGAGGTGGTTCGAGCATCTGATCAGGATGCCTCCTGACACCTCCCTTTAGAGGTTTTCCAGTAATGTCCAACTGGTAAGCGGCCCCGTGGGTAGACCCGGAACACAATGGAGGGACTCTATATCTTGTCTAGCCTGGGAACGCCTCGGGGTTCCCAGGAAGAGCTAGAACGCGTTGCTGGGTAGAGGGCTTTCTCCTGAGCCTACTGCCTACTGCCGCAAACTGGACCCTGATAAGCGGAAGATGGATGGATGGATGGATTACATCATCTGGCAACCTTTAGCAAGTTTTGGACCTTGGGCTAGCTACTTTCATTCTAAAATGAAGGGATTGTAGTTGTAATGCAGACCATAACCTGTTGTGGCTCTCCATTTAACTGGTGATGAACAACTTGTGATATTTTGAATGTGTCATCAGTGTAGTAACTTTATTTCTGTCTGATGCCTATCTAAGTAGACTAACGCTATCAGGACTAATACAAACAAAGTGAATGGAGTCAACAGCAGTGTGTGAAAAACTGCAACTGTGTTCTTATGTTTCCAAAATGATTACATTTATTAATGATTTATTTTCTAAAAATCACCTTGAAAACAACTTCAGATAGTGGCAGCTTTTGCATAGTTTTGCAATAACAGTTATCTTTAAAAAAAAAAAAGAAAATTGGTATGGTTTTATATCTGCAATAAAATGCATTGCTGTCTCTGGTTCATCCTTTGTAATATGTTCTTAAATAGTCCTGATGAGGTAACTCTTGGGAGCTATTGAATACTTGTTCTTTAAGAAGATGAAGTCCTGAACACAGACTGACGGAAACG
The DNA here is from genome assembly GCA_016806645.1 of Ophiodon elongatus. NCBI lineage: Eukaryota > Metazoa > Chordata > Actinopteri > Perciformes > Hexagrammidae > Ophiodon > Ophiodon elongatus. The sequence continues at coordinate 265,645 of JACSYO010001904.1, forward strand.
AAGCAGGAGCAATAAGCACTCCCATGCAAAGCACTCCAGACATTCAGTGTTCAATTTCCCTTTTAGGCAAAGTCACAATCAGCAAAAAGAGTGTCTTGGCTTCTAGTCAATGAGGAAAAGGACTGATGCTTTTAATGTATGAAGAAACATTCACTGAAACCCAGGGCCATAAATCATTACCATAAGCCCTTCCAGCCCACAGTTTTCTTCTTTAATTTGCCCTCCCTCCCCCACCTCGTGGCACAGATCACGGAGGAACTCACTAAGAGTATTGTTCCTCCTGCCAACTCACTTGGCATATCTAGTTTTATTTAGAACCCCTTCGGCTGTTTGGCAGGAAGAGGGAATAAGCGGTGTTAGAGGTATTTATGAGGTTGTCCTCGAAGAACCTTTCTTTATATCAACAGTTTGACATGTGACAGTAAACTTGATGTTGGCAGTAACTATGAAGAAGTTGTCTGCATGACTGATGTTGGTTGCGATAGCTGCCGAGCTAGCGTATTAATTATAGTAGCTTTCAAACAGACTGATTTCCATGAAAGACACAATGTTTGGGAACTACAATGACCAGTTTCTTAATGATTACAATCCTCTAAAAGGTTTTACTCGTATCCAAATCCAATTCCTAAGCTGGTTAATATGCATCAGCAGCACTCAGATGGTTAAAGTCTAAAATGGGAGCAGGACTAAAAGTGTGGGCTGTTGGACCAGTGGTCTTACCATATTCCTGCAGTGTCCCTGGTTTGAATCCTGTAGACAGTCTTTGTTGCATGTTGTTCCCTTTTTATTTAAATTGAATTCTATTTTTAGGTCGTCCGTCCATCTGTCTGTCTCGTAAACGTGATATTTAAGGAAAGCCCAGAGGGAATTTCTTCAAATTTGGCACAGGCATCCACTTGGACTCAAGGATGAACTGATTAGTTTTGCTGGTCAAAAGTCACTGTGACCTCACTCAAAAATGAATGTACTAATTATGACAATTTCACACGTCTATGAGGATAAAAGGATGAAGTGAGGACATTTTGGACAGACAAGGATGTTTAATGCAACGAAGGCATACAACCGTGAAGCAGTAATTCTAGTTCAAGTAGACTGTATTAAATTGAAGCTGCATTGTTCAATTCATGTATTTCTTAATGCAGAATGTAAAAAGAAAAAAAGCATAGCAACATCTCAATATTTCATCAAGGTTAAAACATAATAACGTTCTCTGTCATTGGACTCTTTAGTTCAATGAAAACAACATGAAATATAATAGCCAAAAGCATCCACTTTGGAATTCAATCTACTGTGGAAATTATACATGGTCAGTGATGACTTTGACAAAAATCCCAACTTCAAAACTGAAATTGGAACTCGCGCTAACACTTGGCAGCTGTATGCCAGAAGCCTAAGTGTAAGGCAGGCATACCACATTTCATGCAAACCAATTGAAAGTTGAGTATTTCACACTGCCCTAGTGGCTAGAGTAGTCAGACCTGTCTGCATGACCATCTGTATCACTATGGAAATTGCTGCAGCTGTTAAAACCTCATTTGTAGCCTCCCCATGCTGACGTCTGTCTACTTAGATAATGCCTCACTGGCAACCGGTGAGATGGAGCCACGAAACCATAACAGGATAAAGTAAAATAGCAGAATACTCAGTAAAGCCTCAGTCTGTGGCTTCAACCTTGAACATGTAGCTTGACGTACAGGGTGTCAGTGTATTTGATGAGAATTACTTTGTATATGTCGACCTCAAAATGTCAGAATAATAACTACCAGGTTTACACATATTTGTTTTTGTATTGAGCAATTCCCCCCCCAAACAAACTCTCCCATAATCCATTACGTTTTCTTTCAGTTAAAACTAGTGGCAACTCTTTTTTTTGTCTCTGGTGTCGGTTCTGCCCGGGCTAGACCTTCAAACTGATGCTGCCTTTCCTCATTTTCCTGCATACTTCTATGGCAGGCCTGGCAGCAGCTAATGTATCTTAGGTTTGCTTTATGTATAGTGAATTTAACTATAATGAATGTGTATAAAAATACAATTGTCGTTAATCTGCCTCATTTGGTTCTAATTAACCACCTACCAGTAAGCAGGCTAACGCTATCCAGGTAAATTAATTCACTGTTCTTTTTTTTGGGTTAAAAAACTACAATATTATTGAATTTGTAGAAATGGGTCTGCACTGCATCAGCTGCAAAATACCTTAAACCTTGTGACAAGTTAAGGTTACTGTCAGTTGTTTACATTGTTATCGCTGCAGGGATGAAACCTACGTTTTGTACAGAATAACATAAGATCCCAGGAAAATTGCTGCCTCTCCCTCATTTAGAGCTGACGTTCCACTGAGCCAACAGAGGAAACCATAGGGTGAGTCCGCTCAGGCAGCCGTTAGCAATTGAACCTAATTTCCGTCCTTCGTTTCTCTGCCGTTCCCTGCTTTATTTTGAGCCTGTCAGTGGATTTCTCCCCACTGAAAGAAGTATTTTTGTTGAAGACTAACAGATAAAATGCAGGGCCTTTCTCTCTCCTGCTGATAAAAATTGTCAAATAGTTTTGTAATAATCTCAATTTCTCTTAAGACTAGAGTAGCTCCTAACTTCTTTATTCTAACTATAAAGTCTGTCTGTCTCTATTCCCTTTGCATATCTCGAGAACTGTTCATCTGATCTACCTCACACTTGTCGGGTGTATTGCTGGGGACCCTATGACGTGCAGTGTCGGCTATGTTGCAATTTGGACGTGTGACACCTTCATTACATTTTTTTTAAACTTTGAATAAACAAGCGTACAGAGCTCTGTGGCGCAGGGGGGCGGAGCTTCAGGGCTCTGCAGACTGAGCTCAGTATGTCGTCCAGGGTGGACTTTTAAGGGCTCATTGCCTGCAGTTCACTTTTGCTGTTACAACTAAACTCTTATTCACGTTCTTGGTGTCATTGAGCAATGAGCGGTTTCCGACAACACAATCGACCCGCTCCGAATGACCACGCGCCCCGAACAGCCATGACCTGAATGGCCACTGCATTAGTTTATTAAATGAGAGACAACTTGGAGACTCTCTGTTTTCAACTTGGAGACTCTCTGTTTTCCTTTCTCTATCTTTATCTAGTGTTTCAACTTGAGTTATTCAAACGCTGACTTGTATTTTAACTGTATTATGTCGGGGTGGATCGTGGAGATGTGTGTTTGTGTTTTGCTTCAGCCGTTCAAAGTCGACTACTCTTCTCGGACATAGAAATCCATGTGATGATGATATTAATAACTAGAGGTCACTCTTAGTAAACAGTAAGAACCTTAATCGATATAGCGACCATCCTCTCCATCGTTTTACATAACAGGAAATCAAACTCAATGCCACAAAACTCGAGTACACTCAACACACCTGTGGGGCTGAGCCTCAGGGCTCTGCAGTCCAGCACGTTGTCTGCATTGGGCAGACAGCAGCTCATTGACTGCAGTTCACTTTGGCTGCTGGACGTAGCCTGCTAAAGCTGGATTCTGCATAATGTTACGACCAAACCTTTCTTCACTTCCTCGGGGTCAACAAACACGGATATCTTCAGGAACAGCTCCACTCTAGCTTTTCAACTCAAATTGCTCTCACATCTCCGAAAACGAATCTCCAAAACAAAATTTCCAAACAGGCATTTGCATAAACAGACCGCATATCGGGAATCTAAACGGTTACTTTCTTGCATTAAAATATATTTAAACTTAAATAAGTGGCATATTACAAGCTTTTATGAACAATACTTGAAACTTTCTTTCTGAAGTAAAACTATTAACTATAAAAAAAAACTATTGATACAACACAGTAAAAGAAATAAAAGCATAATTCAATATTTCATATCGAAAGATCATAATAAATCTATAGCAGTACGCTTCGCCTAACGGTAAAGTCTGCCTCTGGTTTTTTTCTCTGATCCACTTCACTCATAATAACACTAAGCGAAACAGTTTCCTCTTCTTTTGAACAGCAACAAGCAGAGTATCTCTTTACGTCAGGTGTTGGATCTGGGCAACAGCGACAACCAACAGCCCTCCACGGACGGCCTCCTGTTCTGCTGCCGTGGCCTTGAGCATATTCCTCATCACCCCTCCCCTCACAGTCCACCTGGTTCACCGTCCCACCTGTGCGTGGGCCATCGCCAATGCCCAGCCCATGTTCGACCCGTTCTGCTTAAGTCAGAGCCCCTGTAATGCGAGTGGTTGTGTTTGCGTAGACATTCTGGTTGGAGTGCCCAGACGAAGTCCTGGAGAGCTCTTCCTGCGTTTCTGCAATGAAAAAGAGAAAAATCTGCCTTCCTTTCCCTTGAAAATAAACCCAGGATTTATCTTCTAATGTGCTGAATCCCTACAAGGTTAGATGAGAAACAGTGAGACATCAAGCATGAATGCAGCACATCCTAAAATTGGATATGGCTATGTATATACAAACACTTATATGCATGCACTTAGACGGCACTTACATCAATGTAAACAGGACTGAAGCTATGTCTTGCTGCTTTTGATGACGGATGTTAAAATGCAGAGGAGGAGGAGAGCATGCATGCTGATTCTGAAAGGCTTTTAGTTCTCAATATGTGACTTTTACTGACAAGTAACTGCTGTTTGTTTACTACCTGTGGAGGGCAGCAGCAGGCTTGATATGCATCTATGCTGCATGTACTGTTAAAGAAGAATAAGACTAGGAGGAGGACAACAACACTAAGGGGGATGGGAAATACAAAACTCTAGACAAGTTTATTTTATCATTATATCACTGTGGATAACCATATGAATGAGACCAGATTTGTCCTTGACGCTATGTTTGCTGATATCAGTTGATAATTTTTGCAGCAGACATGTTGCAGCATAATAGGACAGGCATATGTATATTTATTCACAGAAGACATTCCTGACATGTCCCAGTGAGGAGAGCACCGGCCTGATTCATACGATGAATGATGGATGAATTCCATTCAGCTGCTTCAGTTTGATGGATAGAAGGGAACCAGTGTCCTCGCATCCCTGTCTAGTAGAGGGTGGAGGTGCGATCGACGTACAACCTGACAGATGCTGGAGTTTTGTGGCCAATACTGATATTGATATTTGGGTATGTAGCTTAAAATGATTTCAGACATGAATACATAAACTACATTCTTGATACGAATCCCTTATCAGCAAAGTGAGACATTTCACAGTTGAAAAAAGGCTCTCTGGTGGACTAACTATGTAATGGTGACACTTCTAAATGACCTCAAATCTGAATCTAATTTGGCATTTCTGTACTTCAATTTCATTTTTTGTTATCGTCCGTCATACACACCGATAACGATATATCTGCAATAAGCTCATTTTTATCGAGCTAGCTCTAGTTTGATTTGTAATACATTTAATACTTGACTTCTTTCTTTACAGGGCTTGTATAAAAACAATAAAGTATTCCACAGTTCATGACAATTCCTCCTCTGCATTGTGGAGGTCGGTTTATGGGGTTCTGCTGGTTCTTCTGGTTCTTCTTCACAGTACATTTTGTTCGTACACCCTCTGGTGTTTTGGAGAATAATACAACGAACAGCGCGTAGAGCATAAGCGCCTTTGTGCTTGCTCGTAGCTCGTGCGAACAAATCTTAAATGTAGAGCTAGTAGCTTTCATTAATAATGAGTTTTTTCACATTACATTTCCCAAAAAGAAAATAAAACAAGCAAACATATTCCTAAAGAAGTTTCTATTTGTAGTGAACATTCCTAAAGCCCTTTACTAGAAACGGCTGGGGAGCTTTGTTCGTGTTTAATATAGGTATGAGAATCTGACCATTCAGTCCGACTCCGTGGTTCATGGCTGTCACTTTGGGTTGTAGGTGAATAGAAGTGGCTGTCAGCAGCACAATGCTGCAAAAACGAGCAGCTTATGTCCGGACAGAATGAGGCCCAGGATGGCACCCTGTGCATTCCATCCTTCACCCGTGTGCACAAACAGGGTTTCTAATTGAATTCTTAATGGCGAGCCTGGGAGAGTCACCAAGTTGGACGGGCAATCCAAAATATCCCAATAGATCTTAAACAGAATGCAATAACTTCTGTTAGATGTCAATGGGTTGATAATAACGGTTGTCTCAATCAACAGTTTTAACGCTTTGTTCCTGCATCACTAATAGTGTAGTTTACATTTATACATAATACCATATGCCGCACACAGTACTAAAAGTTTTGAGTAAATTTGAGTTATTTTCAGTAAAAAATATTCAGTTATTAATTTACTGACAATAACCGACCTGTGAAAATATCAGAGATCTCTCAATCTTTTAATTAAAATAAATAAATTGTATTAACTATTGCCCTAGGAGGGGTTGAAAACATTAATTATATTTATTTTCTATACTTTTTATTACAAGCACTGAATGAACAAACATATCAAATCACAAAAGACGAGGCATAAACTCAATTCAAATAATTGTGTTTCATGTTTCTTTTCTACTAAAAAAACATTTAAACAGTTGTTTTCTATTTTCCATCACCAAAACAAAATCTTGTCAAGCAAGCGCAATCAAAATATGTAAATCTATATAACCCGGGTGTTATGTAAGCATTTGAGTGTCCAATTGGGCAAGGCATCGCCTTTTTATGTGGGTTCTCTAACCTCCTTACGCCCCTTTTTAAGTTCATGATAGCAGCACAGCCGGGTCCTGGACGAGGAGGCTTAATGTGTGTTCTTCTTTTAACAGGATCTTCCTGTCAAGACTGCCGTGGTAGCAGAAATATGGTAAGTGACCTGGTCTTTTGGTTTGCCTTTTACTATCATATTATTGATCTGTTGAAGTGAATGTGAGAGGGTGTTTTGGTTTTGTTTGTCACAGGCTGCATGCCATTACGTTAATGTTGAAATGCCTGTGCACTGTTACATTTTCAACTTGAAGACATCTCAGGAAACATTCTTCAGAACTTGCGCACATACATTTGGGTATGTGGAATTCCCACCATCCTACAAACCGGGAAATGAGACAACCCAGTCAGTTTTTTGTGGGCTGTCTAGATCAGAAAACGTGATTCAACGAGTCAATCAGATTTGGCTTCCCTTCCTCTGTCACATGCAGACTCATTAGAACATACCATCTGAGTATCTCCATCCACAGCTCGAGAACTACCTTTGCAAAGATGCACCGTATTTTTCTCGTCAACCAATCAGAGCAGACCGGGCTTTTTCAGGAGGGGGTCTTAAAGAGACAGGAGCTCAGACTGAGGGTGAATACAAGAATATTCAGACAAAAATAATGTTGTTTTTTTTTTTTATATCAAAGCATGTCACATGTTCTAGTAGAAACCCAACAATTCAAGCATGAACTTGAAAACGTCTCCTTTACAGTGGAAAAAATTCTTCATTCATATTTGAATTGAATATATATCTCAAATATTGGTATAGGAAAATTGTCCATAAGTCAGGATGCCATGTTTTATAACTGTTAGTGAACATGTCTGATGGGGAGTTTGTGTGAGGGAGGGAGAGACAGACGGAGACAGACACACAGAGAGAGAAAGAGAGAGAGAGGGCCGGAGGGACCCGTATTAGCTGGGACACTTGAATGGATTTAAAGAATAGGTTTTTACATGCAGAGCCGCCACAATACTGGGCCCTGACTGGCAGACAGTACCAGCTTCTCCGATTCAAATGACGCAAACCTGCCCCGATTGGAGGGATTCGAAAACTTGTTTCAGCAGGGCGTCCAAACAAACCCACGTCTAGTTGTGGACGTTGTGAACTGCTAGAATGGAGCCCATGAGAAATCTTTTTATTTCATTTAAAGTTTTATTATGGCATCTTACGTGCAGCGTTTTAATATGTGTTGCCAATAACACACAAAAGGGTTGTCCTCCTGCTGTCCATTTATAGCAGTATTATGGTTACTTGTTGAGTACCTCATTTTGTATAGATGTAAATCATGTTTGTCTTGCGACAAACTGTCTCTTATCCTCTTCCAGAGTGTTATGGCCCATATAAATATGACAGCGTCTTCAAATTCAGTCGATCAAACATCTGTATTAGCAAACCAAACAATAATGAATAAATCATTTTAAAAAACGGAGAGAACAAATGTAAAATAAAAAGCAGAATAGAGGTCAGTAATGTAATATCCTCCCCACATATTAATCACCTTAATATTATTCCTCTGTCCCTCTGCCATATTACTTTTAATACTCTCATTATCATGCACAATATTACTTTTCTATTTTAGTTTATATTAGGCCCTGGTCTTATGCACTTTATTCATTTATTTAAATATTCTTATCTTTACTCTTGTTATTATTCTGTTGCTGTAATTTAGTTTTTTGATTTTAGCTTAGTTATTTTACTACATTTATTTTACTGTTATTACCGTTCTATTTTGCAGTTGTGTAAGTATTACTTCTTATACACTTTATATTTATTACTCTTTTATTACTCTTTTTATACATATGTACTGTATATTTATACATACGCTATTGTTTTTTTCCCTATTCTTCTGTTGTAATCTTTGATCAATATCTGGCACAAGACTTCCCTTCGGGATTGATAAAGTTCTATCTCATCTTATCTCCAATCAGCATTACATTGATTGTGACTCGCTTCAGTGGTGTACATGTCCCGCAGTATTATCACCGTCAAGTGGCTGTGCGGGTACGGTTATGTGATCTCGTGAGGCCAGGCTGGCCCCCGCAAATGTAAGTATACACAGACTTAACTTCCCTGCCCCTCACACACACACACACACGCGCACGGGCACACATGCACAGAGGCTGACCCGTGGGTCAAGGTGCAGTGACTCTGACGGTTGTCTAACTGGGCCTCTTGAAACTCTTGCCTTGCATTCCAGTGCCCGGAGGAGGGGGTTGTTGCAGCCAGGCATATTACCAGAGAGAGAATGTGTGAGAGAGAAAGAGAGAGAAAGAGAGAGGGAGGGTGGGAGGGAGTAGTGGGGGTAGAAAGAAGCTGGAAGGTATTATGCACTATTTCCTCGGCTTTCTAGACGCTCCCGCCTGTTCCCTCCCACTCCTACGACACAGCAAAGGGGGACGCTGAAAACTTGAACCTGCTCCAACTGCCTCGGCCTCCTAACTAGCTTACTTGTTTTCCTGTCGTTCCCTCTCTATGTTTCTTCCTCGCCCCTCTCCCCGTCTCTCCCTCGCTCTTTCTCCGGGCTGTGTGTAAGAGGATCACTTTGTTTCCATTGCCTTTTTTTCTGCGGGGCTGCAGACACACATGGAGGAGAGGATTGGATTTGAGGAGATACTGACGGAGGTGCACAGCTGCAACAGTCCCCTCCATCTCCACACCAGGACTAATGCCCCCCCCCCCCCCCGCCCCTCTCCTACCCTCCCCTCCCTTCACTCTCTTTCTCTCTCTCCGTCTCCCTGTGTGTTTGACTGTCCCTCCGCCGCACTCTTTCTGCCTCTCGGAGGGGTGAGGGGTGCCATATGGGAGCTCAGAAAAATGGAAGTGGATCAGAGATAGGCAAGAGAGGAATCTGTCATTCTTCGGCTCGGATGTCGGGATCTACTTGGTAAGTAAGCGCTTCTCTCTTTCTCTCTCTCAGCACTTTTTTTGGAGGGAAGTTCTGTTCTGTAGGCGAACCGGGAATCTCCACATGCCCCGGATCCTCACTGTGTCTGATCCCTCGTTGCTTTTGATTCATGTGTTGCCAGCACTTACCTGTTTCGAGTTTTACAGTCGGACATTGTTCGGTTTTTGATCTTTTTTACTTCCACTTCCCTTCAATGTGTCAGAATGAATTTGTCCGCTGTGGCGATAAGAGGGGGCTTTGTGCGTTTTTGAATTTGCGCCACAAGTTTTGAGGGTCAAGGTAGAGTGAGAGGGGAGGTGGAGTGGAGGCCGACTAGGGGGGGGAAGGGAATCTGGAGGGGTCAAAGAGAATGGCACTCGGTCCAGGCAGCACAAAGGCTCTGAAACACTTTTTAATTTTTTTTTGTAGTATGACATTGTCACTGTGAAACATTGTTCCTGCCTCAAAACCTGGACACTGTACTGCATGTTTCAGCCGGCTTTGTTGCGCAGGCCGTTTACTTCGCTGATGAAGTTGCTCAGCGGTTTCACTTTTTCCTGAGTTTGGAATTTTCACGTCTGGGTTGAGTGAAGTTTTGAGACATTGAGCATCTGAGTTTGGACATAACTATAAGGCACTTTTATTAATGTCTCATTATTATATATTATTAAACGTAATTTATTTGACAGAAATGACCCCATAGAAGCTTACTATGACATTCGAAGATGAGAAATGCATTGCAGACTTGATTTTTTTTAATCAGAAAGAAACATAAGGTTCCAAGTTTGGCCCAGAATACATTGCTTCATGAATCCAAATTTTGTGGGGAGCGTTGCCGAAAGGTTGCTTGTTGTAGATTTTTAGCAGTTGTCCGTAGAAACAGGTCATGGTGGATGTTGCTGACAGTGCAAACTAATGCTTCACTGCAGGCTAAATGAAACTTCTCGGACCTGCATATAGGTGGTAAAGCTACACATTTGTTTCTACTTGAATATATTTTGTAGATTTTATAGTAATTTTGGTGATCAAAAAATGTTCCCCATACATTTTATTTATTTTTATAATAAATAATAAATAATTATTAATGTTACATAATGTATTTTAAAATGTTTTGGGCTCTTTTGGTTTGTACTCCCAGGTCATTGCCTGAGATAAAACTGTTTAGAAACCACGAATCCCTAACAAACTTGTCCTTTACCGAATCTCACAAAAATCTTTAACAAACCATATCATTTTCTTGAATTCAAATACTTTTTGAGTTTTCGGCTTTAATTAATTCAGAGAAACTGTGACCAGTCTTCTCTCCTCATAGAGTAACTTCAAGAACTAGCGTGCGTGTGTCCGTTACACGAGTCGAGTCGAGTTAAGCGAGTCAGGAATTGAACTTGAGAGCAGTGATTTTCCGTGTCCCACCTCGATGGTTCATCTGCAGTTTGGGGCTTTGACCTCGCTCCCTCGCTTCTTTGAGGAAATCACAGCCCGTCTCTGTGACCGACTCACTTTGTGCCTCCCTCGCTCCCTCTGTTCATTAGACATCTTAGTAACGTGGGAATGAAGTGTCTCGACCGCCATTAACGGACTTGTTTCTCCTGTGAAACGTGGTATTTAAAGCAAAAAAAAGAAAATGTTGAGCTTAGTTGCTCCTGTATGAATGTATTGTTAGTGTGCTCTCCAGTGCAGCATAATGTCTTTTTAACTAACTAGGCATGCTGAGAAGATTTTCAGGATTTCACTCAATACTCCTTTATAAATGCACTCAAACTGTCCGATGCAGAATCTAGTTCTCTATTTCGGGCATGTGGGTCACGAGCTAATGAAGCCGCGCTGAACACCTTCTCAATGAAGCTACTGTGAAAAAGTTGCAGTCCTGGTTGAGGTGGCTACTGTTTCAGCGATGTAACGTGATGAAATATAGAAGCATGAATTGTCTGCTCAGCACAGAAATAGAAGAACCATTTGTGGATGCATTTCTTATTAATTTTTACAGAGTTTCAAATCTTTTCTCAGTTTTTTTACTGCAAGTGATTTGGTTGGTTTTTAGAGCATCTGCTGTTGTGTATATTATTTATATATTTCAGTTGGGGTGAAATTCATTCATTACATTTCTATAAATCATAAAGCACAATTGTTAAGGGAGACACCCCAGGTGAATAAGGTAAACCAAAAAAATGGACTAATAAATATCACCATGTAACTTCCCCACTTACTTACATTAAGACAGTTGTTTTTTGTATGACAAGTTTTCTGAATATTTTTCTTTAAATATGCAAATTAGGCATTGCTTATGTGCAATATTTGCAAACATTTCCAGAACAGAAATGTTAACATTAAATAAAGCCAGGTTCAAACTTCCTTTTTCATTTTGAAGACCTATTAGAGTCAAATATCTTTAAAGAGGTAATTTTCTCTTTGTATCACTCCATAAATCAGAAAATACTGTCGATTTCTGGCTCAAACTAAATACCTAAATGTGTATTTTGGATGTTTTTCCACTAGTCTAAAAGAAGTTTATGGAAGAAGCAAAATAGCCCAAAATCAGTTTTTCAAAATTCATATGAGTACAGGTGCTGCTCACTAAAGAAAAAGACTACAGTGTTCTGTGGGTCACTATTAAGTCATTTGGTATGGTACAGTTCATTCTCTCTCCACGGAGCCTTTATTGCATGTTTTTATTAATAATAAAAACATGAAATATGTCACCAGATATGATCCTAGTTGTTTGTTGTCCTTTATGCCAGATGAAGACATGTCGCAAGATAACCTGCCTGACCTCCACAGCCAAATTTAGCCTCTCCCTCATGCCTCCTCTGGTTATAAATTAGCCCGGTTGCTGTTTGCAAGCAGTGAAAGCAAAAGCTCACTTAGTAGCAGTGATTTATTAGCTGTTCGCCTCCTGCTGCCATGTGAATGACAGAGGTGCCATTCAGGATGAAAACAGAAACTCTGACAGCAGGCAGGATCTGACTTCTTCAGGAAATAGGAGGTGGTTTCCTCTTTTGCCACTCAACCAAGAGAAAAAAAAGCATGTTAATAGTGCCACTGCTACTCCACATGAGTTGTTTGATAGTCATAAAACGTGTGCAGACCTACAGGGGAAACAAGAAATAGGAAAGTAAAGATAGAACTGAAGCACTTTTGTTGTTTGCATCACCTTAAGCCTAACTCTGTTTCCTGCAGTGGTGCTTGCAATTGGAATCCATTTACAGTTGCCCCCAAAAAGCAGGTTTTATTTTTCCACAACTGCTCGACTGGTGGCTCTTACTACAAACACACTGCTTTGCATCCGGTTCACTCTGTGACTTTTGTGGCACTGGAAAACAAAATCAGCACGCTAAAAGAAACCCCGTTAAAGGTGCAGCGGTGCTGGAAAGATTCCATCCCATATAACGCACAGTAAACGCCCCCCCGCTTATAGGCAACCTTTAACGTCTCTGTTCCAACGTGTGCACGTAGGCCTATGCTGTCTTTCAGTGAGCAAATAAGAGAGAGAGAGAGAATAATTCATGTTTCAACATTACTGATACAACACCACCATAAAACTCTTGATTACCACACATATTTGAAAGACCACACAGCTAAACAGGTGACAAAATAGCCAGAAACAAATACTTTCAAATGTTTTGGAGGCCTTACCCTCTCTTCACAATATACCACGGCAACATTAATGCAGCACCCTACGTCAATGGACAGCGACAAATAACAAACGGAGTACCATTTACATTTTAAATCAACATTTAAATGCTGCGCAGATTTATTTATATATGTTTTGCTATGTCTATTCATTGTGGTCAGGCTACACTAATGTTATTTGTATTAAATTATTTGTAAAATTAGATTCCAGTAGTGGCAGCGTAGGATTGCTTCCCATTCGTGTGATCCAAACATTTGCTTCAGAGGATAGATGAAACCGTTTTCAAAATTCACAACATGTTCAATCCATATTTGTTGACGTTCAGCCTTTCCGAAACAACACATTCACTGCCGTCCTGTGAATTAAGGCGCTATTATGCGTAGGACTGTGATGAACATTTCCAATAACTCCAGAGCATTGTAAAGCCCAAAAGTACACCACTCACCGGTCGTCAACTGTGTTTGCGTGTATCAGCTTAAATGCATATCAAACACATTATTAAATAAAAAAAGATTCCAAGGACCGGGACAACATTATATAAAAAGGGTACGCCCGGTGCATAAAGGATTATGGCTGGCGGCGCCACTGATAGGGTGCACACACATAGAGGGTCATTTGAGAGATCGAAGAGTAATCCATCTCTGTAAATCGAGTTGTGCCTACTCCGTTTACAACCATAATGCAAGTAAGATAACTTTGTTACGTTGGTTGTATGACAGTCACAATAATCTCAGTATTGCTTTACTCGGCTTGTGATCAAATTACAAAAAAGCATGTAAACACAATGAGGGACAACCTCATTTGTCTCTCCTGTTCTGTCCACAACACTTTCTGTCTCCCACAAAAGTACTACGGCAGAACAACCCAGTTTTTACCTCAAGGACAAGGACTGTGTTGAGTAACAACCCTCACATCTTCAGCTGCATTCTATCTGGGTTTTGTGTTGTGAATGGGAAGACAATGTGAGGTATTCTTAACGATACACCACAGTTCCTCACTGACAGACCAATGGTGGACAGTTACCCTCTTGGGCCTGTACGAAGAGACATGCTTCTAGTTGGGTTTTTCTGACTAATGTGGACGCACAGTGGGTGACTGTGAATCCGTGCTGTTCCAGGAAGGCATATGATGTGAGTAGTTATGAGAATAACTGCTCCAACGACGCAGCTGTTCATGCAGTCCAAGGAGTTCATAACCCTGGAGCCTGACTGACTATGTCTCGTCCCAGTACCTTTGTCTCTCTTCAGTGCTCGGACTTACTGGGACAATCCTTACTTCCTTAGAAAGACCTCTTCAGGTTGTTGATCCAGCTCCTGCACAAAGCTCAGTATTACCAACGTGACCATCCGTATGATTACGCTCAAGAAGGAGGTCCGGCCCAAATTTGGATGGCAAAGGACAAGCTCAGTCAGTCGGCCGGTCCAGTAGTTTTGCCGGTAACCGACCACTTTTGACGTTGCTTGCAAAGTCTGTTTCTAATTTGCTTGATTTGAGTAGCTTTGGGGCGACAGACTAAGTTACCTTGACATACGCATCTACCGCAGTTTGCCAGGAAAGGCTCTGTTTTTTAGCTTTTTATGACGTGGGTTCAAAACGACCCAGTGGACAGCAGCAGCAGACGGCAGACCAATAGAAAATGGGGGGTTGTGGCGGCTTAACTTGTATTTTTGTTTCGTGACAGTATGAGGTTGTTACATTTAGTGTCGTTAAGTTTATCTACATGATTTGCTACTACAGAAGGGGTTTCTTCTGCTCAAAGCTCGAGCCATCTGTGGTTCAGATCGTTGACAGCAGCCCACGTGTTTGACCGCAGCTCAGTTGATCAAAGATCACATCATCATGTTTCTTGGTAGGGTTTTCCTCGGTGGTTGATTAAGTGTTTGAGTTGTCTTGTTCTCCCTAAAATACCGTGAAACTATGGAAGACTCTCTGGTCCCACCAAACTAGGGCGCTCTCCCACTCATTTTCTTTTGTGTGCTATGCTGGTATGGGATGTCTCCGACTCTCCTCCATTGACTTGTTAACACTTTTACAAGCTTCTGTTGTTAAGAGCCTCCAGCTCTGAGCAGTGATGTGGCTTACTCCACCAAGATGGAGGCCTTCTTTAGGTATCGAGGGACTCTCAGTAGATCTGACGGACATGCAGCCTCTTGAGTAAATCACACAGTTAATGCGCCGTCAGCATTTTGAATTCAGATGTTAAGTGATATTTTAAAGACAGTGAGATAATTTTTCACTCCTCACCATGTGGCCAGCGATTAGCTAAGGAAATATCAATACCTCACCATGGATCTGAAAGCTAAGCACTAAGAGACCCAAGGGCCATGATATGTCTTCCATGGATTCATGGAAACAACTTAAACTTTATGAAAGGCATCATGGGTCATTAGCACGCCTTTATTTGATTTATAGTATCAAGGACAGATGGGTGCAAGATGTCATTCAACACTGAGATAATGATGACAGATGATATGTATCATAAGTCAGATTCTTTATTGAATTATTAATGACTTTGAGCCAAGTCCTGGTCCCCGTCAGTGGAAAGCAACACAGATGTTTTCTGCAATAAATGAATACCCATGGCTACATTTTCAGCTAAACCCATTATTGCCATATGAGTAAGAAAAGCAGAACAACATGTTGGTGTTTGAACCGAGAGCCATGCAAACGAGGTACCGCAAAGACGGCTAAGTCTCAGCTTGCATGCACGCACACACAAAAACACAGCATTGAATTTCAGCACAAATGGCCCCCAATGGGTTGCTTATAAAGGGGGTGAGGTCATGTCTGTGATGGAGACTGTGTCCCTTTACCAGTGATCCATTTCTTATCCAGCTGTCCTCACTGACACAAAGCAGAGAGGAATGAAAGGGAAGGACAAAAGAAAGAAAGAAAGAAAGCGAACGTTTACTTTTTTTTTTTTTCTCACCCACAACCTTTTCCTCTCACATTTAAATGTCCCTTTGATAAGTGAAAGCATGCTAAGATAAAACTTGCTGCTGCTATTGAAACACATTATTTTCCTCAAAAAAAGGGCTGATATGTGTTTGTGCTCCAGTGCATCCGATTTACATGTTGTTGCACATCTTATTTTGTGTTCCATCAATTTTTATTCTGGACCGTGGCCTGTGTCTCGGGTCAAGAGATCATTAGCAATTTGTCTGCTCGTCTTTGAGCTGACAGGAGCTCATCCTGCTTGTTTGCCAGCGAAGGGGGTGCCGGACTTCTTTGTGGAATCTGTGTGTGTGTGTGTGTGTGTGTGCGTGCGTGCGTGCGTGCGTATTTCTAGCCACATGACTCTCTACACCATTTTAAACAACTCGGTTGGTTCCTTTAACCGCTTCAGCCTCTCGGAGGTTTGGGGTCCGGGGGGAAGAGAAGGGGGGGGGGCATACAGAGCTCAGGGGCACACTGGGAAATGGCTTCCATGCATTAAGCATTTCCTCTTTTCAGGGCAGTCTAGTGTGGTGCAGCGGGGTTTGTCGCGTCAAAGCTGGGCAGCGAGGGAGGGGTGGAGGTGCTGGATAATGCAGACACAATGGGCTAAGGCAAACACTGGGAGTGAGACAAAGGACACTCCACTCAGGTCACAGGGGGGGGCGACTCTTCCCATTATCTGGGGAAGTGATCTTAACTGAGGGATTTTTTTTTTTTTTTTAAACCCATCAGCAAATTAGTGGTTGCGCTGAGTCGCTATGTGCGTTGGGTCACGATCAAAGCCTGGAGAGAGGTTCCTGGTGTGTACAGAGGAACACAGGACAGCAGTCCCGACGCAACGTGACGTGGGGCTGTGTTAGCACCAAGCATGCTATCATGACCATATTATCACTGTCACAGTCTGGGGTGTTTACTCACAGGGAGCAGCGTTCTTTTTCACCTACAACGAAAACACCACGAGCACCGAGTGTCATCGAATTAGCCACAGCTCTTCTCCATTCAGAGTTGAAGCTCTCAAAGCTTAGTTTAGAAGGGAAAACTGAATTGACTATCAAATAGTTGCAAATTTATTTTCTGCCGATCAACTAATGGATGAATTGGCCACTCGTTTCAGCTCCACTAACCACCCGAAGCGCTCACATGTAGGTCAGCTTTTAGCATCTTTTATTAGCTAAACGGCCTGTCAAGTTGTTCTAATTTATTGCTTGAAAACAAGGCGTCAATTACATGCTAATTACACGCTCTTAAAGCTAGCGCTTAACTGCTAGACATTATGAGCATTGCTTTTGTTGTCTCTCGGTAAACATGCGATTTACCGCGAGGGTTGTTTCGCCTCTGGGAAACAACAGAATCAATTCAATTAACCGCTTTGTATCAAATTAAGAAAAATCAAACCAGAACAAAATGGAGACAGGCAGAACTATATTTCAGAATCTTCCAAATGGCTCAAGCGAACGTCTACATATTAACATGTGCTGGTCCAACTGTGTGTGCTGTTTAGGTTTTGTTAGTTTTTTGTATGAAACACTATGCGTGTTTGTGTGACTGAAGGGCCATTATGGGACAGGCTTTTAAGAGAGATCTGGGAAGTGGAAACCTAATACTGCCTGACTGCTGCTCTTGTGTACATGAACCCCACAGCTGCTGGAGAGAGAGAGAGAGAGAGAGAGAGAGAGAGAGAGAGAAAGAGGAAGAAGGGAGGAGGGAGGAGGGGGGGTTGGAGGAGGAGAGCGTGGTGTGCTCAGTAATTAGTTGTCTGGTTTTGTATTGACCAGTCTGGTGCTGGGGCCTTGGGGACTGTTAAATTTGCTATTGAAAGTGAAAGGATTATGCACCCAAAAGAAATTAAACGGGAGCAATGAATAGATTGTGGGCCACATGGTGGACTACTGCTTCTTTTTTTTCCCTTCTCCCACCGGCCTTCACTACTCTTCAGTGAGACAAGCTTGTATTTTCCCTGTCAGAAACGTCTGTTTTTCACGTTACAGGCAAATTGAAAAAATACACCACAGGGTCGCGACAGTTTTACGTCGCGATAATGACACCTCATTTTTAGACCCATTAAAATAAAACACTCGTTTGCGCTCCGACTGTCAAAGCCTTCGTCGGTGTCCGTTTTTGTAAACGAGGGCTAAATCCGTAAAATCATTTCCGCAAGTTAGCCGCCGAAGGGCGCGATGACGAGGGTGTCATGAAATCTGTTTGAATGCAGACGTGCTGATTGTTGGGAATTGATGTCTCCCGTCTGGACCGCCCGGAGGGAAGAGAGCTTCGTGTCTTGCGTTGGCTCCCGCTGAGGTTGGTCGTACTTATTTCTGGTCAGGAGGGAACATCCTCCACATGCCTACTGAGTCTTACGGCCCAGAGAGACCGCATTCCCTTGCCAACATGCAGCACGGTGGAACTGCTGTCAACCTCCAGTCTGTCACCAGTTCGGTGTCAGAAGAGAATCTGCTTCAGACCAAACCGTAACACGATCCCCTTGTAATGACTTCCAATGTGGGTTAAGCAGCCCCGCGCTTTGGGGGTTATAAAAGTGTGGCAATAAGACATGAAAATGCGAAATACTCACCTCCTAATATTTTGCATCAAAACTATTCATACCGGCAGCGATGTGACAGTTGCAACACTTTATATAATATACATAAACTACTGTAAGATATTTTATAGAGTTTCCTTTTAGTAAAATGCTCTGTGAGAATTTGAGTTCCCTCTGGTAAACAGTTAGTCTATGTGTCCAGGGCTTTTATTGTGAAAGATAAGAACAGAAGGAGTGGATCTGGTCTGTGCTGCCCCTTTGTCAAGTAATAAAGTTGACATCTTAGTTCGGACTACTTGTTGTTGTACTACAGTGTGTGTTTTAGAACTGTCCGTTCCACAAAAATGTCATTGGTTGATGTCTTAATCCGAAAGCTCCGAAAAATTTACCTTTTTTCGTTGTGTAATATTCGTGTTCTGTACGAAAGTACTCTTAACAAAAACAATGGTTTGAAAAAATATATTGTTGTTGAATTATTTGTGAAGAAAAAAGGCTTTCGGTGCGTAAAGGCCCTAAACGAAGGTTAGCGGTAAATGGACGGTATTTGAAACCCTTTTCTACTTTAACAGACAGAGCACTTTTTGCCACAAACACACACCGACAGCAGCAGAGCTGACATACTCGGTGCTAGGGGTTCGGTGTCTTGCTCCAGGACACTTGGAGTGGCGCGATGTGAACCCTGTGATCCACCCGCACTGAAGCGAAGATCTCTTGCTCAGCGGGTCAACATTAGCCTCCATCTGCATGGAGCACTTGAACCCGCTGAACCGTGGAGCCTGGAGGGAATCTGGTGGATGATAGAGGGGTGATGTCACGTTCTCTCTCACTGTTTGTGTAGCTGGCAGAGGCCGGCGAGCTGCTGGAGAGGGTCAGCCGAGACCAGAACCGCCCAGAAGACATTGACCCAAAAATGTGATAAAATCAAGTTTTGTCCTAGCTGCCACAAAAAGTCCACTCTCTTTTTTTTCTCTTTTCTGCCTCTTTGATTCTGTTTTGACATGATGATTTGAAATCTTGCAGCAAACATTCCATGTTTTTTAATCTGTTTAAGTCTCCTAACTTTTTTTTGATCCGGACGGGAGTGAGCGGCGCTCTTTGTAGATAAGACACAAATCTACAAAGAGCGCTCACTGTAAATACAATCTGGTCAAGATCCCCCTTTGTGATTATCGCAACGTAAACACAGGAGGGCCCGTCCACAGGTGGCAGGCGCTGGGCTGACGGTAACCAGACCGGACCGATGCTGGCACTTTTTCCACAGTAGATATCACAGTGGAACATAGCAGCGTGGTCAAACTTTGATAAATGTTGTGTAAGAGTGTAAACCACATGCAGGTCTCACAGGTCCTAACTAGTGTCACCTGTGTCTAGCAAGGGCCGACCAGGGGAGGCAAAATCCCAGCCGTCTGGTTGGCTCTTTCTGAATAAAAACACGTAACGCACACGTTCGGCTGGGCCCCAGTGATTAGCAGGGACAGGTACTTCTGAGCGGTGTGCGATTCACCGTGCTCGAGACCCAAACAGTTGTGAAACGGAGCACGCGGTGTCAGGGACAAGAACAGTGATTGGGGGGTGGAGGAGTAGCTGGAGTTAGAATCATCAGTCTCACTCATTTATATTAATGCTCTTACATGCACATGGGACGGTTAAACACAACAACTCTTCAGAACTAGCGTGCTGTCTGGTCTCTGTCTGGTAGAGTTTGGGTTTGTCATTTTACATACACATTACTGCTAACAAGTAATATCAAGATATTCTTTGACCAAAAACCTTGATATCGATATTGTAGGGTTGACTACTGGTGCTTTGACAAAATATTTACACAATGAGATTTGTGACAAATAACCATCAGTAATGTGGATATAATGACTAAGTGGGTAAAGGCAGATAATAGGACCACTAGATCAGTACACTAAAAAGAAGATATCTAGTCTCAAATGATAACGATACAATATACATTTATTGCCCAGCCCTATAATAAGTATGGACTGAAACTGTTTTATTAACATTGCCATGACTCAAAATTACAACTTGAAATATTCTTTGAAACATTCTACCTTTTCCTCAGTTAATAACTTAAAGCCTAAAATAAAATAAAAAAAGTCAGATTTGATATTGTATGTTGTGCCAAATATGCAAGGAAAAAAGATCAAAATGAATTAAATAGATTTTTAATGAGGATTTCCTCTTAATTAAACATAATGACATGTATGCTACCTGTTT
This sequence comes from Ophiodon elongatus, assembly GCA_016806645.1. NCBI lineage: Eukaryota > Metazoa > Chordata > Actinopteri > Perciformes > Hexagrammidae > Ophiodon > Ophiodon elongatus. Next base: position 286,481 of record JACSYO010001904.1, read on the forward strand.
ATTTATTTTTCTGATTTTAATCAAAACCTTGCTGCGTAGTATTATCAGTAATATCTACCAAAGGGATTTGATCATCAGAGGGCAAAGAACCAACAATAGAAACACAGAGTGATCATGTTTATTGCAAAATAATCTCTAATATATCTGCTAAATGATTTTAAATGAGTTGGATTCTCCTCACCAGGTTTCTCCATGTTTATCTCAGGGAGGAATATCTCTGAACCTATTCTGATAATGTCATCGGTGGTTCACTGCATCTCTTACTGTGTGAAAAACAGGATTTACTGTTTTGCTTATTTCAGGCCTCAAAATAGTCAAAAGCAGTAAATCAGAAGAAATGAGGATAATTGCACCTGTGTTGCTGAGGATGCTCCGGTCCTGCTCCCTGCTGGTGTCGCCTACAGCTGTAGACCGAGCTGGATGAGCATCCCGCTATTTAGAGGTTTTTGTCTTGAGAGAGGGAGAGAGGGAGAGAGGGAGAGAGAGAGGGAGAGAGAGAGAGAGAGGGAGAGAGGGAGAGAGAGAGAGAAAGAGAGAGAGAGAAAGAGAGAAAGAGAGAGAGAGAGAGAGGACATCCAGAGTCTGCGGATCTGTCTTTATTCTCTTCAGTCCGTTGCCGTGTGGACAAACGTCGCGCTCATTGCCATCACTGTGCTTCCTGCTGTTTGTCTTTCAGGACAAACCCCTTTGTCCCGCTAAAGCCTTTATGCAGTGGCTGGGAACGTGTGTGTGTGCATCTCTAAATATGCGTTTGTGTTTTGATTCATAAGCTGCAGGGTCGACGGCAGCAGCAGCGTTGACCTCGGCAGGGTTTCCATGTGTGTGGGGAGGAGATAGAGAAAAGGTGTGTGTGTGTGTGTGTGTGTGTGTGTGTGTGTGTGTGTGTGTGTGTGTGTGTGTGTGTGTGTGTGTGTGTGTGTGTGTGTGTGTGTGTGTGTGTGTGTGTGTGTTAAACATTTTTTTTTATTATTATTATTCTATCAAAACGTGCTCACGGGGTCATTTGCCATGGGGGGAGGATACAGAGTCCTCCCTGGTTCCTCACCCTGCGGAGGCTCCCTGGGACAAGGATCCTGCTTTTTTTTTTTTTTTTTCTTTTCCTTTAAGCATATTCCACATTCATATGGAAATGGTGGGGGGCAGAGGAGGGACAGAATCTCGCATCAACTTGATCTAGTCATGAATAGCTGCCAGTGTTTGGACTGACCCAGAGCTGCTCAGAGCCACTGCCTCTGCCCCCTCACCAAACCACAGAGCCAAGCACATTTTCAGCCACTCACATGCGCTTAGATGAAAAAAAAGAAATGCTCATAATTGCACTCGCACGATTAGAAACACTGAGCACTGTCTCAGTCTCTCTCACTTTCTTACAGACGGCCGTGTTAAATCCCACTGTTCTTTCTCTCTCTCTCTCTCTCAAATCCTCTCTTTTATTTTATTAACCCTCACTTCCCTCTTTTTCCCACACTAATCATCCTCATACACATATAACGGACGGTTTAGCAAGAAGAAGGAAGTTTCACTGTTATTTTTAATTAATTGGTCATGTTTTTTATTGTTGAACTGGCCAGAAAATTATGTAATGCCCAAAATAAGGTAGTACTTAAAATGTATTTCATGTTTTAGTTTTTTTTCCCATTACATTCAACAATAAAATTGAACTATTATGTGTTTATGTTCATTTGGGATTCAAGGAGAATGTCATGAAAGGATTTCTTTATTGTATTAGAACAGCTGAAATTAAAACAGATATAAACCTTAGTGTGAAAAAATTTTCAATTTTCTTTTGTGAGTAGATGAATATAAAATTGTGCCACTGAGAGAAAACACATGCAGGCCTCGGTTGGGCTTTGCTTTGAGCATGCTGTCTGTGAATTAATATTGTATTTGAGGAGTCCCGTTGCTAATGCAGTTTGAGTGTGTTTCCTTCTCGAGCGTCCCCGACACAATGGGCCTCCCAGACCGGACCGCTGCGGCTGGATCTAGCAGCAGGGATCCATCAAACCAGATTTGTCTCGGTGGATATGCTGTATTTTGTCCCTCCAGGATTAGAACCCACCACCCATATTCAGCCCGTGTGTGTGTGTGTGTGTGTGTGTGTGTGTGTGTGTGTGTGTGTGTGTGTGTGTGTGTGTGTGTGTGTGTGTGTGTGTGTGTGTGTGTGTGTGTGTGTGTGTGTGTGTGTGTGTGTGTGTGTGTGTGTGTGTGTGTGTGTGTGTGTGTGTGTGTGTGTGTGTGTGTGTGTGTGTGTGTGAGAGATACATCTGGACAGTCACCAAAATGTCTGCCGGGAGAGTTTTAATTCATTTAGTGAGAAATTAGCTTTTTTCTTCTTCTTTTTTTCCCAACCTTTTCTTTTTCTTTTATTATGATCTCTGCAGTTTGGCTTATTTCAGTGATCCAAACATTTTACAAAATGAAAAATAGAAAATCTGGTGAAATAAATAAAAAGTGCAAACCATTTTTTCTTATACAATTTAATTAAATACTAAACTGCTGCTTAAAAGTTGAAAGATTATTTACAGAAAGCTCATTTTTGTTCATTTCACAAAGCTTGCAGGATTGGCTTGACATTTATTACAGTTTCTTATTTCTTTCTGCATTTTTTAAATTGTTAAATTTGTTTACTTAGTATTCAACAAATTAAATAATATTAAATGACATGTATAATGTATGAATTATTAATTCAACACCACTTTTTTAGGGGCAAATTTGCCCTCATTAAAATGTCTTAGTTATTGTTTCATTTGAAAGTTAATACTTGCTCTCTTTCCGGTGGCTGTTTCGTTACATTTTGAGAGTCGGTCGTTATGTTCAGTCGCAGCATAAAATCAGTCGAGCCAAAGTGATGACATGTCGTCCCTCAACTCACGGGCACAAGTGTCCTCTGCCTGTAAAAAGAGCAACGCCTTGCAGGAGGGCCTCTGTGTGTGTGTGTGTGTGTGTGTGTGTGTGTGTGTGTGTGTGTGTGTGTGTGTGTGTGTGTGTGTGTGTGTGTGTGTGTGTGTGTGTGTGTGTGTGTGTGTGTGTGTGTGTGTGTGTGTGTGTGTGTGTGTGTGTGTTGTTTTGTCTCTCCATTAGCAACCATTCAGGAGACAATGAGTCAGAGAAGCAGACGATGGGCTTGTTAACACACACATTAGTGAGCCAGTGTGTGTCTTTGTGAGGGAGGGACGCTCCTCTAGTGTTATGACTGGAGGCTTTTCACCGACGATGCACTCCACTCCAACAACCACAAGTGTGTGGCCTCTGAATAGGGAGGATTTGTTGCCCTGCACCTAATTAAACAGCGCTTTGAGGAGCGGTTACGGCGAGGGGCCCCTTTGTTCCAGCTCACCTTCCAAAGCACCTTGGAAGGCTTAATGTTTGACTCCGGGGACAGGGGAGGTGCATGTGTGTCGCTGCGACAAATACAGGAGCTGCCCCTCCTCCCCCTCATGCTCAATGATGGGATGCTCTTCACAATGCAAGTTTTCATGAAAAGAGCGTTTTGATTTCCTCTAGGGGAGACACTAAAGCCAAAAACATTGTTTTTCATGTACTGGTCCATTTAGAGATTTAGCTTCCATAACATGTCTTCTTTCAGACTAACGAAAACATCCAGAATACACATACAGCTGTTTCTTTTACTTCTTTGTTTATTTGGATCTGTAGATTAACATTAAATAATCCTTCATTTGCATATTTAAACATATTTAAGAAAAGTTGTACAACAAAAAAATCATTGTCTTAATGTAATAAATATAATGGGGACGTTTCATCGCGATATCTATTAATTATTATTTTACCCTATTCACCTGTAAGGTTTTCTCTTAAGACCTTATGTCCACAGTCATTATCAAAACTGACTGTTTAATTATGTTTTCATATTCCATCATTTTGGGTTTTCCTCGCACATTTTTTCATCATTAATTTAGTAAATTCGTTCTTTATTTGAAGTCTCCCAAGAATTTCCACGCCTCTGAATCAGTGTAGTCAGCCACCTTGACAACCCTAAAATAATTTAATTAGTTGGGATTTTAGGGGCGTTTCAGGTCTAAATGCTGTGAGAGGCCTTTAACATTTTTAAGATCCTGACTAATAGAGTCCGCGAGGTAAAGAGGACTGCATGTGCTTTAGATTTTTTTAATCATAAGGGGGTTCTGAATATTTGTGTCTTCTCCTAATGCACCGATTAAAAAAAAAAAAAGAAAAGAAAAAAAAAGAAGAAGAATTGTGGCCCTGCAGATGTTAGCCGCCGTGACACGGTTTGCTCTCTGCCCATTCTGTATTCAGGCAACTGGGACAGGACCAGTTCAGAGATGGGGGGAGGAGGAAGGAGGTAGGGAGGGGACATCTGAAATCAGAGAGTGGGAAGCTGGAACTCCTCATCCCTTGCAAACGCTCCCTCGTATTTGGCCGGCCTCGCTGCCTTGTAATGATGCGTGCGTGTGCTGCTGACACGGGGGTCGGTTCTTCAGCGGCAGCAGACGTGGCGGGGCTGCACTCCGGCATTGGGCTGGGGTTTCCAGCAGGAGGGTGAGGAGGGTGGTGATGATGATGGGACGCGGGTCAGCTTGTATGTCCCAGGGAACATCTGCCAAAGGTGTGTGTGTGTGTGTGTGTGTGTGTGTGTGTGTGTGTGTGTGTGTGTGTGTGTGTGTGTGTGTGTGTGTGTGTGTGTGTGTGTGTGTGTGTGTGTGTGTGTGTGTGTGCGTGCGTGATGAAGAAATCCCAAACTATTATCTTTTAATATATTCACGCTCTACCTCTGTTATAACCTAAATGAATGAACAACACCAGATCTGGTTGGGAAACCCCCTCTAGATAATTTGAAGAAGAAAAAAAAAGGATACAATTTCTGTATTAATATATAAAAAACAATTTTGGATTGGTTTAAAACAGCAGTGAAATATAGGAAATGCTTCCCGATAGTATTTTATTCCCTGTTATACACAAAGTGTTACATTATATAATTGTATCTAGTATATTGTGTGTCTGAGTAAAATATGGCCTTGTGCTCGAGAGTGTAATATGAGACACGTTTGTCTGGCCTGTCCCTGTCTCTGTCGCTGTGTTTGTGTGTGTCGGTTCAGTCGAGACATCCCCCCCCATCTCCCCCATTGTTCCTGCTCAAACCAGCCAGCTCTATTTGCTCTTGACAGTGTATCACAGAGGTCTGTCGTTTTTCTGCACCAAAGGTTGATGATTAATGTTTGGCTTTTTTTTTTGGGTGGGGGTGTATTTTATCCTTTCTTGTGCTCTACCCTAATTTTTAGATATTCCGTTTTAAGTAGAGGAGGTGCAATAATATAAAACAATATAATTACGGGACATTCATATTTAAAAAATCACACATTTTTTACTCTTGAAAATAAACTATTTATATTAATGCAAGCCTCATTTTTGTTCAAAATAGGAATGTCAAATGGCAAGAATTGTGATTTCATTAATTTTCCAGTTTCTATATATATATATATATATATATATTTATTTATTTATTACATAATGGTACTAATACAAACATGGAGCAGACATTTTAGAAAATACTATTTTAATTTGTTAAAATTGTTTGTGAAGATTTATTTCTCCGACTATAATTTATTTCTCCGACTATAATCTCAGAAAATGTTAATCCCGTAAATCTCAAAGTAATGATGTTGAATTGTTTTACCCGCTCGTTGGTGACATTGGTCTTTAATAACGCGGTTTCATATTTTGTCATGAAGCCATATTTTCTCATGCTGTGTGGAACCAGCAGACCTCCTCCTGCAGCCCCTTTGGCTTTGAGCTGTTTGGATGTGGCGCGCGCTGGCTGCATTGTTTTTTGGGGGGAGGCAGGCCCAGTGCTGAGTGTGGGAGCAGCCGGGATTGTTGTGTGCACACAATGCCTTCTTACTTCACTGGTTCCTTTGCTCTCCTTCCTCTGCCTTTGAATTTGCTCATTTTCTGCCCCGTTTTGTTCCCCCTTCTGCCCCCTTTGATTGGCCCCTGCATAGCAACGTGTCACATGATGCATGCAAGCTACAACTTTTCCTCTTTCTAAATTTAGTAGTTTTAGTAGTGTGTTTTCAATATGTACAATTTCTTTATGTGCTTCTTTGTGTTTCTTTCTAACTCTCTTCTTGCAACAAATTTATTTATTAGAATGCATTCGATCTCTTTTAAAATAAATTAATTTGTTATCATGATGACATTTACATCACTGATAACTGGCATTATGAGCATTTGTAAACAAGATTGTGTACATTTCTTTGATCGAATGGAACGTGTAAATTAAGTCCTGAACACAAACCAATGGATGAATTCGGCAGGGTGCCGAGTCACAGAACCACATGTCTGTGAAGCAACAAAACGAGTTTCACGTTAGGAATCAGATTGAGCAAACAGTTGCCCTATCCGCGGCCCCGTCCTCGATTGAACAATATTGTTATGTTGACATTGATCGTCTCACCTTTTCGCCTCCCTCCTCGCTCCATCGCCTTGTCGAATGCACGCAGACTCACCTATAAGCCTTTACTGCTGGAGGTCAACATACAAACACACACACTTTGTGTTCATATGAGCTCACCACAAATAAGGATTATATTCAAATTATTGTGGTTGATCGCCAGGATTTGACAACTTTAGAGTATTTTGAATTTCATTATTATATGGGTCAGATGCAATAATTTATGCATTCATTTTCATTCTCTGTCTATAAAAAATTATGAAACGGTGCTAAGGAAAATTATTTACCATTAGCAGCTTTTAGAAATCAAGTTTTTTCTTCCTTCTTTTTTGTTTCCCCATAAGATTAAAATATTTAATACAAATAGTTCCCATTACATTTTCGTGTGTAACAAATGCATTGAAAATTGAATAAATCATTTATATACTTTCTCATGCGATCTATTACTACTCAAAAATTATTATTGTTTTTTAGTTTTGTACATTATTACAAGATTTTAGTTTTTAGTACATGTGTATAAATTAAATAATAATTATGCAATAAAAAGTCTAAAATGTACACTGGAAATCAAATTCATCAGATCTTTTTCAGAATGATAAGAATCCAACAGACGTCCTTTCTCCATCATTCAAAATATCAGGCCACATCATAATTAAACATAGCAGGAATTATGAAAGCGAGAGAGAGAGAAAATGTTTTTAAATAAAAATGACATTCTTCCAATTATTGAGGAAAGGAATCTCAGCTCTGGGCCCTCGACACAGACCTGAGAGAGAGAGAGAGAGAGAGAGAGAGAGAGAGAGAGAGAATAAAATGCTTGCTAAGCTATCCGTTTCACACACGCAGGGACAGAAGGTTCGATATTCATTCGATCGATGAATGAAAAGGCACAATGGCAAAATCGGGACGGGCTCCTTTTCAAATCGGCATCTCCAATGTCCCCCCCACCCCCCCAGCTTCCCCCTCGCCCGCCCCCTCCTCGCCACCCCTCCACAGTCTGCAGTCGCTGGGCGGCTGGTGTGGCAGGCAGAGAGAGAGAGAGAGAGAGGAGAGCAAGGGTTACATCAAGGCTGCTCCCTGGACCGTGCAAACAAGTCTAGACCGGTGACCTGTTCAATGGCTCCTTTTGAGGAGCGGGGCAAGTTCGGTCAGAGCGAGGAGAAAGGCAGGCACAGCCTCTTTTCACTGGCGAAGCCGCTCACAGCCTGCGATCGACAGGAGGTAAGGAGGGCCGGGAGGGCAGGCATCTGCTTCCATGGTTACGGGCCGGGTATGGGGACCCTACCATTGAGGAAGCTCCGTTCTCATGCTCCCACAGAGGCAATGTCACGCATTTAAAAAAAAAAAAAAAAAATGCGTCAGGCCGGGTGCGAGGAGGACCACATCCACCGGCGGCAGAGTCGCTCTTTGAGAGGGGGGGAAATAAAATTATGGCACGTCAGTTTGAGGAGGAGGGGGAGAAGAGGAAAAAAAAAAAAGAGTAGGGGGGAGCGCTTTGGGATGGGGGGCGGAAGCATGTGTGCTCGGGGAAAGAAATAAATGCGTCACATGATCGCGGCAAATCCTAATTCAAAGTAAGATGTTTGTTGTTGGGGTTTTTTCCCGGGCGAGCTGCGCCGCTGTTCTCGAATCGGCCGGGTGTTCAGTTTGAGCCGCTTTGAAAATGTATTGTTGCATGGAAGTCAGCAGCACGGATGATTTATCGTCGGGAGGGAGCAAAGGTCAAGGTTTATGTGGTGAACTCCTTTGTTGAGAGGCAGATCTTAATGAGGATTCTCTCCAACCAGCAAGCTCCGCGCTTAAAACGAGGAAGCAGGGATTTGTTCTTTAACATTTATTTTCTTTTATCAAGAATTTAAAGGCAGTTTTGAACAGATCAGTTGTAGCAAACTGTTGACTGCGATAAAAACAGACGAGAGAGAGAGAAATCAGTCCAATGTGAGGAGTCACATCTGTCTGTTTGTTTGTTTGTTTATTTGTTTGTGTTTGGGAACAAGCTGTGTGTGTGTGTGTGTGTGTGTGTGTGTGTGTGTGTGTGTGTGTGTGTGTGTGTGTGTGTGTGTGTGTGTGTGTGTGTGTGTGTGTGTGTGTGTGTGTGTGTGTGTGTGTGTGTGTTTTGAGTTGGATGGATGGATGGATGCTTTGAGGGTTTTTTTTTTTTTTCTTCCTCTCCGCAAAGGAGGGGTGTGTTGGAACGTTGAATTTGGTCATGCAGCTGACGCTTTACCCCCTAACACACTCACAAACAGAGCGGACAGATGGCCGGCCCTCAGGAAGGGCTCGGGGCGTCGGATTTGCTCTCAGACCGTGGGAAAGTCTCTGGCTGACTTCACCTGCTCGGGGGAGCCGATGTGACTGGATTAAAACGCCAATAGAAAGAAGGGAGAAAAGGGAAAGCTAGCGCGGACAACGGCGCACACATGGCTTTGTGCGGGCGTTTTCTCTTTTTTTTTTTCATATCTTGTTTAAGAGAGAAGGGGGGGGGGATGTTGAGGAGACGTTTTAATTTGACAGCAAACATAAAATACAGTTTTCTTAGCGGTTGCAAAGGCAGACGGGGTGGATGGGTTCATTCTATTTTTTGCACGTGTCTTTGTGATCCTAATTGGAACCAGTTGATCCTCAGCTTGTTGGGACATTCGACATGATGCTTGGCCATCTCTCTCTCTCTCTCTCGCTCTGCTTTTGATTATCCCCGTCACACAGAGAGTCGGCCATGTGAACGCTTTGATTTATTGTTATTTAAAAAGAATGGGGCCGTTTGTCAGGCTTTCATCTGATTGATGCCAAGACGCATGCACACTTCAGATTCACGCTCGTAAGAAACCACGGGCCTCGCGTTTACCCTGATGGCTCGTTAATTATCAGAGTGCAGCGGAATTAGGTGGATTGCTTATTGTGCTTTTGCTGGTGTCATCAAGGGTGTGGATGTTGGAATCCATGAAGACGCCACTCAGAGGCGCGCTGACAGCCATACAAATGAACGATCAGAAAACAAAATCCCTGTCATAACTGGAATGAGGATCAGCGTGGCGTGAAGTCCAGTCCCGTGCTGCCGCTCTTCATCCCCCACTCAAGGATTCCCCTCTGTGATGTGAAGCGCCGTCACCTGCACTGATGATACATCGGTTCATATTCTGCCTGAATTACATATTATTATTATTGCTGTAACCATGCCAGTAAACACATTTTTAACATTTTGAGGATGGCATGTGTCAGATTATTATCCAGTTAATTTTTTTTTGCCGTTTCTTTTGGATATTTCTTCCTGATTTAACTCCGGCACCGACTTGGTGGGCAATACAGAAAATAAATTTGACAAGCGTCTTTTGTGCGGCTGCAAATAATTGCATAGTTGTCATGTTCATGACACCGGCCCATGGCGTCTGTAAACGTCGACTCCCATCCACAAAGAATCCCTGATTGCCGAGCGCCATGCTCTCAATGAAATATACCATTGCATTTTGGCTGCATTAGGCATTGTTTTTCATACAGGTAGAGTGCACAAGAGTTCAATTTGGGTCCGAGTCAAGGGCTCTCCATCTGAGAAGGGTGTGTGTGTTGTAAGGGTGGAGGGGGCTGTGGAGAACTAATCAAATGTGGTTAAGCACAGTCGGTGTTTGACAAGAAACGTGAACTTGACTCTGCAGCGCTCAAGAGGACCCTTCAGGTTTATGTGCTCTTCAGATTCCGAACCAAGCTGCCTGCTTTTCTGGGAATGATTTGCGCCGCAGGGATTACATCATACAGTTGTACATTTGATATTCACTCGCACCACATTCCCCACCAGAGCGGTGACGACAGGGCCATGTCAACACGAATTTAGACGACATCGTTGTTTCCTTCTCCTTTTTTTTTCTTTTTTTTTTCTCTCAGCTCTGAAGGTGTTGCTAGCTTAGCTCTCGAACAAATACGATGCTCCAACTTCTTTTTCCTTCGCGTGAGCTCATCTTAAAAATGCAAAAAACTATTAAAATCATTCTTTTTTTTTGTAAGACTGTAGAGCTGCAGACGGAGCGCCGTCAGTAGACGGACTCTAATTGGGTCACTGGAGCTCGTTCCCCCTGCTCGCTCACACACACCATGTATAAATACACACTCGGAGACATTTTGTGCTCTGGCCTCGCTGACCCGCTCATGTCGTGGTTTATTTTTACAGCGGTAATTTGCCATAGGCGCGATGGTTTGGTTTCAGAGGCCCACGTCATTAATCATGGAGGGCATTACTGCGGTGTAATTACACTTCTCTGAGCGTACCCGCAGCGTTTCCCCGCGTGCACGCGCTCCGTCTCTGTCCATAACACACACACACACACACGGTCAGGATGTAGAAGTGCCTTCTGCTTTAATATCGCTAGAATACTGCACACCAGTGAGCATCCAGGGAGTCATAAGAGGCATAACATCCTAATATAAAATGCAAACATCCATATCCTTATTAAGTGTGTGTTAACAACAGCCGTCCCGGTGTGGACGGACCACACCGGGACGTCTTGAAGGACCTCACTTCAAGGTGTCGGACGAGAAATTAAGACAAGAGTTGGCAATAGTTAAAAACCGCAAACACCCCAGGAAGCTAATGAATGGGTGTGGGAGGGTGTGGGGTGGGGGGGTGGTTGGAGTCAGTGGCATTGCTGTGTAACCCCTTTACGATCATTATTCCACACAAAATGCACCCCCGGGGTGTGTGACACATTTGTGAATGGCTCCTTCCACGGGATTTAACGGGTTAACAGCAGACAAAGGGAGCTGGGACCATGTAGCCCAGCAGGGGAGACCCCAGTGGAAACACCAGGCTGTCTCCTAATCCCCCCCCGCCCGCTCCATCCCGTCCCGATCACTGCTGACTGACTGACATGTGCTCCGCTGTAAGGCCGAGAGCAGCCACATGTTTTCAGCTGGAGCGCATCTCTGCAGAATCACACACACACACCTCAAGGCCATGAGGGTGTATGTCACGCTGTTGTTCAAGTGCTTTAATACTGAAAGGACAGAGATGAACTTTGGACGGATGCCTTGTTTTCTTGTCGTGACCAGCTGTATGTGATTTCATGCTCTAAGTCCTGATCCATCATACATAGAAGTATCATACAGTATGGGTCTGGTAGTGGGTCTGGCTGTGTGCTGCAGATCATGGAGGCCTAGCAGAATAAATCCAGTACACAATGCAGTGCTCTACTAATATTTGCAGCATTTCTTTTGTCTGTGTTGTGTTGATTTTGAAAAGTGGAACATATTTTCACTTTCTCTATGAGAGTCCGAAGCAGTTTAGTTCCCAGCAACCCACTATAAATTCCACTTTTCTGTGTTGTGAAAAATAACAATAGTGAGTTATTTATGAAATCCAAATGGGCTTTTGCTTATTTCAGCCCAATATTTCCTTTAATTCAGGCAGATTCTTATGTAAAACCAGGGCATTCCATCCAATTCAAAGGGATGAAAGTTTCAAGAATAAAGTTGCCATGGCATCAACATTCAATATATTCAAATATTTGGACAGTGCACAATAATAAAAACAAAGCTAGATAATATGTGGAAGACCAATCTTCTACTTCCATTCCACTTTTTGGGAATAGAAATAATACGGTTCTTCTTGGGTGAAGTGCAGTTTTACAGGTTTACATTAACCAGAATGAAAGTGGGTTATACCCTCTAAGCAACAAACATAATTATTCTAAATAACCAGATAAAACAACATCATAACTACAGTTCCAAGCTCCTTGTCTTGTATAGCTTCATAGTTTAGATATTGATAGATTATAGATTAGCACTTCTACCGACAGGTTAGGGTTTGATTTCCTCTTTGGCAAGCTGTGCAGCCTGGTTTCTTAAAAATGACTTTCCCATTCAAAAAAACTGAATTATCCATTACGTTCTGAGAGGGAAAACATTTCTACAGGTAATGTTTGTTTTTGACATATCATAACTCCATTTCTAATCATAGTCAGTGAACGTCTTCTTAAAGCAGAGGTCGTGGTTGAAACAAACACAGGAGAGCGCTGTGAAACCAAAAGTTAACCGTAACTTATTTTAATTCACTTTAGTAACTTAAATAACACAACAAACGTACTTATTTTAAGCCAAAACATGAATTTTTGCTGCCTTTTTTGTTTTGTTTCCATTTACAACGTTAACCACGTGCTTTGAATCTGCGACCGTAATCTGGGAGAAAATCGGTTTCCCTCTGAACGTAATAAACACAGTTTGTGGAACGTGGTTTTGTAGGAGACGGGGCTTTGAGCTGTGGTTCTTCTCTGTGAGTATCGCGTGGACTGGATGTAAAAGGACAACTTGTAATGCTAGCCCATCGTAGAACTATTCCAGCCCGTCAAATCAACGGATGGTAGTGTTTCTTACGGGTTTATTAACACATCTGACGATCTCACCAGGTTTCAGTTTAACTCCAAACAGTTCGACTCCATTCTGTTGGGGTTTTTTTCCTTCGTGAAATCCGCGGCGTAGCCATGTGGACGTCCTCAGAATTCCGAGCATGTGTCCGGACCCGCTCAGACGGTGCTTAGGAAGTCAATTACAAGCTAATGGTGGCTTCCATCGGCCCGCAGCGCTGACTCACCTGCTGATTTACCTGCGAGTCACCTGCTTTATTAGCCACAAACAGAGCCGCGGACACTCTCCTCATTCTAGGCCCCCAACTGGGAGCAAAAAGGCATTCGAGCTTGAATAGCCGTTTAAAAATCATCAAATATTAATTCATCTCCTCTTGCTTATGAGTTTTAGCTTATTGACTGGTGCCTCCTAATTGTGTCTGATTGTTTTGCAAGAGCCCAATTAAAGTCTGGAATCGGCAATCATTCTTCCCATAGTCCTCCGCTAATCCAAGTAATTTCCAGTGTTCTTCTTCCCATTGTCAGCCGATTGCTTTGATAATGAGAGGTTGCGCGCAGAGGGATTATCTTTTTGGGAAAGCGTTTGGAGAGGATGTGCAGAGAAAAAGGTATCATTATGATAACTGCCTGCCTTCCCTGCCTCCTCGATGAGAAGTCCTCCTTAATGTAGTCGATTACGCTCCGCTCCTCCCGGAGAGGCTTTCTCTGAAAAGTGCGTCACCTGTCGCTACGATCTCATGGCAGAGAGAAGCAGGAAACCGTCCTTTTGTTTGGCCACGTTACGGATGTGTGGAACAATAATAATAATAATATGTGCTCATGCCTTCAGGCCAGACACTGCAGGCTAAAACATTGCTCTTCGTGCAATGTCTTCTTTCAGACTAGGGGAAAGAAAACATACAAAATACACATGGAAGTGTTTAATTTACTACTTTGTTTATTTGTGTCTGTAGATTTCTCCTAAATTCACCAGAAGTTACTATTAGATAATGCCTCATTTGCATATTTAAACATTTCAGAAAACCTATACTCCAAAAAATGATTTTCTTAATCTGGGACGCTTCATGTTGATATCTGTTAGTTAGTTATTCACCTGTAAATGTATTAATTTTACAAAACATATGTTTAATTTTTATTTTATTTTATGTCTGACATGTTTCACTGTATTTTTTTATTTATGGAGTGATACAAAGAGATATCCAAAATCCAAAAACATTAACTCTAATGTCAACAAAATTAAAGAATAAATTTGAACCTGGCTTTATCAAATGTTCACATTTCTGTTCTGTAAAATTGTAATTAGCATATTTTTAATGAGATAATGCCTCATCTACCTATTTAAACAGAAAATTACAGAAAACTACTAATAGTAAAAAATAGTCCTAATGCAAGTAATTAACTAGGGAAGTTTCATGGCGACTTGAATCAGTTCAATGTTTTACTCTATTCTGTCTCCCCTCAAATAACCTTTGGAGATGAATCAGATTCATTCATTATTAATCATTTTGTTTTGCAAATTGAATAGAGAATATTTGAGTGCACACTTCAAGAGATAAAAATAAAATAAAATAAATCCTATTTTTGATGGAGAGGTTGTTTTGAATGAGTTGTGTTTCTGAGCTCCTTCAGTTCGAGCTCACCTGCTGTTCATCCTCACCCAGTTTATTATTATCTAATATGCACTAATAGCAGTAATACACTTCTCTGTTTCAGCCTCCAGATTAAATGTTTAAATGATCAAAGCATCTGTCAGGGATCTCCACACGCATCTCCTCTGATGGCGTGAACAACAGCACGTGTTCAAATCAAAACCATGCTCCTACATACTTACTCACATGAGCATGTGATGATCAGAGGAGCTCTTCTGTCTCTTTGAATACGATTATATAGTTAAGTCTGGTGTTCGGTGTCACATCGCAAATTATAATGTTAAAGTGCCTTAAAACAACAGCGACCTACTTCTAAGAACTGAAACATGTAGGCCGTTCCTGAAGTATTCTGTGTTTTTAAGCGGAGACACGACAGGAAAAACCCTGTTCTTCATGTACTGGTCCATTCAGAGATGCCTCATTTGCATATTTAAACATAACATTAATATAAATCTTGTATTATAAAACTTAATTGTCTTAATGTCACTAATCAACTGGGGAAGTTTCATATTGTTGATATCAGTTATTTATTAATAACTTCATATTGTCTTTATAATGTAATTTTACAATTATTTTCTTTAAAGGCCGTTTTCTCTAAATTAATTTGTTCTCTTCCTCTCTTTATTCTGAAGATTTTTACAGAGGGGCTTGTTCATGTCGTTCATAGTCTGATTTATACAATATTTTATTAATAAAAACATGGCCAACGGGATTTTTTCTTTTATGGCTGACAGTATTTTCTGATTTATGAAGTGAAACAAAGAGATATCCAAAAATTCCCTCTTTTAAAAATACGTTTGACTCTTAATACGTCAACAAAATGAAACAAGACTTTTGAACCTGGCTTTATCCAACGTTCAGATTTCTGTTCTGGAAATGATTGAAAATTAGCACACATTTGATAAGACAATGCCTCATTTGCATATTTAAACACACAATTTCAGAAAACGTGTTATTCCAAAAAGAATTGTCTTGATATAAGTATTCAACAGGGGAAGTATCATGCTGATATCTATTAATTAAAATTACTGACCCTATTCGCCTGGGGTTCTTCAAAATCTAAGAAAGGCTTTTTTCTCAAAATAAATCTTTTCTCGTACTCTGAGCCAGAAATGTTTTCTTTCCAGCCATGGAACTACACTGGACCACACAAAAACATTAGATGTGTTGACTGAGGTTCCTCGCTGGTCTCTGCAGAATCTTTGCTTCCTCCACATTGCTGTCCATCGGCTGTGTAATACATTTGATTTGAGCACAATGGAAACCTTATCTCTGGAAAGTGCTAATTCCATCACTATGTAAATGCCAAACGGAGCCTTTCATTTCTCCATTGTCTTTGTCGTGTGGCCGGAGCCGCCTGATGGGAGACGGTGGTAATTAAAAGCACAAGGCCACGGGTCACGAGGCGAGCCCAATGCACAAACAGAAAGCTCTCCGGGGGCCGAAGGTGCCGCGCCGTCCCAATCCATTTTAGCTGTCGTTTGAATTCATTTGAAAATGCTCAGGTCAATTAAGAAGATGCATTCCTCCGGCTGCGTGTAATGTCATATTCATCGATCCGTAGGGGTTCTTTATGCGCTCATGTGTAGGACACATTTATGTTTCTGAAACTCCGCTGTTTGGAATTCATTAGGTATTGATCCCCTCTTAGCGACGCACGGTCTGATAGCTGCCTCCGTCTGGAGCCGGATTATCAATTCAGATGCCCCTTTAACTGGGTTATTGTTGTGCATCAACATTTCCTACCCTAGCAGAAGCAGACGCCTCCAAAGTGTCTGGATGCAGCATCTCTATTCGTGCTCAGCGTTAGAAAATGATGAGCTTCTCCCGCATATTATGTTATTTATTTATTTATTGTCTCGTCTGTGCGTTCATCGTTTTGGAGTTTGCGTGAGGTTTGGTTGTCTCCGCACAACCCTCCTTCCTCTACCTCACCACGCTCCCTGTCTGATTCCTCAGCCGTCCCTTCCCGGGCGCGCCGATTGGCTGCCGTTCAGTCAGCTGCGGCCAATGAGCCTCGGCGAAAAGTCTCAGTGTTTAGTCTGGTGCTAGGCAGCAGGATCAACAGACAGGTGGGTCGGGCAAAGCCATCGGTCCCGGCTGGCTGCACGGCAAAAAAAACAAAAAACAAAACCTGTTAGCTTTTTAAAGCAACACCACAGCCTGGGTTACGAGTCACAAAGCAGCTTTTCTGTCATCTCAAACCATTTGGTCAATATTTGTGAGCATCAACTACAAGCCAGACTGCTGGGAGACTTCGCTCTGATTTAGTAATATGCTCCACAGAAAGAACCAGGAGTCGCTCTCGTGTTTTAGTACGTTTTTGTATTTTACTGTGCCGTTTCCACAAAGTGTGTGTCACAAGTAGATTTTTTCAAAATGAATGTTAATGGTACAAACAAAACCGATCTCATGCAACACCTGTACGTGTCCTGACTATAGTTTTTTTTGCCACCTACCTGTTCATGTCCTATTTGTTCCGGTACTGAAGGAATTCATTTTTTCCTCCGTGAATCCTGTTTGCTCGTGTGTGAACACTGAGGAAGAGGGGCCAGACAAGGGAACGTAAGGATAGGCCTCTCTACAGGGGAAACCGAGTCAATTCTGTATGCAGCCTCAGCTCTCTCTTTCATTGCCAGTCACAGTCTGCGGTGCCCCCACCCCAAATATGCTAAATAACTCAGGAAACAGGGTTATCCAAAAGAATATTTTTGCAGAATGTCAATTTTTTATTACGTTATTCTATCCTTCGAATCAAGCCACATACTCAAACGCTGTGAAATGGCCGACTGGGTTTGTCTCTCATTAGACGGAACCGTATTCACTTCAGTCTGCATTAACTTGTTGACTGTTTTTCTGTCGCGGCTCGAGGCGACAGTAAATTAATGGAGATACGAGCTTTGAGACAAAAATAGCGCTGTGTCTGTGGAGAGTAAAATAGCACAAATGATCTTCCTTCAGACTTTTGGCTGCCAGTGTGCAGGGCTTTGGTAAAGATAACAAAATGTGCAATGTGTTAGACTCTTAAAAATCACCGGTGTCAAGTGAACAACTCCTGATTAATGCATACATATACATATCTATTTTCATTTACAAGGGGCGCCTATGAAGGGTTACTAAACAAAGGGTTTTCTGTCACATACACCTCAGCTTTGGTGTTCTTTTTCACCATGAGGACATTTTAACTCAGATTTGTTTATATTGTCTGCTTTCTTTTCTGTTGCTATGCATATGTATGTTGTTGTCAGGGTATATTAAAGCTACATACGGTAATTTTAACAAAAATAACTATTGTTATATTTGCTCAAACTGTCACTATATCCTGACAGTAGTACATGAGATGGATAAGTTGTGAATAAATCAAGTTCCTCTGGTTTCTTTTAGGGCTCCTAATGGCATCTGGAAGATTCTGCGACGTCTGTAGGAAAACAACCAATCAGAGCGAAGAGGAGTCTTTAACACAACTGTCAATCACTGCTCGTTAAGTGTGATCAAACTCTGCATCACTGAGTAACTATAAATTAAGATTATGTCGCTGTATTTGGCTATTTATGTCCTCAAATGTTGTCGGAGACATATTTTAGTTCCTGTTAAACTGTAGAACTAGATGCTCCGACTTGGTTTTGGCTCGCCTGTTTTCGTCATGGCGGCCGGGTCACAAACTTGGAAATAGAGAAATAGGCAATACAGTGACCGAATCTTGATTCATATTTGATCAGCGCTGCCTAATTGTGATCAGTTCAATTGAGGTTCAGAGCTTCGACAGCTGCGTTCTCCTCGGCTCTGATTGGTTGTTTTCCTTCGGGCGCCATGGAATCTCCAAATGCCATTAAGAGCCCTAAAAGGAGGCAGAAGAACCTGATTAATTCACAGAATATCTGTCTCATGTACTGCTGTCAGGATGTAGTGAACGTTTGAGCAACTATGACAAAAAAAGTATTTATATTAAAGAGGCCCACTGTAGCTTTACCAAGGTGTTATTTAAAAGCCACCACGGTGGGTTTTTTTCACATCTGTGCACATCCGATGCGTTCTGGTCTCGCCCTCCCCCACCAACTATAGATTTTTCACATCTACCAGATTAAGAAGTCCATCTGATTTTTCCGCCCCTGTCTGGTGTGCAATGGTATATCCCGTCCCCAGGGGAGGTGTGTTACCCACCCATCCCCATTGTCATTTGAACTTTGACCCTGTCCTCCTACCTCTCAGGATATGAAATGACCCTCTCAGTGGTAGAATGTTTTGAAACTGTTTTAGATGAGTCCGTTTTTTTAATTTTTTTATTGTAGGCAGATGAGCTCAGAGGGCTGCATGGCCATTTTGTTGAGAGATCTATTTTAATTTAACTATGCAATCGTAATGACAAGTTGTGTCTTCAGACAATGAGGATGTCTCTTTATATAATGTGCTGTGGCGTTACATGGAGTATAGATAGGCTGTGGTGGTTAATCACTATCCTCTCAGCCAGCCATAGCACCAGTCTCATGTATTCAATAAACCGATGTGCCAACCATGGATTGTGACGAAGATGGCTCATCAACTACGAGTCCAGAGCGCTTCCTCCAAGTCAATAACATTGGAGAGATGCAGAGCGCTAATGTTAGCAGCAGAGAGGTGTCGACTGCACGTGATAATAAGCAACGCAACGCGCATGCGTCTCCGCGCTTTGTTGTGCCTCTCCGCGCTTTGTTGTGCCTCTCGTGCATGAAAACAACAAACAATCCAACGACCAAGCTGTATTAATGATGTTTGCACCAGTTCTTCTTGCACACAATGGAAAAGAGAATTGACTCCGCTTGTGCCGGCCACCACACCAGTCTGTTGTCAACAACATCAGCTGTAATGGATTTTAAATGAATATGGTTCATGCACTGATTGTGCATGATTGCTTATAATTTATGGTCTTCTCTAACCGTTGTTCACATTCTCTGTTTATTTTTATTTTTTTTAATCAACCATAGTGTCAGTACATGTACAATCTGTTTTGATTTGGCTTTTCAAGCTATTCAGCAATCACCTGCCACAATATATCTTTACACTACGCATCTCTGTGTTCTTCACTTTGTTTGTCTTAAAATGCTGAGAAGTATAGTCATTTTCTCATATTCTTCTATACAACCAGAGGCGTCGCCCCCTGATGGACATTAGAGAGAATGCAGCTTTCAGGAACTTCAGCATCAGCTTCACTTTTCCGAGCTGGAGACTCTCTCCTGGTGTAAACATGATTATAACAATGTGAGATTATTTTAATTTTAAAACGTACCACAATATAAATCTGTGAAATGTGGATGTTGGAATTCTGGTGTGCAAAGGCCTTAAAATCCCCAAAATAAACACCAAATAACAAATATAACTGCTCAGATATAAACACGGTTTATCACCACACTTCCAAATGATCAATGTGTGGTGTCTCCAATCTCCAACACCTGTGCGCTCTGCAATTTGGTCAAATGGGATGGAAGTGCTTGATGTATCTTCATACTATAATTGTACTGTTGTGCTGTATAATTGTACTAATTTGGTTTCCATAGACTGTGGAAACAAAAATTATGATTTGCGTACGTTTAACCAAAGACATTTCTACGCTTTTTAGACGCAAGGCTCGTAAAACATAGTAAGAAAACTAAACACGTTTTTTTAGTAAAACAAATATGAAACAGCCCTTGCGATAGCTCGGGTGCTCCGATCACAAACATGTCCTAATTTATTCATGGCCAGAGTTTTTGTGTCAAATTGAGCGAGAGAGAGGGAGAGAGAGAGAGACTTTAATCTGGTCTATGGCGGGTACCTGCCTCTAAAAAAATCTGCCACAGGTCCGTGACATCGTAACAAACCACCTTGTGTCGACTACTGCTCTGGCTAAACTGCAGAAGCACGCGGCATTAGGGAAACACATTGGTCTGCTGCCGACACACGAGTCTGATTCGTAAGTCGGAGCTCGTCTACTTTAAAATAAATTCACTCACTGAGGAAACACAGCGATTTAAATGTACAATCCCTACTCCATCTAATCTCATCGGCTCACGTGGGTTTGGCTGAATGGCGTCTTTTTTTTTTTTTTTTTACAGAAGCATGTCAACTTTATTTCAGTATTTGGATCAGGAGGAGTGGTTAGTCATTAGTTCTCCCCGCGTCCAGTCTTTTTTGTTGACTCTGTCAAAAAAATTTGCTGGCGTCTGAGCTGAAATCTCAAGCAACCGGCACGCCCACAGAGTTGACTTTGGAAGGCACCGCGCATTCCTGCTCGACACCATATTAGCCCCTACTCCCCCCCCACCACACCCACCTCGGGGTGCTGGGCAGCCTGCCAGGTAGAGGTTGCCATGACTCCTAACACAACCCTTTACAGCCCCCCGCACCCAACACACACACACACAGAACCCCAGAAGGTGCCAGATATCGGGAGGGGGCAGCTCGGGCTAACGTTTTGATTTGGACAAAAGATGTCTTCACAATGTCAGCAGAATACTTACTGGGAATGCTGTGGCTTTCTGGTAGGAAATCATGTGATCTTTCCAGCCAAGGTTTTGTGATGGTGCCAGGGCGAGAGAGAGCGAGGGAGAGGGAGGAAGGAAGGGAGGGAGAAAAAGGGGGAAACTTTGAATAATGATGCCAGCGAATCGTTTTCATCCAGTCTTTTTCTTCTCTGTCTTCCTCTTGTTTGTTTTTGAAGAAAATGGCGGCCGGAGTGTCGCCGAAAACTGAACCGCGCATTGTCGAGCGAGCTCAGTTTTTTAAGAAGGTGCCCCCTCGGTCTTTTCATCAATCCTCTCATTACCGAGAATAAAACAACAACAACAACAACAACAACAACAACAACAACACCACCAACAAAAACAAAGGTTCGCGGCGCTCGCTGCTCATTGCCAGACATAGACACGATAAATCAGACAGGGCAGTAGAAATCTGGGTAAGTGGCGTTTTTCTTTTTTTTTTCTCACTTCAGACTTTCCTTTGTCGCACTGCGGCCGTAGGAATATTCCGCTGTTTGCAGGCTCTCTGGCACTGGCACAGTTAATGGTAGCTGACCGTGGCATGCTTCATTACACTGGCATCCCTCTCTGCTCTCTGCGGTCTTGGCTAAGCTGAGCCAACCTCTCGCCACATCGCCGCTGGCCAGGAGGAGGACTGCTCTGGCAATTCTGCGGGCCAGTTTTGGGGAAAGAGGTGCACAACAAGAGTTCTGGTCGTTATTATCACGGACTGTGAATTTCATATCTGGGAACTGCCGAGGTGTGTGACACTCCCAAAAACCCGAGTGTACAGTCATTTGTGGTTTTAAATGTTTGTGTGGATCTGGTGTTGTCAGAACAGTTACTGGCATGTTTTGTTACGTAATACAGTTTTTCTTCCTTACCATCACACGACTCAATGGTACTGATAGTTGCTAGTGTTTCATAAAGCACTAAAACACCTTTCTTTTTTCTGTTTTTTAAAGGGGAAGAACTCAAAATCAAACCCAGCAGAGAAACCCGCCTACACCCTTCACTGAGCAGGACACTTCCATGAAGGGTGAGTTTGTCTGCTTAATGAACTTTCATTTCATGCTGCAGTTTCTCTGAATGCCACCAGAACTGAACTCTTCTGCTCCACTCTTTCCACTCACTGTCAGCGCGCAGTACAAGAGGCAAAGACGTTTCGAGGTCAAGTCCTGTTGTGTGATTGACATCCCTTTCTACCATCCGAGACACGTCACACACGCTCACTTATATAGTTCTCCGTTACATTTTCAGTTACTTTGATACTTTGGCCATAACCATTTGGCACAAACCCGTAGATCCGATCTTGTGGCAAATCTGACAGCACAAGCTCGCCTCTGTGGGTCTTTGTCATTGTGGTGTGAACATCGCCTTTTAACCTTTTTAACCTTTTTTGGGGTCTTTTTGCTTTGGTAGGTCACACTGGTGAGAAACCAGCAAGAGTACGCTGGATTTAAAAAGTGATCCGGCCCAGTGTTGCCAAGTCCCTTCAGGCCTCCCTCCAAAGCCACTCAAGCACCCAAAATTATTATTATGAACATAAACAACAAACATGGCGGCTGTTAGTACTCACACCTCTCAAGCTAGCAGCTTGTGGAAGATTCTGGTGACGGGCAATGAGTGTGCGGGCAGAGTGCGATCAGGTAGACTGGCAGCTGAGCCGTCCAGTCATTTCATTACAGTCCTGCGATAGCCACCGATACCACTTCTTTAAATTTATTTAGTTGATTGCTGTCTGGACTTAAAGAGAATTTCAACAAGTATAACAAAAAAAGTTTTGGAATATTACCAAGCGCAGCTTTAAACTTAAACCTTTGTGTTACATAAGGAGGAGCGGAGAGTCATTTGGGCTCATGGTACGTGATATGCTTCATTTAATGAATAGAGAAGCGGAAACCAAAGTCGAAAATGTGTGCATCCGGGTTGAGGTAGTAGGTTGTATGGTTTAGAATTACACCCTGGGAGTTAACTGTACAACCTTCTAGCTTTCCTTGGAGTACACGTATGACATCAGTCTGTACATAGAATACTTCTAATGCAGTATGGACCCCTTCAGTAGCATTGCATTTTATAATGCCTCTTGCGCAGTGATGTAACCTTTGCCCACCTGAGGATCTGATTTCATAGCTGACCTTTAGCCGTGGTCAGCCCGCCTGCTGTGGCTCAAAACCTTCAATTAGCGTTAGCTTGACGTATGCTGTATTTTTAGACATAATGCATTGTGGTCAGAGTAACCGCACTGCATTGATTGCATTATGGTGTCCCTTTAACTGCAAAACACACAGAGCAAACACATGAACAGTCTGACTCTCAGTTCTAATTTTCATTTGGAAATTGCCATTTCCCTCACTGAGGTGTAATTGCTCGGTGGAACCGATTTCACACAGCGACGGCTACGCTCTTCAAACTGTTGCTCCGTCTTCGCCGGGCCTCAGCCCGTTTAGTCAGCATGGGGGCTGCGGCGTCAGTCCCGTGGGAGCTGCGCGCTAGACATTATGATGCACAGATGGTTCGATTACAAACACAAAGTATGAAATATAATAATCACAATAAATCTGACTTGCTGTGTTTAACAGATTCTTTCCCGGTTACTGCCATGCCCCGTGGTTTTACAGCGCTGCTGTTTGCTCATTACATTTGAATATTTTCTACAGCAGCTGACTCAGGTTAGATACATTTCTCAGGGATTTGGAGCTTTAATTATCATATCTAAAATATTTCAAGCTGTTTGCCACTAGCTGCCTCAGCAGTCCAAAGTAATATTCTAGGTTTCCCAGCGTGGGAAAAGCTGAATGTTTATGCGTGGTCTCTGGGCCTTGTGATATATCTTCCGCGGGCTCCATACAATGAGCGTTTGTGACAGGAGTTCTAGTTTCAGGTTGAAGCTGGCCTCGGTGACACTGAAGTCTCTGTTTACTGTAGACTTGTCCACCAGGCTGAATGCGTCTGACTTCATCTCTGTCTGGCACTAAGCCACCGCTTGTAAAATGACTCCACGCAGGAGAAAAATGGCCCGGCACATCGGCTCAAGATTTACCACAGTTTGTTACTTTTCGGGACAGCTTGATTTGAAATGCAGCTTGTGCAACTCGCGTTTTTTGCCATTTCTGCTCTTGTTCTTTATCATTGTGACAGTGGGTTTTTTTTTCGGTTTGATGGATGACACTCCTTTTGCTGTGTTTAGGACCAGGGCTGAGTGGACGGCCTCTCTGCAACCTTTGTCATTTATCCAATTAGCTCTTTGGTTTGGAGTGGGTGAGCTGCATCGTTTTTCTTTCATGGTGTTTGATGCTCAGCGTTTCCACTGAACCGGCCTCATACCAAGCCAGATGTGTTGTACTTTGAGATTTTAAATCAAATGTGTAATCATTTACAGTAATCTCTAAAGGCTGTGTTTGCTCTTCTCTTTGGCTAAAGGCAGATACTTATAATAATAATAACCTATTCATATGACAATAATGGTTACTGACTCATCTTTAGTTTCATACTTGTATTTTGGGTTTCTACTAGATCATGTTTTCCTGCTTTAATGTAAAAAAAAAAAACATTATTTGTTTCATACTGTCAGTCTAAATAGACCTGTGTTTAAGTGCCTGCCCCTTCGAGCCCCATTCTGAAAAAAGCTGCTTTGATTGGCTAAAATGCGGTGCACCTTTGCAAAGGTAGTTCTCAAGCCTTAGATTGGGATACGCAAGTGTGTGTGGGGGGGGGCTCTGTATATTCTAATGAGCCTGAATGTGACAGAGGAAGGGGAGCCCTATGTGATTGGCTTGTTGAATCACATGTTTTCTGATCCAGTCAGTCCCTGAAAAAGTGACCAGGCCGTCTTATTTCACAGTTTGTGGGTTTGTAGATACCCCAGATACCTACATGTATGTACACAAGCTCTGAAGAAGTGACCTTTTCTTTCATCATATGTCTCTTTTAACACACAGACCAGTCTTTTTTATTTTTATTTTTATTTTAATTTAGAAAGGTTAGCTTCCTGAAACCATCTCGGGCACGTAACCCTGGAAAATCCCTTATTTGTTTCCTGCCAGTGCAGATATCGAATGGGATTAATTGGAAGCAGCTATTTTTAGACCATGAGTAATGAAATCGGGAGTGATACTAACACCTCCATTGAAGCTCGGTGATCCTGCTCAGCCTCGCATCGCCAACAGAGTCCATTGTCATCAAACGGGTTTCTGTGAGGGAATACGATCCTGGTAAATCCCTGGAAACCCAAGAACCCCTTTTATCTCCTGTTTTGCAACCCCCGGCGTCAGGAAGCTCACGCCTCCTCTTTCAACCCGACATCTCCAGGGCTCACGTCGCCGCAGCTCCGACCCGCTCGCTTGAAAAATAGTCAGAATAACTGCTGACAAGTAGACAAGTGGAGGCTTTCAAATGAAAAACTAAGGGCAGGAACAAATGCTTTATTTGATCAGAAACAGATCATTTATTTTACGGTTTTGCTAAAACAAAGAGTCTGCCCTCCTCCTCAGCTCTCACAAATTAAACAGAGCACAGAGAGCCAAGATGTGGCTTGCTCGGGTTTATTTGAAGAACTGTGATTTTCTCATCCATCCTCACCTCTGGACCCCAATCGCTCCTCCAGATGTGTAGGGGAAAGCGTTGAGCCGCTGAGAATCATGCTGCCTCAGCGCTCCCCGTCCAGCTGCCCACGGCAGCGCGGCTAAAAGTCATTGGTTCCAGCTGGGCCTTCATTTATGGGATGGTTGAACAAATAAATTATGGGATTAGATAGGGGCGGTTCAGGTTCGGTCTCCACTGCTGTAACAGACCCTATTAGAAGTCAGTTGGCCAGAAGTCCCGAGGTCCTTCAGCTGACTTTAGGGCTGAATAAAATAAAGATTGTCATTATTGAATTTGGTGGAGTCCAAATTATGTGTGGCAGAAAGCGCTGGCAATGTCCCGAAGCGTGACGATGACTCAACGAGAAACGACAAGAGCAGTCCACCTGCATGCAGCAAAGATAGTATCTATTGCACAGATCACATCTGCCTCATTTCATCACGTTCTTGTTTTGAAAGCTTTTCTTAAAACACCAAGCTGTTAATTAATTCCTTCAAATATGTGAGCTTCATCCTTGACATGGGAAAGATTCAGAGCTCTGGCTGACGATAAATCTCCTCGAGCTAGAAAAGCAAAAACACACAGTGCCCAAAGTCAGTTTATTTCCGGGATCCGGTATATACATTGTGTACGCATTGCAGATTAGGCTTGTGCTTCTTTTCCTTTAGAGATCTGGGAAACCGTATACATACACACACACACACACACACACACACACACACACACACACACACACACACAAACAAACACACACAGGGATTGACCCTGGTGCTCGAGGGTGATATACTTTCTGATACTTTCTCTCTCTGTTCAAGAGCCATCCAAATCCATCAAAGGGAGTGACACTCAGGCACTTGGGAAACCAGCCAATCGCCGCATGCGTCTTTAACTGCTGCACGAGCCCCGATTGGCTTTCCTGCTCTTGACGTCAGCGACGGGTGGGGACCTTAGTAACAAATCGTCTGAGGCCAGAATGCGGTCGGTTCTGGCCGGGCTGGCGCTGCGGCTCCACCAACTCATAAAATCTCACTCCCCGATAAAAGCGAGCAGCCCCGAGCACTATTTCTTCCCGAGGAAACATATTCCCTTAATGTGCTCGGGTTAATGGCAAATGAATAATCATAACACAGCGATGGCAGACGATGGGGGGGTGTCATTGATCTGTCTGGAGTCAGCCTCGCTCCGCCTGCTGCATCAGCCACTCTCCCCCTATTGATACGCTCTTGCCCCTTGACCCCTGGGACAGATCAATGGCATTGATCGGAGAAGGGCAGGGACAAGGGCAGGATCTGCTGACTGGCCCGACAGCTAGTGTGACAAGACATGATCGTCATTAATGTCCCGCTGGCTGGCTGGCTGGCTGGCTGGCTGGCTGGCTGGCTGGCTGGCTGGCTGGCTGGCTGGCAAGGCGC
The DNA here is from genome assembly GCA_016806645.1 of Ophiodon elongatus. Taxonomy (NCBI): domain Eukaryota; kingdom Metazoa; phylum Chordata; class Actinopteri; order Perciformes; family Hexagrammidae; genus Ophiodon; species Ophiodon elongatus. Next base: position 313,376 of record JACSYO010001904.1, read on the forward strand.
TGTGCATCACATATATCCTGCCTCCCCCTCCCCCTCCTCCTCCGCTCTCCTCCTTCACCCCTCCTACTTCTGCTGCTCCATGTTCCCATTCTGTGCTGCTTTCACTGACTGAGATAAGTCCATTCTTTAGATACCTGTCTGATGCCTGCCTGGCATCCGTGGCACAAATACGCATCTCCAGGCCGCGTGGAGATATTTTTGTTGAACTGCAAGTGTCCCGCCGCATGACGTCTCGCGCCTCATTGTGCGGGTTACTTACCGATCACAACGGAGCCGGTCCTATTTTCTTTGAGGGGGGGGGGGGTTGCTTTGAAAACCTCTGTCTTGGTACAATTCAAAGCGGGCGAATTTGAGTGCGCTCCAACTCACAGCGACGTGGGTCTCCGATCGATGGCAAACCCCCACAATGATAAAACGCCCTGCATCCCCCGATCCCCACCGTCTCTCTGAAAATGTGTCGTCGGTACCTAACCGCAACCATTGTGCGCCATTTGCTCTCGTGGGCCAATTTCATCACGCCAACGGGTTCCATTTCCAGTCTAGACTGGAAACGAAGCGGGTAGTGTGTGTGTGTGCGTTTACGTGTGTGTGTGTGTGTGTGTGTGTGTGTGTGTGTGTGTGTGTGTGTGTGTGTGTGTGTGTGTGTGTGTGTGTGTGTGTGTGTGTGTGTGGAGGGGTGATGGGCGGGATGCGGCGACAGCTCCAGACTCTGCAGTGACACGGCTGTAATGGAGCTGATTGATCACCTATATGGCCGCCTGCTGGCCCCGCTGGCTTTAGCATACAGCAAATTCCCAACCCCCCCCCTCGTCTCTGCGTCACCGCCGCCATCACCGAGCCAATCTGCGAAGACCCACCATCCCCCATAGACTTCAACCTGGCCACGGTTTTGACATTGGCTGCAGGATTCGTCTCCACAGCTCGTCGGCGTCGGGCTCGCCCCGCTCCTGTAGCTGTGGTGGAGAGAGGTGCAGACTCGTTTACCGAAGTGACATTTGCCAATTCAGCCTTTTCTACGTTTAGTTTAAAAAAAAGCTGCTGTTTTCCATTTGAATTAAAGGGCATAATCAATCAATGATAACATTTGCAGATCTCCCTCCCTGCCCCCTCCGTGTCACACAGGGTCATAACCCTAATCTATCCAGGGTGTTGGGGGTGATTAAACTCTGAGATTAGAACAAGCTGTCAAGGGCCGATGTCATTCAGACAGAAGGAGAATGACATTTCTTTTTTCTTTTTTTTTTAATGCAGCCTTTCCCCCACAGTTTAACTGTATAAATTATTGCACGCTACAAAAAAATATAAACATTTATCACATTTGCAGTCTCTGGGAAGAGCTGTGTCCATTAGTGAAGCACTTGGTAATACCTAAAGTGGTAATCCTGCTGGAGATGTTCATCTCAAGAACGTTTCATAGAAAAGAAAAGAAAATGTATCCCTGAAAAGTAAATTAACACTGAAAAGAACATATTTCTACCCTTTTGTTATCTGTGACCCTGCAGGATCGTTTGCATATTATATTTAATAGCTGTGGGTATAAGTGTGTATATGGTAAGTATTCAGCTGGCAGCCCACAGTTTGGTGATATGGTTTCTGTATGTATCGGCCCTCGTGTGTGTTCCTGTGGCGCTAAGTTGGCAGAGAGGTGTGTGTGTGTTAGATAGTTAAGAGGAAGACACTTTTGACGTACGTACGTCTGCAAATTTGGGCCTAATAATTCAAGATAGCAATTCTGAACAAACAGACAATGTGAGTCCAGGGGTCGAGGAATTCCTCTGACACAATACCAGCCGCCACCTTCTCGTCAGACTCAGGATTGTCGCGTGCCTCATGCTGCCGCCTTTCAGCCTCGGTCACCATGTTGTGACAGTGACTGTTTGCGTTCATGCTCGCAGTGACCACATCGCTGTCTGTGTGACAGTTTGTGCGTGTTAAGTCTTTGTTTGCAATTTTGGTATCGCAGCCTTTATCTGTTGACTAGTGTCTGTGTATGTGCAAGCTGGATTCATGCTACAAAACGGTGGGATCGCTGCACTGCATCCTCCTCCATGGCCAACCAGTTCGCTGCAGCGCACTTGTGTGTGTGTGTGTGTGTGTGTGTGTGTGTATGTGTGTGTGTGTATGTGTGTGTGTATGTGTGTGTGCGCCGCAGGAAAAGAGAAGAAATTGATCAGCACAGAGAGGAACGTGTTCGCCAGCAAAGGCTGGATGGAGGGTGTGTGAGAGAGAGAGCGAGAGAGAGAGGGAGAGAAAGAGAGAGGGCTGTCGCTGCAGACTCCTGCTGCAGTATCTCACTTTGGGCAAGCAGCTGCATACAGGGAGTAACAGACGAGCGAGACGAGCAGACAGGTACAGACCTGGCGCGACGGAAGGGGGCGGGTGGGGGTGTGGAGGTAGCGGTAGAGGGCAGGAGATGCTGAAGCGGCAGGGCTTGGGGAGAGGAGGGGTGTGGGGGGGTGGGAAGGGTCAAAAGTGGGAGGAGGGGTGGGTGAGAGTGAAAGGTAGCGGGATGCGTTGGCGGCGGCTGGAGGAAGCCGATATTTTGGGCTCTTTTTTTTCTTCTTCTTCTGCGATCGCGTTGGACCTGTGGCGACAGAGGGGAGAGGTGGAAATAAAAATAAAGGAGGGGTGGTGGGGGGGTAGATGACTGTCACGACGTGGCTGATGTGTCCTAGAGTCTGGAACAGGGAGGAGGAAGAGGAGGAGTAGTGGTAGTGGCGGCTGCAGTAGGGGGTTAAGATGCTGAGATGCAGTTGACAATGCAAGCGCCGGGATGTGCTGGAGGGGGGGAGGGAGAGAGGAAGGAGAGGGGAGGGGAGGGGAGAGGAGAGGAGGGGGGAGAGAAGAGGCGTCCCACCTCACTGACCTGCGTCTGGCTGCAGCCTCCCGCGGACACCTCGGCTTCACCCACCCTCCCCCCCATACACCCCCACCCACATCTCTTTCTTTCACCCCCTTTTTCCCCCCCTTCCTCCCACCGCTGCCCTTTCTTCCCTCTGCTCTTCCTCATCCTCAGCTCGGAGGCGGATAACAAAAGGCGTAGTCGGTGGGCAGACAGAGGAGCTAGCATGCGAGGCAACGCATTGAGGCGGCGCGGAGAATTCGTTTCCGGAAGCCTCCACTTTGCCTGGCGTTCCCCAGAGAGAAGGAGACAGTCAGAGACATCTATCCAATTTTTTTTTTTTTCTAGTCTGAGGGGGAGGAGTTGTGAGGTGGGTGGCAGGATAAGGGTGGGGGGGGCAGTCAGCGGTGTGTTTAGGTACATGACAGGCAAAAACGACATGGGAATGTTTTCAACATTACTTTGTTCATATTCACCGCAGTTTGGCTTTTTATGGCATTTTGTGTTTGTATTCTTCCGTTGTAACCGTGCCTCAGGCTTTTTACTTTTCTTTTTTTTTTAGTTTGATGGAAGCTGTTTCGTGTTTGTTGCCTTCGTCAACTTATTGCGTGCCAAGCTTGCCGCCGTGGCGGCAGAGTTCGGCAGGTAGGCGGTAGGGGTCCGGCGTCGAGGGTGTTGCAGTCAGCGTGGAGTTGTAACTGTGTTCTCGTTGATGCCGAGTGTGTGCCTTTGTTTTTATATATATATATATATATATATATAATATATATATATATATATATATATATATATATATATATATTTATTTATATATATATATTTATTTATATATTTATATATTTATATATTTATTTATATATTTTATTTATATATATATATATATATATATATATATATATATATATATATATATATATATATATATATATATCTATATCTGAGCGAACGCTATCGGTGTTCGCCCCCCTGTGGTGGAAAGCCAGAGGCTGAGCCTGCTAGGTGGCTCTCTGCGTCCACCCGGTCCAGACGGCCCAGCAGACGGGTCTGGGTCCAGCCGCTCTAGAGGGGACAAATGTAGACTGATGATCAGCCGATGCTCTTTAGGACAAAGAGGCGAGCTCCGGCTGCTTGGCTGGGGGGGCTTTTCCTCTCCCGGCACAAAGGCTAGTTAGCACAGAGCAGGCTCGTCCGTCTGTCTGAGCCTCTGCTTCTGCTCCTGTCTGGGTGCTGCGATGAAGATCATTTGAGTCTGAACAAATTGGTCCGACACATCTAACCTCTTTGTCTGCCTTTTTTCATGTCCGTTCTCCGTTGTCATCCTGTGATGTTCAGTGTGTGTGAGCTGAGACTGTTTCTACCTCTGCATGTCTTTGTGCTGAACCCTCGGAACGAAATAAGTCGTCTGCGGTGGAGGAACATGGAAGCCCTTTTTCTCCATCCAGGACACAGACTGTTTTTTTTTGTTGATTGCAGCCCGTGTCTCATACGATACAGAGACGTTGTGGCTGTGGGTGCCTTCGGGGAGAGATTGGGTACTTTCAAGTGGCAGTGCTTGATGAAGGGACACTGTGTGTGTGTGTGTGTGTGTGTGTGTGTGTGTGTGTGTGTGTGTGTGTGTGTGTGTGTGTGTGTGTGTGTGTGTTGTGTGTGTGTGTGTGTGTGTGTGTGTGTGTGTGTGTGTGTGTGTGTGTGTGAGAGCGAGGGAGGGAGGGAGGGAGAGGAAGGGAGAGAGAGAGGGAGGAAGGGAGAGAGAGAGAGAGAGAGGAAGGGAGAGAGAGAGAGGGAAAGGTGTCGGTGCCACTCGGCGCCCTGCAGCCGGCTGCGGTTTCCTCAGTAGACTCTGCCGTACTTCACCTGCTCCCTGAGACCCTAACTTGTGAGCTCTCTTGATAAAATATCACGGGTTAGGCTCTTGGGACGCAGGCGGACGGCACAATCGACTTTCTACCGAACGTTCCTGAAGATGGAGTCGGAATGAAGCATCAACTAATTTACCGCTAGAAAAGTACACGCCATAGGGACGACGCGGAGGACGGGAGAGTGAGTTGACACATGGAAAAGAACGTCAATAAAGAGCACACGCTTCTCGGTTTTAAACTGATGGAACTGTTGTATGTAGAATGGGCATGTTTGGTATTGCCGCATTTTTGTAGTTTTTTTTTTTTCCAAAATCAAGAACGGCTTTCGTGATCTCGCCGTTGTCATCGCCATTAAACCGAAAACGCTCGGCACCGTGCCGAGGGCCGACATTGTCATCTCTTTTTGTGTCAACATCTTTGTTTGAATACCATTTGAGTAACATGATTAGCAATGGCAGGACATCAACCACTCCAAAACCACCACACCCCAGACCGATGCACATTAACCCCTGTCAGCACCACAGCACAGTATCGCAGAGACCCAGCCCATATCTTTGATCCTCCATTACCGAGGCGGTCGTCCTGCATTTGCTCTCTCCGGCTTCATTCAGACGCGAAAGGAGCAGCCCGAGACCAATGCACATCTACAGCTGCTGCTTCCACATTCAAAAAAGTCTGATACACAGATTTTTACTTAATCTCTCCACAGCAGCTAAATCGATTATCCTTTCTTTTATTTCTTCTTATTTTTCTTTTCTTTTTTTTCTCTTTTTTTTCACACGTCATTTTTAAAAAATTTCAAACAACCATAAGTGTGACACATAAGTGTGACAATAACAAATATTATAATAGATTATAAATGTATATGATTATAATGTAAAAAAAAGCCAAAGTTTTTTACATAGTAATTTACAAAATATAAGGAACCCCTAAGTACAAAAGCCAGTTTTAAAAAATATATATATTGTCACAATTAGTTTTAATAGAAACTGGTTAAAAAAAATCCACATGCATCATGGTTATGATTTAAAAAGTGTATATGCATTTTATTTAAAGTGAATGACGGTAGACAGAAAGTGCTGACTGTGTAGAAATGAGAGACATAGGAATCTCTCCGTGTGTTGAATGAAAATCAATGAGCAGACTTTTAAATTGTTTCACAGGAACTTTTTGCCGCTTTCCTAATTTGATCATTTCTATTGAAATGTTTCATCGTCATGAGATGTCACACAACCACATAAATCAATATTTAAACTGGAGGACAACTCCGACCGACATCGTGATTCAGCAAGACGGGCTGGTGAAAAAGACGAGATGGAGCACAGAACAGAGGGTGGAGCTGTGGTTCTGCTCTCGTAGCAACACCACTATAGAAGTGCAAGCAGGATAAATTAGGCCCCGCTGAAGAAAAGAATGTTCTTTTCCTTTATGCCATTCAAAGGTGTGACTCCTTTCACCATTACAGCTTGACCTGATTTTTTAAACTTTCCCTTTTTCCCAAGGCAGCACGCTTTTCTGAAAACCTAATTTCGGCTAAATTACCCATATTAGGAATGCAGTTGAAAACAATTGATTTTCTCTCTAATACTCTGCTCTCCATCTCTCTCCCAGTCTCCCCTCGCTCCCTAATTATGTTTTTTTTTTTTCTTCTTCTTTTTCCCGGCTTCCCGTTTGGTTTCACACTGAACAATGCCGATGCCAACTAATCAGTGTGTGCCTGTGCCACGGAGCCCCCAGCAACAGCTGAAGGAGCGCCGTGCCCCCATGAATACCAAGCAGCACAGTGCGACAAGTGCTGAGCAGTCAGACGCAGCGCAGCCAGAGCGGAGCTGGTGCCCACAAAACAGCCAGACAGTTTTATTAGGGTCTGTCTGACACGCAGCAAAGTCTGGCAACACCCAAGCCCACTGATGAAATCCTCACACCCCCGCCCCCCCTCCTCACCCCAACAGTAACAAAGCAGCATGCTCAGAGCAATCCGCCAAGGACCCAATAAATATCACCCCGTAAAAATCCCGGCTAGTTTAGTAACTCTGCTGAACGGGGAATACAAACTTTGTTCAAAGTCAAACCAGTTCTCAATAAGCCTCTGCTTAATTGATCTCTTTTGTGCCGTCGACACATTACACTGCATCAGACACAACAGGGGGATAAAAACCCTGCAAGCGTTTTCTGTTAAAGCTGCAATTTTATTGACTTGTTTAAAAAAAAAAAAGGCAAATTAATATACTTTTGCATCTTTGACCTTTTGAGCATAATGTGAATGCCAGGGGTTGACGAATAATATTTTCATCACAAATACAGGATTAGTAACCCGCTTCATTTTTATCAATGTCAGTGGGTTATGAATTAGCGTATTAAATGTGAACATATGCGACATGAGAATGGGCTCGTTCCCAAATGAGAGCAGTGCTTGTAGTTCTGTGTTTTCGTGGAAACGCTCGTTTTCTGAAGTCCTTTTGATGTTTGCAGTCCCAGAAAACCTGGAAGTGATTGTCAAGGTCACATTACTCAGCAGCAGGGTGCGAGCTGTTTACGTCCTTCAGTTACATCATTTATGCGCCGTGTTTACACACGGCCAATCTAATTATTTAACAAAAAAGAAAAGGATGAATTAGTGCCAATTAAGACGGGGGGAAATGAGCGTGTGATGTTAAAAACCTGAATTCATGAAAAGTGATCAAGAAGCAGAAATTCAGCTTTTGCTTCATTCTGTGAAGTGCCTCAGTATTTAATAATATGAACATGCTGCGGTACGCTTTGGTCCTTAAACGTCCTGAACGAACCGCGTCCCCCCCGTGCGGTTTCTCCGCTCCGCTCGTCCTCCGCTTCCTGCAGGAAAGATCGATTCTGACGTTGAATAGGTGTAGATAAACCAAAGGCTCCAGCTGACGGACCCGGGTGTGTGCGAGAGATTACACTCCATTGTTCAGAGGTGGTCATGTAGCACGCTGCGGCGCCACGTCGCTCCCCGATAAAAGTAATAAGGGACAGATTAACGCTCATCCCCCGCATTTGGATTCGGGGCCGACATGGAAATCAGATGGATTTCGTGAATTAGAGGGCTTGTTTTATTTTTTTTACTGTCGTGTGTTGCGTCGACCGTCAGGTTGTGTTGTGTGCTGAAGCAGCTTAGTGTTCAGTGGATCTCTTATCGCAGCGGGATGGGGGAGGAGGTGGTGGGGGGGGGGCTCAGGTAGTCAGGTATGCCTGATAGACGAGCAGTGTGGAGAGGGGGGCGGGGGGGAAGCGTCTGAGTTTCCAGACACTGCGGCAGGAGGCCAGACAGTCACCTTAACACACACACACACACACACACACACACACACACACACACACACACACACACACACACAGTGTGCCGATGACATCGCACACACAAGCAAAAAACATGCAGGCACACATTTAATACACAATAATCCCCCCGCCCCCCTAAAGTCTGCACTAAAGCTAATTCAATCTTGTTTCTAATTCAATCGAGGGTATAAATTGTAGTGCCACTTGTAATGTAATTATCCCCGTGCATCGAGCTAAAATAAAGTTTGTGTTTTATTCTCTGGGCGATGGGGATGAGAGATAAACCCCATTAACTTTTTTTTTTCAGATTACAGTAAGTGCTGTGGGAGGTGGAGGAGGGAGGGATGGGAGTGTGTGTGGGGGGAGGGGTGAGGGGGTCCATCGAAAAGGACAGTCGAGCGGCGCTGAGACTTGCGGATCTTGGTTGCGGGGGCCTCGGAGCAGGAGTCTGGAAAAAAAGCCGGGCCGATGATCGAGAAGCAAACAGCGAAAGCTCAGAGGGAGCAGAGCGGCGGGTCCGGAGGTCTCAGCACAGCCGAATGGAACGCTCCCATGCCTGGCTGTGTGTTTGTACTGTGGGTCCACAGTATTTAAGGGTGTACCCCCCTCGGTCTTCCTCCTTGCCCGGTCTCTTATCTCCCTTCTCCCTCTGATCTGTGATTCACTTCGGGAGCGTTGCCAAGGAAACCTGGTATCTGGCTAGCAGCTTGATGGAGTTATTGAACTGTGACTGGCTGGGATAATTCGGCTCTGTCTAGCAGGTCGGCCATCCAGCGGCTGGGACTTGAATGTGACCTATAGCTGGCCTCGCTTTTAACCCCTCGGCCACCAGACAGTTGAACCGCTGTAACTTTGGCAGACGTTTACACTTTGAGCCTCTCCGTGACTCTTGTATGCCGCCGCTGCATTAGTGCCGCAGTCAGTTATTTTGTTTAAAAAAAAAAGAGGAAGAAGGGAAACTTCTCGCTCTAACTCCGGCGGACACACATGTTGAGCTGGCCCGGTCACATACTGCTGGTTTTTCTTTGTGTCCCTCAAACGGGGCCTTGACCACAAATTCCCAGTGTGTCCTCGAGTGCATCCGCTCAGGCCCCCCCCGCCCCCCCCCCTCCGGGCAGGTGGATAATCACAGAGCGCTTTGTATGGCCGGCCTTTGATATTCCACCACTTAAAGACTGGATGTTTCGGAGCTAAATCCTGCCGCGTTTGTTTCCTGAGGGTTTCCGGTGGACACGGTCGGCGCTCCTTTACTTCCTGTTATCTCCTCCTCTCGTTCTACAACTGCTGTTATTATCTCTTCTGGTTTAGGAGCCCTGACAAATGTCTGTGTCTCTCCGCGCTCTACGGTGAGACAAGTCACTCAGCTGTTCCAGGTGGGAAGCCTTCCTGTCTGGTCTTCTCCTGTTTGATGCCATCTGTCAGCAGACAGGAGTGGGGGGCAGTGTTTTGGGCGTACCCTGTTGTGCTTGCGCACCTCGCAGTAGCAGAGTGAGTCAGTAAAAAGTGTCGGAGCGCCGTAACAGGCGGCCTGCGCCAGCCAATTAGCCTCGGAGCCGTTTGGAGGCTGCTCCGCTCGGCCCAGGTGCCCGCTGTGCACAGAAAGAGACCAGACGACCTTTATACTCAGCTCCGTCCCACTGCAGTCACTTAAGACGGTGATGGATGTTTCCCCTTAACGCCGCGCTCCCTACCGGGCCTCCTTCTCCTTTTCACTCCACCCTCCCCCCTCTCCTCTCCCCTTATTTGTCCCTTCTCCTCTCCTTGTTTTTCCACCGCCCTTCTTCCCTATTCTCTCTCTCTGTTCTTCCAGAATGATGAGGAGGAAGAGGAAGAGGAAAGGTGGGGGCAGAGCAGAGTCGAGCGCCCCCCCCTCCCACACACACACACACACACCTCGGCTCCTCATTAGTATGCAGCGGCGGTTGCTCAGGTGACACGGCCACTGGATTCGGTCTCGACTGCAGGAGCATCAGCAGCGTGGAGGAGAGCGGGATAGCAGGTAAGGACAATGAGAGCAGGCGGGGGGAGAAAGGGGGAGAGATACGTCGACAGACAGGGAGGAGGGAGCCTTCTACACTTAACACTGCTGTAACACATATATTTGATCTGGTTAAGGGCAGCCATTGTGTTGTATTTTATTTGTATTCTTATTCTTTTAAATATCACTTCCTGCTGAGTTATGAGGTGTTGCAGTGGTAAATATCTGTCAATAAAATATCCTGTCGTTCTCTTTTTCAAAATGCATCAATTGACAAATATTAGTTTCTTGTATTTTATGTCCAAACTGTAATAGTTGTAGACGTTACAACATCTGCTTTTCATATTGTGCTTTCAATAAAGGTTTCAGTTGAATATGTTCTGCGTTTTGTTATTTAAACATCTAATGTTTTGTTCCGTGTCAGCAAACAATGGAGGAATCCTGCAGTTTCCCCTCAAAACAATTTCCCTGTTTTCACCTGTGAGGTTTTCATTCCCCCTCAATATGTCGGGTATTGGTTTTGTTGCCAAAGGCAACAAAGAGGGGTGTATTAGACAAATACTCATATACTCTGAAAGTGTGTGTGTTTGTGTGTGTTTGTGTTTGTGTGCGAGCGAGCGAGCATTGGGGGAGCAGTGCGAGCCAGGCTGCAGATATCATCCATCTCCCTGTCACCGGCCCAAGGGCTGCTGGGAAAGTGGCGGACAGCTCCCCGGCTCTGACAACAGAGGCGGCATCCTAATTTTCCGACATGGAATGCTTGAAAAAAAAAAAAAAACCTGGGGCTACTCCTCCCTCACCACCCAGTACGTAAAACCATTAACCCCGCGGTCCGGGAACCAAATGTGGAGCTCAGCCCTGGACCACCGCTGGCTGCGAGTCACAGCAGCTCCCATCATGCACCAGCCACGACTCTCTGAGCAGCAACGCTTTGCATGAAGTCCACTTTGAGAAACCCGCCGTCGAACGGGTTCCCTTCTTAAGTCCGATCTAATCAGGAGGTCGTTTTTCTGCGTGACGACATTGCAGGGATTTCATCTGCAAAGTGCATTTTCAAAATAAAAGTCCTCCTGGCAATAGCTTGTTCTAACTGGATTACATGCGTTCTGGTTAGCCGTGACTAATTGTGTTATAGAGCTGTTGTCAGGCATTCTATAGCTTTTGTTATGTGCGCCAACATTTTGCCATCTCTCTAAGAGTTTAGGGAAGGAAGGGATCTTCTTCAGTCCTGATACAGATATCCGGGCCTTGGGTACCGATCGGGTACCAGTGTGGGGAACAGACTGGCTTAAACATTCCTGAGTTAGTAAATCAAAATGTAGCAAATAAATAAATAGATATACATGTACTGTTATTTATTATTACAATACTAAATTGATACAACAGAAGCCTTGTAAAGACCTTTAATATAAACAGTACTTCAATTCAAGTCTAAATCTTTAAAATGCAGCGAGAAATTGGTCAAAACTTAAAAAGGAATTCAAATAAAATCGAACATAGCTCGGTCCCATTGTCCACTGTATCCGGTATCGGTGCTGTTTCTGTTCCTTCACATGAAATAAACATTGAGGATTCAATCAGTGCTCGTGTTGGCTCTGTGTAACTACGTGTGCTCCTGCTCATCATTTGGGTTTTGAGGTTCCACCAAAGTAAGGAAATTAAACAGCCTTCAAAAGATGTTTCTCACATTAGAGATGAAGTCAAGTGTCGGGTCACCATTTTCAAGTGTAATTAACATAATGAATAATAAGTGTCAGGTTTTTTCCTGAGCTCTTGTCTGAGTCCAACATGGTGTAATATTAGTGGAGAAATCATGTAAATATATGAATATGAATATATTGTGAATAACTCTTTCCCAGTAGAAATATTATCTGTGTATTTGGTGTTAAGTTGCATGTAAACTGTATAATAGATTAGTCTACTTGTATATTTTTTTTTTTTTTTTTTTACATATTACAGAAATACATAGAGAAACTACTGACATACAAACACATTTCAAATGATTTAGTTACAATATAGTGAATGGATATGTTTATGATGAGTAAATATTTTCTGTTCCAGTTCACCCATTAGAACATTAGGTTCCACGGTCAGGAGCTGAGCCTCTCTTCAGTGACACGATCTCGTTCTCTCCACGTGTCTGGCTGACGTTCACCTTTGAACCCGAATGTCTCACAGACCTTCTGCTCCTGCTTCACAGTGTAAACGATGGAGGAGTCTGAGTAAACTGTAAACATCTAAAACATCCAAATATTGAAACAAACGTACTGAAAGAAGGTTACATCCCAGGTGAGGGTAATAAACAATGTAAGATTTGAATTCAAGCTGCCATGACGGGGGGGTGGGGGAGGGGGGGGGGGGGCCTTCATTTTGTCTCAGATTAGGGCAGATATGTGAAGGACTGCTGTCGGGGCTTTAAAAGCACATGAACGGAGGATCAAAGCCGTGAGGACGCTTTAGAGCTCTGACGGTTGTGAAGAGATCAGTCAACACGCCGGTGGGCTCAAACACACGGTGCCGAGCAAAGCGCCCACATGTCGGGGTGGGGAGGTATGTGACAGGAATCCCACTCTTATGTCAACAGGGAAGACAAACAAACAATCCACTGAGCTATAGACGTCACATTATGACGTCTCCGATGCATAACCTGCATACATAACCGCTCACAGTCGGAACGAAATACATTCTCAGGGAAAAGACACCAAGGTAGGAGACCTGGGCCTGGGGCCCCAACTAAAAGGGCCCCAAACAGATATAGATGTATTATTAGGTTTAGATATGAAAAGTATTACTATTCTCACTCATTGTACCCTGAAATACGTCACTAAAGGCCCCAAAGCACTTAACACGTGCAACTCAACAGTATACTACTTACTGTGTACTTCTACTTCAGAGGAAGTCATTGTAGTACATTTATCTGACAGAGAAATCTCACTGGACATTTGACCCACAAAATAAAACAATTAAAAACAATGCATTATTATTCATTAACTATCCAGAATCATATTAGAATTGAGAGCTCCATCTTGAAAGGAGGTTTTTGCCTCTCTTTCCTCACTTGAAGTAAACAATTGAACAACAATTACAGTACTTTTACTTTGCAGTATTAATAGTGTAGTGGGCAACATAAATCAAAGGGCCACTGACACACCGTGGGTTTGTGGTTTACGCAGCCAAAAGAATGCTTTTTCCATACAGGATTCAGTCTTTCTCATAATTTATTTAACAAAACAAAACAAGCAAAAGAACAAAGGAACTCCTATCGCTGCCTCCCCTGCTCTGGTAAAGACACAGGCCTACCCAGGTGCATGCTGGTCCTGTACCTGTCTACTCCTATATATAATCCCAGGTGCATGCTGGTCCTGTACCCTACTCCTATAGATAACCCCCGGTGCCCACAGTGTCACCCAATTCATAAACAAATGAACAAACCAAAAAACTAAGTATACCTAGACAACAACAACAAATAATTAAACGAAACAAAAAACTATCAAAAGAAAAAGCTATCCTAATATATAAAAAATTCTAAACTAAAAAAGCAAACATCCAGACTAATTAAACAATACCACTTGTGAATAAAATCAATAAATACTAACATCAAATAAATAGTTCCTACAAATAGTTTTTACTGTTGATGGTTACTACTTCTATTCATAATCTTAATATTAATCAATATTTTAAATATATAGGAAGACAGTGTTTGCCTGGAGCCCCCAAAACCCAGGTTGGGGTTTCTCGCCATAATTTCCAAACAGGCGTATTAGTCTCCCTTTGACATGACCAGCGCAATTATAAAGAAGAGGATGGATTCAATTTGTGGAGGTATTTTGTTAGAAGTGAGTATCAAGTGTTACAGCGGGGAAATTTACGCCGTAGAGGGAGGTGAAGAAGAGTTGGGTCGTAGAGGGAAGTGAAGAAGAGTTGGGTCGTAGAGGGAAGTGAAGAAGAGTTGGGTCGTAGAGGGAGGTGAAGAAGAGTTGGGTCGTAGAGGGAAGTGCAGTCGACGACACGCTGGACTCCACGGGGCCTCGAGGCTTTGAGTGACGTACAAACTGACTGAATGTTGCCAATATGTAACAACACAATTGTAGTCGTAGAAAATATGTGTCCGTATTTAATTTGAAATCTGAATGTATTATATTTGTCAATGAAGTATGTATTTATTTACAAACACACTCCGTGACAACTGAGCAAATTCCATCTGCCGATGAAGACCACCAGATACAGCTGAAAGCCTCGGAAGAGTTCCAGTAAGTGGCCCTTGACTTAATAATTTATTATTTAATCTGCTGACTCCATGCAAAGTGGCCTCTGAGAATCTCACGCTACTGAAATTTTGCAAATGAGTTTTGAATACATACAAACTGTTTCAAAGCTGCCTGCGAATGATTTGTGCTTGTCTTTTAAAAATTAATAAATGTTTTAAAACTAAATCAGATTTGTTCATCCATTTAATCATATATACATGAATATGGTTACAGCTATGTTATATCCTCTTAAGAATATTTTAGAATTATTTTAAACTATGAATCCTTAATCCTGGTGTCGCTAACAAATTATTTTTTGACTAAATGATACATTCGCCGTTAAATAAACTGAAAGAACCGTCTGTCGCTTTTGTTTCTTTTTGCTGACATGAAAGACAAATAGAAAAAGAAAGAAAAATAGCACGAGAGCACACGCAACTATCTGGATTTGTCATTTGCGGTTTACATTTCTATGTTTGGCTCGCTGTAAAACATGAACCCCATAACCAAGTACACATGTGAAAGAGCTTATGAGAGGAAACCGAAAAAATCTGCACACGACTGCAATCACTGTGCCTTTAAGGCTTCAGACTGCTTTGGCATGTTCACCAAGAGATCATTTCCAACAGGACATGAACGCAGCACGAGCCTTTATTATGTTTTATCAGCATTCTTACAGGCAGGAGTGAGGGCTGGTGTCACACCCCCCACCACCACCACACACACACACACACACACACACACACACACACACACACACACACACAGACCCAGACCTGCTCAGGTGCATCAGGAGGGTTTTGGATGGAGCTTCCCAGCTGTTTTGAAAATCCCTGTGACTGTGATTCAACCACAGCTTGCAAACACTCCACTGAGCTAAAAAAAAAAGAAAAAAAAGAAATGACCTCTCTGAAGCTGGGAAATCCAACCCTGGCTGGGCACACGGACGACTTTGATTTCTGATAAGTTAAGTAAACATCATGCTTGAACATGTTACCAGACTCTGCTGAATCTGTCGATGCAACGTGGCCTCCGGGAATCTCACACGAAGAAAAAAAAATACAATAACTCAAGCTACTGAAATGTTGCAAATGAGGCTTGAAAACATGGAAACTGTAGCCACAGAGTATGACACATAAGTGTGTGTGTGTGTGTGTGTGTGTGTGTGTGCGTGGTTTCAGCAGTAAAGTCATCTGAAGACAATATATTGCACTTGTGCTCAGTTTATGCTTTGCACATATGCTTGTCAAAATGCAAAGGAAAGAAATTAATGTATACGTTGCAAACGCACAGTTTATTTGAATTCATATCAAATGAGTAAATGAATGAAGTATTTGTTACGTAGCATTGACAAACGGCCCGTACCACATGGGATGACATGGCGTATAAACAAAGACCTCCAGCAGTCGACGTTCACGTTCCAAAGGAAACCAATCAATGGCGTGTGCCACACTCTTTCCACGTCTCCTGAATCAAAGAAAAGAAGGATGTTTTTGATACACGATATGAAAGCTGCACATTTCTAGCCGCTTTAGCAGGGCGGCTCTCCGGATGGCAACGTCGCTCTGTTGCTTTGGTGGAACGACTACAGGATGGATTGCCGTGGGATTTGGCGCAGACATTAATGGTCCACCAGCAGGGGCGTAGTTAAAGTCCCAGTGAAATGAGAAATACAGTTTTTTTCCCAGTTTTAATGCTTTGCCCCTTTGGTAATTGTTCATTCATCAGTTATATGTCGAATATGTGCCAAAAGATCTGTATCAGAGCATTTGTTAGAATTAAGTCTTTTCTCTCCTGTAATTTGGTTTCAAATAACTGATAACTCATCCTGCACTCAGGGGCATTTCCAAAAAAACACATCATCCAATCAGATAAGACTTTGGGCGACTAGCTAGTAGCTATTAACGGTCGCATGAAACAGCATTTTGTGTATTGAAGTAGCTCGCAGAGTGATATGGAGAGAGACAGGAGGAGGTGTGTGTTTAAAGATCAGTGGGCTAAATCTTTGTTTCCTAAAACAAAGAGGGAATGTGGGCTCCGTGTCACTGCTGTGATTATTCTGCACCTCTCAAATATTACGTTTCACAGCACAGAAGCTAAACGTGCTCCAACTTCCGTAATAGGTCATGCTATTTACACCACATTCCTACCCTGCATATGGTATGTAACTTAAAAATAGTCACAGTTTTGCCTCTTTTCAGGTGGCTGGAGTGACAATTTGTCATCCTCAACATTTGTGTTGTTATGGTTTCAGAATGATGAAGACAGTTGGAGAACAATAGGATGTTGATAGGATGTAGGCTCTACAGGAAGAAAAAAAAAAAAAAACAGGAGGAGGCCCCCGGGACCCCCCTAGTTTTAGACTGAGCCCTGAGCGTTTGCAGCCCTTGGCTCCGCCCCTGGCTCCGCCCCTGGTCCCCACAGGATGAATCCTGATCCCCTGACTTTTTCTCCAGCACCACCGCCACATTAACGTTCATGTTCCTCTAAAGAGGACTTCTAACAACTCCTTAACTTTTTATTAGCGCCATCATCAGGTAAAAAATGTCAATTTGCCTATTTGGTTTTGGGTAAAACTAATTAGGCCTGCTAATTAGCAAATGCTAGCATGCTAACAAGCTAAACTAAGATGGTGAACATGGTAACCCCCCACTCCCTTCCCCCCAATAATAATAATAATATTCGCATTTAGCTCAAAGCACCGCTGTGCCTCGATACATTCTCAGAGCTGATGGCACGCCTCTTGTTGCTTTATGACTTATATAGTCTTCTCTTTTTTTATGCAGCTATAAATGACCTTCTTTTTGAAGTTCTACTGAGAAACCTCCTCCTCAGGTCAAATGACGATATAAAACAACACGCATTCCATTTTCTATTTCATGTAACTCTCCTTGTTCACCAAGACCAACACGGTGCTCTGGGGTCCAGGCCGTGTTCGGGGGACAGATACCACGTCTCAGTTGGCCACACTGACATCTTTTCTTTGTCTCATCATTTTCAGCACCAAATCCTTTTTTGATGAAACCATTATGTTCTGAGCTTCTTCCAAATCTCAGCAGACAATTTTTCTTTGAACAGCTGAATAACAAAACAATCAAACCAATATAAGATGTACTACTTATTGAAGCGGAAGCTTTAAATCCCCATTAACCCGACGCGGGCGTGGAGGAACCAAATCATAGGATTTACTTTTACCTTTAACTCCACATGAATCCCTGCTAAGTGCTTATTAACATAATGTTTGTTTTATTTGTGGTTGTATGTAGATAGTGTCCTCTTCCTCCACCATTCACCTCAAACAAAATACATAATTGAATACTTCAAGTGCATTGATCATTCCTCATGTAATCCTACTTTTGATCATCAACATGAAGAAATGATGACATCTGCACGTTTCAGGCCTCTGTGGCCGGATACTACACACACACACACAGTTTATTGATTCATCTTTATTTCACAGTCTCACACAGCAATGATGGCGGCCCACGGCTCGCCACGCAGCCGGGCTGAGCAGCACGTTGCGGGGGTAGAACACGCGACTATACAGATGTCTGCGTCCCTCACGGGCTCACTGGGGCCTGCGCTCACAGACAGCCGGCACACAGCGAGCTGGCAGACAGCCGGCAGACAGCCGGCAGACGGCGGGACGGGGCCCGTCTCGCTGCGGCTCCTCCTCGGCTCCTGTGAGCGAGAGGACTGACTCGTGTCAGAAATTAGCCGCCGGAACAGAGGAGACAGAGCGGCTGTGCTGACTGAAGGAGACGCCTCGTCTGTGAGGAGCTCTACGGTTCAAGCATTACGGGCTGGGGAACGTGACAGCTCTTCATTACCAAGAAGGGCCTCCATGTTCACATCACACGGCCTCCGAGAAGAGGTTTCTTTTTTTTAAGATGCAACGTTCAGGGCCTCGTGCGATGAGATGTATTACAGTAGAAACAATGAGGCGGGGATGTTCTTTCTCTGTGCTCTGACATCCTCACGTCTCACGCTCACGAGCAGAGCTCACTGTCAGCTGATTGGAGGGAAGACCTGCCTCATCACCGGACAGAGCTCTGCCGCCACCTGGTGGTCGATGTCAGGACACCACCGTGGAACGCCACACTTCCTGTCACACTTCCTATCACACTTCCTATTACACTTCTTATCACACTAATTCCCGCCAATATCGTGACAGCTTAACATTGTTTCTCAGCTCCATTCCGAGTCTATTAGAAAGGAGGGCCAATTGCAACACAACACAGAAGAGAATTCAAATTAAATAGATACAAATGAATTAAATATTGAGTTTAAAGGAATAGTTTAATTTTGGGAACTAGTAATTCACTTTCTTGCAGAGATTTAGATGCAGAGATGGATACGTGCCTCACATCTGTCCATTAAATACGCTACAGGCAGTTAGCTTAGCTTAGCATTAACACAAGAAACAGGGGGAAACAGCTGTCCAAAGAAGAATGAAATCTATACCAGCACCTGAAAACCTCACTAAGCGAGATGGTATATATCATATATATATGTAATTTATATTTATATATATAATCAGCTCTGTGTGACCAGAACAAACATTTTCCGTAAACTGCTCAAACTAAGACAGACATTTAATATTGTCATACAGCTGTTAACATCTGAAAGGTTACAATGTATTTCGGATCAAATATACTTTTATCTTGTTTAGAAAATGGCGGATGTGTTCATTTGATTGTAAAGTCCAAAAAAAAAACAAGCAGCTCATAAACATCAGAGTTGTGTAGCCTTACACTTAGCATGCAGACATGAAAGTGGTATTGATCGTCAAGAAAGTGAAAAATGTATTTTCACAAAATGTCAAGCAAGTCCATTAACATAACAGAATAAAGAATATTGCAGTTATCCACTGTTTGATTTAATATTTCAAAGATTGACATTTCTTCCGAGGAGAAATCATTATATATATTTTTACAAATGACCAAAATGAGGTTCTCCATTTGAAATAATATCCTTTAATCATCAGGAAAGATGATTGAAGAACCCAGTTCATAGTGAGGACGCTGCTAGTAGTAAAAGCAAAGGTTGAATAATAACATTGCTGATGACCCCTTTCGATTTCTAGTGTCTCAGTAAGCGTCAGTAAGTGTGACAGTGAGCCAGCATCAACAAAACAGGACCATGAAACTGAAGCAGCTAATTGGAATTTAGACATTATTCATTTCATTATTTACACGCGTGCTTTTTCCAACAGCGACACGTCAAAACGTCTTCAGTGGGGAAGCATCAATCATCCAGAGTAACGGGGACACGGTACGGGGACGGCACTCTCACACAGCTGTGACCTCACCAAATGACACATACTAATAATATTTTAATGATAATGATACTGGAAAGTTGTGACACCTTAAAAGATGTAACAAAGCTAACAGGAGAGGGAGAGAGATGTCTATCTGTGTACACCAACACAATGCTGAGAAGAGCAGGAGAAGTATTCGGATCCTTTAGTGAAGAAAAAGGCCTTCTGTGACATACATTATTATATATGACACCATTAGATTGTTTATATGGAGGCATCAAGCACTTTATTTATAGTTGGTGGTTCAATCCAGAGGCTGTACCCACTGAGGGTCGGGACCCTCCAAGTCACAAGATCAATTGCTTGAATGTGAAATATTGGACAGATTTACCACTTTGGGCCTCAACAATTATTTAAATAAAAACATCTGAGATTTTAAAGGGGAAGTGTGTCTTCGGCGGTAACAACTAGACATCTGAAACGTGACGGGAAGGGAACTACACGCTGCATGGCATTTAGTGAGGGGTCACAAGCTAATGTGTGTGTCGGCCTTTTATAAGGCCAGCATTCATCTGAAATCTGAATCTGAAAAGTTATTGTCGTTGTAAACTAAATGTTGTGGAGCAAGAAGCGTGAAGTAGCATGAAATGGAAATACACAAACTCAAACTATGTGGAGGTGAGTGAAAACATGTTTTCCTGTGATGTGTGACTCTCAAACAAATCTTCACGTTTAAATAATCAACACTGCCGTGTCGACTCTTGTGAGGAATGGAGCCGCATTGATCACACAGCACAACTGTTCCGTTTGCTATTATCGGACTCCCGGCGAAGCTTGCATGATTGCAACACGGCAAACATGCAAGCACATCGCTGTATCAAAAGTCAACAGACGTGGCGGGGCTGTAGCGGCCAGCTGTGGGCTGGAGAAAGCGACATTATAGATATGTAAATGGGCTTAATTTGCAGAACCACTGTGTTTACGAGTTCAGAAGGAGCAGAGCGAGCCTCGCTGGCTGCCATTCTGTCAGTGCGGCTTAGCCTGACATGCTCTTACCCACAGAGATCTACCAGCAGGTGACAGTAATAGGCCACACATATTTGAATCCTGACAGACTGCAGTGTTTCTGGGTTTGTTTTATTCACTGCAGCTGGAGCTCTTAAGTCGCTCAATGCAACAAAAAAACCTTTCCAAAGAGCCAGTCCTCTTCCTCAGCTTGATGGGGTGTGTGGCTACTCTTATGATAATGTATCCCATTATCTTTGTGGCTCATCACTGATGTATTTCCGGAAACCAGCCGGTGTCGGGATTGTCAGCACGCACGTCAAACACAGCCCCCCTTGTGCAAAAGGAAAATGACAAGGGTGTGCCATCGCTTCATCGAGTATTTACCCGAAGAAGTGAAGCGAACAGCTGGTCAAAGTTAGGTCAGATAATGAGCCACTCCAGGGACATGACACTGACAAACATACATCTGCAGAATAAAACATTTTCGTCAGCCTCACTAGCTGCTGGAAGGAGTCCTAAAACCAGGAAATGAGTCAGCATTTTTTCACTACTGATTCCTACGCCTCGGAGTCAGTGGTTTTTTTGAATGGGTTTTTGGTTTGATGCTTGAAAAATTTACTGTGGTTCACACAAGTTTAAGAGATTTTACCGTTTTGGCAGTAAATACCTCAATTCAGAAGCTTTTACGTGTCTTAAAACATATTTGGCTTAGTGGTGATGACGTGAAGTCATGTAACCGTGGTGTAGGTCGCTTATAGACGAATGTTAAGGTTTTACTTCTGTCGACCGCATTTAAGCTTCAAAAATCATAAAAGTGGTGTTTATTTGGGAAGATTATCTTGCTGAACGGAACGTTTAAGTATCATAAACACTTGTTCTCTGCAATAAATCAAAAAGCCAATGGAAAAATCCCATTGGCTTTTTGTTCAGGGAACCAGTGTGATGCTAACTTCCTGGTTGGCAGCACTCTATAGGGACGACAGTGTCGACTGAAATAATCCCAAAGACTAGGGTGAATCAAGGGTGAGTTGGACAAAAGGTCAAATGGGACAGTAGAACTACCTTTAAGCCCAAACTGTGAAACCACATAATCAAAGGACATCCTCTTCTTACACACAGTCTATGCTCCTGTCCCAATCACCCAAATGTTACATAAAAAAGTTTTGGGGTTAGTTTACACAAAATTGTATGCAACACCTTTTTGGAATATGATATGACCTTGTTTCCTTCTCAAATGGATAAGGACATCTTCAGTATCACATAGGT
Source organism: Ophiodon elongatus (assembly GCA_016806645.1). NCBI lineage: Eukaryota > Metazoa > Chordata > Actinopteri > Perciformes > Hexagrammidae > Ophiodon > Ophiodon elongatus. Next base: position 335,133 of record JACSYO010001904.1, read on the forward strand.
GTATAATTCGTTGGGCTTATTTGTTTCATTCATGGCAAGAAAGCTTACACAGGACGGACAATCAAAGACTGCGTCAATCAACCTTAATTCACATTGAGCTGATGAATCCTAATGAGTGGTGATCCCGTAGCATTTCCTCCAGCACCACAAGTCTTAACATCTACTGAATATATTGCCGCAGAAGCCTGTACAGAAATCCATGGTTCCCAGCTGATAAATCCTACTGTCAGTGTTTTATGACATTCTCACAAGCTCCAGCTGTACTTTGTGTGAGAGCTAATGAGCGAACGTATGCATGATAACAAGCTACGGTAAACATTGTACTTGCTAAACATCAACATGTTAGCTTTTTCATTGTGAGCATGTTATAGCACGGTGGCGCCTGAAGTTAGCTCAAAGCACCATTGGGTCAATACGTAAGGTTAGCCTCCCACAACTGCTAGCATGGCTGTGGACTTTGCTGTGGCCTGTCTGGTTGACCTAAATGGCCGACCTGCGGGCCTATTCCCAAGGTAGCCCCAAGTGTTGATATTTCCAGCACTAATCACATATATTTGACCACAATATTGAATCCAGAAAACCCAGAGAGAGCATATTTCTTTTCACAGTTTCTGCGCAGCTACTGTTTTTTTTGCCAAGTTTGATTAACTCTGAGCTATACATCACTGTCGTCATTATCGAAGTGAATAATTACTTGTTCCGTTTCTTGGGTAACAAGCCAAATGCTGCTAATGGAGTTACTGTGTGGTGCAGCACTTTGCTTCTGACCTTTCAGTAACTCTTGTTCGAGAGAGGACACGTTTAACCACCTTTAAAAGTCAGACCCAATGGAAGCATGGTGTCAAGGGGGGTCATACACTAATGATGAATTATGCCTGAAAGTCACTTGAAAGAAATACTTTCACTGCCCTTGTTTTTGTTTTTATGGGACATTTTGCATTTATGTGTGTTTATACGTGTGTTGGTTTCGCCTCTCATCTTCTACACATGCCGGTAGGCTGCTGAAGAGACTTCAGAGAAAAAGGTAAAGGGATTTCCATATAAACCGCTTCTCTCTTTTTATCAGTGAGTGAAATGTGATATCAAAGTGACTACGACAGCGTTGATATCACGCTCACAGAGGGAAGAGTCTACTGCTCAGTGCCCATCTAGACACGTTATCATACAGTATGATGTTCCCTGTCCAGCTGCGAGATAACACTGGAAGCTACAACTACCAGGGTCTAGTCAACAGCTGTTTTTATGATTTTGCTTTTGTGGCGTGTCCTTGCTGTAGCTCCTGCTGATTTATCTTCACCGCATAACAGACACAATAAAAAGAAAGGTCGGATAGCCGGGGAATAGTGATGGCAAACAACACAGCATCGTCTCTCAATACATATATTTGAAGAACAGCCAGCCAAGACTGACCACGTCAGACCTGTTTTATGTACTTTTGACAAAGTGATGTTTTCATTTTCAACAAGAGATGTGGGGACCTCGCAGCTCCACAGAGCTGGTGGGGACGGAAAGTTGTGAGCCTCCTGCTGAGGAGCAGAGAGGGAGTGAAGGGCAGATCTACAGTCTACAGACTGCTTAAACATGAAGTAGTACTTCAGAGTTAGCTCTGTGTTGCTTCTATAAACTAGAACAGGGCTCCATGCAGGTTTTTATTCCAACCGATCACTGAAATGATAAATATGTATTTTAACCAGAAGCAGCTCAGAGGAATCAATCGCATCTTACTAGAATGTGCTCAATAAAACTTCTAAGAAATGGTCTTAAGAACGGTCCTAAACTTATACTCATGAGTCAATAAACTCTTATTAAAAAGTAGGACTTGGAAGCTCAAAGTAACTTTTAGCAAAGTCTAATGGTGCGTTCACAAGCTCCCCGGATCGTCCAATTTCCAGAGTTGGGGAGTCGTCCTTCTGACTTTGATTTGTTCACGAGCTTTAAGTTGTAATGTGGAGAAAACACGGACACTACAAGGAAGATGTGTTGTATTTTATTGCTCAGAGTATGTTGATTCATGTGGGGAGAAAAGTCATATACAATACATGAATTATTAAAAAATGGTTTCTTGCCATCAACCCAATATTCACTTTTGTCCGTCATGTTTCTGCGTTTCTGCGAACTTGGCAATTCACAAAATTTCGTCCGACTTTCCCCCCATCATTGTCATGTTGACAATATCAATCCTAGTTGAAATATAAAATATTTTATCAAATTATTGTTGTCATGTGCATTTCCAAAATATGGAAAGTGTTCAGCTGCTACTTCTGCTGCTCATTCTTACTGACAAAAGAGACATGGAGACCATTAACACTGACAAACATTTATACACTTAATACACAAAGTAAAAGAGCAGAATTACTGACCACAAGTAGTAAGACCACAATTCTATTGTGAACTCTGAGATGCTGCTGCCTGCCGTGTGAACCTGGCGTTATACCATATTTCAAATTACACGTGAGCAAAGAAATTAATATGCAATATGTGCATTTACTTCTGTCCACCATGTTTTCTGCGTAACATGACGTCAACTCGGCAAGTCGTGTCCCAAAATGTCCCAGACCGCCCGCTGACTTACACGTTCTGCTGCATTTCTTGTGCGAAAGGTGCTTTCCAAATAAAGCGTGTATAGCATTATTATTATGAGCACAATGAAGCGGTGCTGCATCTCCATATTAAGAGGGTTTATGCTCTGTCACAGGGTTTATCTCCAGCTCCTCAGGCCCTGTGAGAGCAGTCTGTGCCGCTCATATTAAACACCAATGTTGACCAGGAGTCCTGTATTCGCTGTATCAGCTCCAGATCATCTTGAAAGACATGTTTTCTTTCACTTCTCATATGAATTCCCAAGACACAATAATTACAAACAGTCAGTACATCGTTCTCTTTAATTTTCACAATAGTCTGTTTAATTTACTGGTCCAGCTGGTCCAACACACACTCAGCAACCTGCTCTTGAATCTCCCCTTTTTGGTATTTGATCGGTTCGTCTGATTAAACCCCCGTGACTGAACAGACTGACGCAGACTTTCTGAACTGGACTAGTTTGTGTGCTCGGGCCTGCAGTCACTTTGACTGAGAAATGTTACCTTCAGACCTGGAGACACAGCTACCGAGAGCAGCAGCGGTAATGCTCAGTGAGAATCACATGCTTAAGTGATGATAACTAATGGATGAGTCAAGAGCATGGATTCAATGCATGGATCAAGAGTCAAGTAGACCATAAAGCAGGGTGTGGCTGCCTTGTGAATGACTAACCACGGCGTTGGTAGTTGGGAGTTGTCCGTGTTTTCGTTCTAAAACTTTTGGGCCAGAAGTTTGCCATTGGCTCTCCGCTCTTATTTTCATGCGGTTGAGATTCGACCTTAACTGTGGGTCGTAGGGTACCAGAGGATCAGCTGAAATGTGCTTTAATGAGAATAGTAAATGTTTTTATCATTTTAATACACAGAACTTGAATTGTCTGGGATATATAACTCAGTAAGTGAATTGTTATAAAGGGTCAACCATAGACCTTAGACCCCCTCCTTCCCCCCCTCCAATTAACCCTTTAACACCCCAGATGTAAACTGGTAAAACCTGTTTTTAACTGCAACCAAAAAGCAAACCTAATAGTTGTTGTTGTTGTTTGGGCTTTGTTTCAATATGTCTGCATGCTGAAATAACAAGAAAATAAATGGGGTTTGGTTGAAAAAAGAAGTATTTTTACAAAAGTTATCGTCAAGATGGATCTCCAAGTGAGGAACAGAGGCACTAACATTATTCCAGGCTGAGTCTTAATACCATCCACCTCCCATTAGAGGCAAAAGTGGCTGTTATCTTGTTTCTCCCAGCATGCTCCGAGTCTGATTTCCTGAGAGCCTCGGACTCTCAGCGGCGGGAATTCTACTGATCACTCAGTGTCTCATTTTGGAGTATTAAGTTAAATCTGCAGCCCCAGTAGCTGGGCTGAAGTGAATGAATTTCATACAACTAATGAATGCTGGTCAAATAAAAGATGACAGTCTTCAGTATTGCTGAATCTCACGTGAGGGCCAGGGTGACAAACGCGTGACATAACACACGTTGTTTTTACACAAGCTGCAGCTCAAACAGTTCTGGAACACAATTTGAACCGAACTAATTGAGTGTCAGCCAGTCCTTATGTAACCATGTGTTTAGAGCGTGACTATCTCACAGTGTCACAGTTCTGTTCACTGACTTTGAGGAAAAGACAGCCATGGTAAATAAATGGCACAGTGGAAATTAGGACTAGATGACTGCAGTGATACTATACTGCAAGTTTAACTGAAGATACTCATAGACAGGCTCATCAAACCAAAATGTCCAAATGTAGATGCTGTCTATACTCTAAGATGCTAACACATCCTCTATCACTGTTCTTAAGGGTCCATTGAATATCACCTGAAATACTTAAGAAATAGTGCGTACTACGTGCAGTGTGTGTTTTCCACTCAGTAAATCCTATGTGTGTCAGCGCCCTCCGTGTTTCGTAACACACTGATCAGCAGAAAGGGTGCAAACGAGGAAACCAACCCGTCTGTCTGAAGTGCCGCTAAGGACTGAGGTCAATACTCTATTTTTGGTAACACGATGTCCCCGGCTCCATCAGACGGGGGCACTGTAACCTAGTGCCCGCTGCAGTTTGAAAAGGAGCATCATACAAAAGGGATCCAGCACAGACCGACTGTGTTGCATAATAATATAGCCTCTGTGATGCTGCCCAGTCCGTGTGCTGTTCACTTTATGAACGCATCTTTACGTATTCATTATTTTATAAATAATTCTAAAAACTATTATGTTATGTTGTTTGTGCATGATGAAAAACCCTTTATACACGCAGAACGCCTCAAAAACAACCAACTAATAATTAACTAATTCCTAACATTTAAAATGTTAAGTATTATCAACAAAATGTACCTCAAGTATCAAGAGTAAAGATACTCGCTGTGAAGAATGGCCCCTTTCAGAGTGTTACAGTATATTGTTATAATTTTTCTATATTCATAAATTACTGATGCATTCATTTGTTTGTCATTGTTGACATAATTCTAATTACTGTTGGACAATTTAATCTTTTACAATGCACCCTATTTTATAAACAGATCAGGCATTTTTTTTTACCTAAAAATCTTTATCTGCAAAAATAAGTAACAACTATAGCTTTGAACTAATTGTATTGGAATAGAAAGTACTATATTTCCCAACTGAAATGTAGAAGTCTAAAGTAGCATTAAATTTGATATACAAGTCAGTATCTGAAAATTGCACCGAAATACAGTACTTACTGTAGAAAGAAAAAGTTGCGTTTATTTAGAGCCTCAGAGACCTCCAGGTCAGCGCCGATTGGTAGAGAGTGCACTCGAGGCGAAATCCTTTTTTTCATCTTCTCCACTGATGTAGAGAAGAGCAGAGTATAGAGAATATAGACCCTTTGATGCTGCTGGAGTCTTTATTATTATGTTTATGTTCAGACGGCAATTATGGGTACTGTATGTATGCATTCTGTGTATTCTATTTCATCTTTGTCTTTATCTTATTTTTAATCTTTCAAGTGTGTTTTTTTTCCATCTTATTTTTCAATAGCTATAGCATTCTATTCTTGTTTTATTTTCCCTTATTGTAAAGCACGTTGTGCTGCATGTCTTGTATGAAAGAGGCTGTACAAACAACATTATTATTATTATTATTACTTAATCTAAATGAACTTAGTTTCCACCCCTGACTTTTCTCTTACATGTAGTTTTTTTTTAGTGGTCGGAAGACCTGCAGTATATATATATTGTTTTACTAGTACACAAACAGCTCCTCTCTCTGAGGTTAGACTGAAGCCTCACTGATATTGACATTGTGTGTCCTTTGAGATTCCTCCTGAGCTGTCAGGATGGCCTCATCTCCCTGTCTGCTGCTCAAGTAACAAGCCTCCCTCCCGTCCATGTGACAGGAGGGAGAGGAGGCTCCCACATCATCTGCAGTCCAGCTGCCTCCTCCTCTTCTCTGCCTTCCACTGGAACTTAATCTTTGTAGTGAAATTCCCTTTTTTTGCTTTTTCTTCTTGCATGTTTAATCATTCTGTGTTTGCAAATCAACGTAGAAAAAAAGGCAACATAGACACCACGTCTTTGTGAAACAGATGGTGTCGCGTGTCTTAATTTACGCCAGACTAGCTGTCAGTCCATTCAGTGTTTGTGACAGACACCTGACTGAGGCCTTATGGCGCTGCTTCACAAATGAAGCTTCGTCTCAAACTCACCGGAGCCTCTGGGAATAACACAACTGTTAAAGACAGTCAACATGACGAGCCTGCACGCTTATCAGCCAGCCCACGCTGAACTACTTTCACTTAAAGCGACCTATCGCGGATTCACATGCTGTGCTTGTTCCTCCCGTCTCACTGTTGTTTCTTTTTGAAAGACATTTCATTAATTTTTACCTAAAAGATTGCTACCGTTTGGGAAGCTTCAGAGACATCCAGACATTCCAAATACAAATCCTTCTCATCAACAGCAGCCCAAACACTTCAGCCTGTTTTCAATTACTTCTTTTTCAGCTAGCTACAGAAACAACACTAGTATGTCACCATATGAAGTTGATATGGGGAACATATTAGCAAAAAGTGTCCTATTTTTCCTCTGTTTTTTTCTTCTCACCTGATGAGTATAAGTGCAATATTCACACTTCTTTTAGCTCTGATTTTGTTCTCCTCCAACTCCAGAGGGAAATATCTGACCCTGGAGCTGCACACATGTTCAACAGCTCTCCAGCTGTTGCCGTCTTTTGACAAAATGTCTCAACACTTGTGAATAGAGTAACAATTGTAACTAATATAGATCACCATCAAATTGTACCTGGTTGATTACTGCCATTAAGACAATTATTTTCCTAAAATGTAAGGTTTAAATATTATTCTATTAAACATGTGATTATTTCTAGATGAATCTGAACATTGGATACAGCCGGGCTCAAATTTCTTGTTTCATTTTGTTGACATATTAGAGTCAAAGGTTTTCACAGAGGGAATATAAGATATCTCTTTGTATCACTCTCTAAATCAGAAAATACTGTCAACAGAAAATCAATTTTCACCATGTTTTTTTGGTACAAAACGTTGTATAAATAAGGCTATGAATGATATATGAACAAATACCAAACAGTGTTTTAAGACATGTGTTTTAGAATTCCATATATTTTGAAGGAACTACACGTGAAAAGGCTAAAACATTAACTGATAGATATCACTATGAAACTGAATTACATAATTTTCTGTATTACAAGTTGTATTTAATATGCAAATGAGGTATTATCTAATGGTCACTTTTGGTGATGTTAGGAGAAATCTACAGACACAAATAAACAAAGCAGTAAAGTAATAACCTAAATGCGTGTCTTGGATGATTTCTTTCCACTAGTCTGAAAGACGACGTGTTATAGAAGCCAAATAGATCTCTGAATGGACCAGTGCATGAAGGTTTTCACTTTCAAGCCACTCCAGGACTCACAGTCCTGTGTTACCAGTGCAGAAGGAAGGACGAGCTAATTAAACTCCCTTTTTATGTAGTTTGGTTTGAGATCCTGTCAAAGTACACAGAACTCTGTTTTTTTCTGTTGTGAGTATGGATGTCAGCCCTCTCTCTCTTAATTTGGAATTCTGAATTTCCACATTAAAACAAATGTAGTTCTCTTTGCACAGAGCTGCAGCTGTGTGGATGTATGTCGCAGGGATCTAGTTCACAGCAGGGTTGTGAACCAGCTCATAAATCCAGGGATTGAGGCTGCTTCCAGGGATTGGGTTTTGCTGTAACATTCAATGTTGGCGCTTGCAGCCGGAGGAGGACTCTAACCTTGTGGCTTGTAGCTGGAATCTTTCCTCGGCCCTGTGACAGCGGCTGGCAGACACAATATCAAGGAACCTGTGCGGTCCAATGTAACAGCCCTGCAATGAATCTGTTGTGAAAGTTTAATGTTCAGTTTTGATGGCGCCGTGTCAGAGAGCGGTTTGAGACCAGAGTTTATGATGTTTTCTTGGAATTCGTTTTATTCGAGTGTCCTTGACATTTTACTAAAAGGAAAAAATATTTTGTTGCAGACTGCTGCACGTGTTCTTGACATCGTGTCTGTCGTCATACAGTGACGCCTCCGTGTATACCTCTATTTTTAAATCTGGCTATTCAGATTACTAAAAGCCTGGTGACTACATTCAATAAGTCACCTGCTTTTCTTTTGAAGCACAAGGAGTGAAAGCAGGCCAAGGTGTGCGTGCCTCAGTCTGCAGTGTTAAGGCTTGTTGTACTGCAGCCATCAGGTGGCACTATTCTTCCAGTCTACACTCAGAAATAATCACAGCGGTGGGTCTGCACATCTGCAATAGCTGAGCAAGTGAGAGCAGAGTTTGCTCAGATTTGGACACTGAACCAGAGTGTTTGCTTTCTTTTGGCCTTTTTTAGTTTGTAGTTGCAGAGAACACTGGGAACACAAACCCCTCTGGACGTCATCCTCTACCTTCCTCAGCGTGACGGCCTCACAGGCGAACACACAGACCTGTTGACATAGTCCTCGGCCCATTAAAGTGGAAAACATTTGAAGTGATGCGAGAGCAAACTACGTCAATCGATTCAGACGGAATGCGTTTAATGAAATAAAAGTTTACAGCCCAAAGCGGTTCCATTGTGATCAACATTTGTCTGAGTCCATGTACTCGTCGCATTGAGAGTCCTTGGGGCCGCACGCAGCGGCTCTGAGGTTTTTGTCCACCGTGACGGCAAACCTGTAGCAGCCAGAGAGAAATTCAATGTAATCTGGGTAATTCTAATGCTCCTCTGTGTTAGTAGGACTTTTTTGTATGAACATGGGGTGTATGTTAAAAACACAATATATGTACTAAAGTGAAATTATAAAGATTCACAGAAAACCCTCTTCAAACGAAATGAGTCCGTCCCGGATTTACCCACTCGTGTTTGTGCAGTCGGGCACTTCGCCAGATAATCCCAAGCCGCAGGCCAACAAATCATGTCAAATCCTGTCTGAGTATTCGTCGCATTTGCAGCTCTCACAGAGGCAGTCCCGGCCCCCGAGGCTTTCAGCTCTGTTCACCGTTGGATTTCACGATGGATTGTCATGTTTCCTCCAGTGACCTCCCAGTGTGTTTCCATGACTCCAAAGCCATTCACGCTGCGTCTGGCTTATCAAAGAGTCAGGTGGTCCACTTATCAGCCAGCGCGTGTCCGTTCCCCACGGAGCACCCGGGGAAGAACTTCTCTCTCGCTAAACCCCAGCTGGACCAGTCATTTAAAGGAATAAGAGCATGACCTTGTCAGATCATCATCTGGGAAGGTACTCCTGCGGAAGTCTGCTAAAGTTCCTGCTCTGCAGTGCCTGGTCGACAGAATAAATGAAGGGGTCGATCATCTGCCTCATCTCGGGAGTGAACGGGTCAAAGGAGGTCTGTGGTGCCCCCGAGCGTTTGAAATGGCCGTCTTGGTTGCTCTGGGCACAGAGCAGCCTCTCCTCCATCATGGTGGCGTTCAGGAAGGCTGTGATGACTCGGAGCTGAGGGAGAAGGGCCCTCTGCAGCTCCTCGTAATGCACCACCAGCAGGCGCCGTCCAAACTTCAGCCAGCTGAGAGCATGGGACGCCCACCAGGGGGCGTAGCTGGAGACAAATTCTGGCCATTCTGCAGGCGAAAGATAGCACAGTTAAGGATACGAAGGCTCATTTCCATTGCCAGTTCAGCTCGCCTCAACTGTTGCACTATTTTATGTTTTTATGTCTTAATAAGCTATTGATTATTTTACTTGCATGCTCTTTCTTTTTTATTTGTGTGAGGGAGCCTGTGAACTAAGAATCACTGTGATTGCGGTGCATATGAAAATAAAGAGCCCGACAGCATTACCTTTGCTTTTCCACTGTGCGTCCGTGGCGTGCCCTAAATGTCCGGCACACTTGCGGTTGAACTCGGCCACAAGGGAGCGGTACGGGTTCCGAATCAGCAGGATGGCGGAATCGAACATCTCAATCTCCTTCTGACCGCTCTCGTGGGTCTTCACGCAGATGCTGCGGCCGCTCTTCCAGTAGTCCTTCTCCCCTTTGAAACCTGGAATAAATGAATGGACAACGGTCAGCTGCGAGGGAACTCACTGTCACCGAGCGCTCACTCAAGCTTTCGTTTGTCCTCCCCCACCTCTGTTGTAGAGCGTGCCGTCGAAATAGAAGCTGCCAGTGTAGTAGCCAGTCACGAGCTCGATCAGGTGTCGCACCCAGGTGTTGCCCGCACCAGGAAAACTGGAAAGGGCCACCAGGGAGCTGGATCTCTGAGGCAGAAACATCCTCTCTCTGCACATGGAGTCTAGAGGGAGATGTCGTTATTGCGTTTAGTTACCAAACAAAGCAGAGATCAGAATTCAGTGGAAACCTCTTCTGGTGATCACGTCTGTCCAGGTCAAATTGAAGCGGATTATTACCACTTCTTTTTTTTTTCTTTATCTGTCATGCATTTTAACACCTAATTGACATTTATATATGCATTACATGAATATAAAGTCATGTAACAGACAGATTGGCTATTAACTGACTTTTATTTACCATTTCAAAACACAGTATGGCGGTTTGAACTGCAGCTTCAGCTGTTTTGAGGGTGGCTCCAGCATCAGCTGCTTTTGTTTTTCTCTCAGTCACTAGCATGACTGTTTCTCTTTGTCTGAGTGGAATACACAAGGTAGCCCTGAGGACCACAGAGTTCACCTGCTGCATCTCGTCGGCTCGTTTTTGGCATGAGCTGACGGGGACACTATGTTTTTCATTGAGAGAAAATGACAGATTTTTTCCACGTCATGATTTCAACGTGCATGCTCAGGTAGCCAGCCGGAAGCAAACAGGTCACCAAGAGGCAAAGCATAAAAAAAAAAACTAGAATTACCATAGTTTTAAGATGTTTTTTCATATGTTGTCATGTACGAAAGGACCCAAAATGAACACTTTCAGTGGACTACTTGTTAACTCTAAGCGAATTATGTATGTGGGCAATATAAAGGGGATTCAGAGCATTAATATAGCATCAAACAACTGTTATGTATGTAAAGATATAGTGGAGTAATGTCTACCTGAGCAGTGAATGAAGTCTCTCTCTCTCTCCGTGTGTTGTTGACATAGCCACGTCACGTGCACCCATGCTATTAGTCTGTTAGTGCACGTGAGCGTGCCCCACAGGTTAACTCACGGCCTCTCATACTGCGTTTATGTCGTGGAGGCATAGCGCCCACCCTTTGGTTTCCCCTCAGGAAAATCCTGTTAGCCCAGTCAGCATTGTTGCTGTAGTTTGCACTGTTAGCACCGTTAGCTGCGAGCCGCCGGCTCAGCGACATTAAGAGACAAAAGAAATGCTCCAATCTCGCATTTAGCACGTTTAAACAGCTTTTGTACAGAAATAATTCTGTGCCAAGATTTTTGATCCATACAAGCGGTTGATCAATTTGACTGTGATTACTATAAAAAATGGTTTCCACATGCAGATGATTGTTATCTCACCAAGCACAGGTGTGTGATACACCTGGTAGTGAGCATCCCCCGTGGGCGCCGGGGCCGTGGAGTTGCCGGTGTGATTCCGCCCAGTGTCCTCCACACACTGCTGGTTGTCAGACTGCTGGTTGAGACTGAACAGAGACGACGTCCACGTGCAGAAACAGTGGGGCTTCTTGAACACAGCCAGCGGGAGCTCCTGCAAACCAAAAGCACAAATGTTCTCTGTGTCTTCCTGTGACTCATCACAATTACTTTTCTTTCCAAAGACGTGTATTCTACCCATGGGTCATCTGTCAGCTCAGTTCAGCGGGAGAGTCTGCATCACTCCATGCTTCATTATTTTTTCTCACTTCTCCAGGTGAGCAAAAAGCTCAGTGTCAAAGCACAAGGACGGACCGCGGTAAACATTTTCGAAGAGTTGTGCATAATCACATACATGCACACACACCACAGTGTGAGAATTAATCACAACGCAATCGCCACCAATTCAACCAGCCAATTCAGTTTTTCCGGAGGAGACGCAGCTGCATTCACTAAGACGTCGGTGCAGGATCCAGACTATCTGCTTCTCATTAGAGGCACATTAAACCTTTAATATTCAGCAAAATCCAAGGAGCTCTGCGCTCCCACATATGATCTCCTGGGAGTGGAGACAGCTCTCTGAGCTATGGAGTCTGCTCTCCTGGAGCAAACAGAAAGCTACTGGCAATAAATTGATGATCAGGTTGATAATTTCAGAGGCTTAACTCCAACCTTGTCTGTACAGGTCTCAATGCAGGACTGCGTGGTGAGGTTGGGCTGAAAGGAGTCGATGGGGAAGGTGCCGATGATGCTCTTCGTCAACTTGAAGCAGCCGCGGTAGTGAACATTTCTGACTGGAAAAAGCCAAACACACATGAGAATATAGTTGCACACTAGTGGCAGGATAACAAGAATAGCTTTGGCAGGATTCACAGCATAAACCAGCGCTAAGAAGTTCATTAATTGATTCACTGATGAGCTCAAATAGAGGGTTTACTTAGAAATACATTGTCAGATTTCTTAAAATAGTTACTCGACATCAGGGTTATATTTAAATTATCCGTCCCAAAGTATTTCTGCCCTCATAATTACATTCCTATACTTAACTGTATTCTGGTGTATAATACATTCACAATTCAGCTGCAAATCTCCAGAGACACCCAACCCACCAACCATGAATATTAATACTGGATGGTATAAACTCCTTATATAATATATTTGACCTTGCCAACATCAATAATGTGGCACATACTGTATTTCTAAAGAACAGAAAACAGTTTTTTAAGAGAAATGGTCATGTATAATCACAGTACTGCTGAATTTTTCACATTATTATGTTTTCGATTATTAAGGCATTTACACAGCTCTAACAGCGGAGTCACATACTGACTTGTTGCTTAAATATGTTGCTGATTCAAATAAAATGCACAGTAGCTTAAATCATGGTGCATCAAGAGCTATCTGGGTCATGCTCCCTGCAAACAACGTGTATTCTGTGATACACAGTCTATAGACCCCACAGTTATCCAAAGGTTATCAATCAAGTGTTATGTTGCACATCACTCTCGCTATTTTAGTAAGTAATGAAGTAAAATCCAACAAGCTCAAGACATCAGAGATGACGAAGACATCAAGCATAGGGCTGGTCATTTTCTAGATATTTGTGGACTCTACACAATTAATTTTGAACACAAAGTCTTTGAAAAGAAATTATGCAAAAATGTCTTTCAATTTATACGAAAGGCTCTGTATTTTGAAACAAATAGGTCTCAAATAGGAATAAGTTGTCCATTTGTTGTGGACTATTTTCAGCCTTGGATTAATACACATTCAGTGCTCTTGTGCAGTGGGTGCTGCAACACCCCGGGGTGTCTCGAGGACAGACCAAGGGTATTGCAATGCACAGTAAAAGCCTTTGAAACATATCTATACATCACTAAGACTGGCTGATGGTAGCTGTCCGGGACATGAGAGCTCTCCAGGTGCACATCAGACAGATGTAACGAGTGTCAGAGCAGCAATGGAGAGATGAATCTTTTACTCAGCCTGCAACCCAGTCTGAGACGAGGGAGTCAAATTAGACTGTTCGGTGAAAACCACTTGGCTCCGAGAGAGGAGAAGTTAGCTGTCAAATGAAAATCTGCCCAGCAACGGAGCCTAAAACAGTTGGTGACTTTTCAGAATAGGCCCATATTATTGCAGCCACTGACTTCAGTTCATATTTATGACATATTTTACATCAAGCTAAAAATATTTATGGGTTCCTTCTTCAGTGGCTTTCTATTTTTAAAATGTTCTTCTCTATGGGGGTTGCCATAGTGAAAGGAAAAACCAGATCAACAGAATTATAACATTTATAATAAAACAAGGTGAAATACAATAAAAATCACTCTAGAAGGATGACGTGGTTTAAAAATGTTTGGTGACCCTTGCTCTTGTGAGTATTTCTGGCAGCAGGATGATGTATGTGTGACTCACTGGTGTGTTTTTTAATAGTTTTTGGACAACATTGGAGCTCAGAGGAATTTACGTATATCAGTGAGGTCTTGGTTACAGAGGCTGTAAAGATTTGAAGGATTAATTCAACAATTGCTTTAAGTCTGGTTCTGGCCAGTGCGTTTCACACACAGCACGGATCTTTGTTCAAAAACCTTTAATTTAAAATTGATAAAAAACTGATTTTATGAGTTGTAATGAATGCTTGCACACCCCTGCAGCTTTGGAAATATATGTTTGACCAATGAAATCCTTTGTTCCGACTGATACCTCAACGTATAACTCCAGGTAGCTTGCTGTCAAAATTGAGTAACGCCTAAAATTGTACGACAAACACCGCGACGACCACTTCAACGACCAAATAAAGGATAGGTGTAGCATAAATACATGGTTTGAGATTGCCCATACGTTACATGTCGGTCACGGTTTGGGGCTGGCCACAACAGCGAGTTTCCTCATCCGTCTGCAGCCCCCACAAAGTAGCTCGTGCGGTGAATTAATATCAAACAGCACCGCATCTTCTCTGTGGGAAGTTGACTCACATTTTCTGTGACCTGGCAGCTGCTGCTCCACCTTGTAAATGGAGAGTCGGCCCACGCCTCCGCAGGGAGACCCCCTCTCGCCCCGACACACCAGACCGCAGTCCTCCTCGGGGGCCCGCGTGCTACTGATCCGGTTCCCGCAGTGACATTCGGCTCCAAACTCCAGACCTGCAAACTGGTACCCACTATACACACACACACACACACACACACACACACACACACACACACACACACACACACACACACACACACAGATGAAAACACAGTTAATGCCCTTGCCACGGGCAATGCATCACCTCAAGCTCTTTCCCTCAGGCTAAGCCATCCCACAGGACATTAGTTAACATTTCCAACTTATCATATAACTCATAGTTCCCAGCATTAAATCTACAGCATGGCCTGTCCCCGGTGATGCTCGTCAGTGCTTCTCTCTCTGCACTCATCTGACTGTGCCATGCCTTTTTTTCCGAGCTGAACTGCGGTCACTTCTGATCAGTACTTTACATATCAAGGCTGTTATGACTCATCCCCTCTTTTTATCCTCCATCCTTGGGAAAGACAGAGACCTCATCAAAGTTGACCTTTTCATATATGTCCTTTTGAAGCTTCCTCATAAATTGCCTTGACTTTTTACTTTTTACTCATCGCGGTAATTGACCCACTCAGGTAACGAGCATGACTGCTCTCCATGTAGAGGATTGTGGAGGAGGGTGGGGGCTTAGTGGGACCTTCTTGACTGCATCCATCTGTCCTCTGCTCTTCTGTTTCAGCGGGGCTACGCTGCTTCCTCGCTGCTATGACTTGAAGAGGAATAATTCAAGCGGGTCATTCGTTGAGTTTGCCACGAAAAACCCAACGGCCTCTCCACGTTTCCTTGCAGCTTTGGACGGTCGTTACGATGCCACGAATTCAGCTCACAGCGAGCCAGTCGAGGGAGATTCACAGCACGGCCACAGGAAAGCACATATCTAACCTCTGATTTATTCACTAACCGCTGTAGTCAGCTCATTCAGCTTTCTAACACATACACCTCCCTCCTTCCTTCTCCTGCAATAGATCAAGCCTTCTGTCCTGGCCTGCTCTTCACTCTCCCCTCTCTCCCCTCCCCCCCTGCCCCCCCACCCCCTCATCTTTTACTGTCATCCAGCCACCTGGCTCTCCGCTGGCTCCAAACACAGGAGGCATTCATGGAGGAGACTGAGATCCAAAGCGTTTACTCAAACAGCAGGCCCTCTATGGCCCCTTCACGGCAGCCCGCCACGAACGCATTACCTTTCCGAGCAGGTGTCTTGACACAGAGAGCTGGTCATTTTGCGCAGATCATAAAGCATGGTTCCTCCCAGCGCTCGATCAGTGGCATTGTGCAGAAAGCAGCCCATGTAGGTTCCTGCATGTGAGAGAAAAGCATTGAGAGTGAAAAACATCCCTGTGAAGGAGCTCAGCAAGTCACAATAGAAAAGTGTCGACTTGAAAAGTGTGCTGGAGATTAGAATATTTGAGGCGGAAATGATTAGCCAAATAATCAATTAGTCAACTAAACAAATGTATTAGATAATCAATTCTTTCGATCATTTGTCAAGACAAAATATGAAACATTCTTCATGTTTCTAGCGTCTCAGGATTGAGGAGCTGCTTCTTTTCCTTTGTTTTATTTGAATGTTACTTGAACACAACTGGGGTTTGGCCATCGTTAGTCGGACATAATAAAGCAGTTTGAAGGTGTCACCTTGTGCTCTGGGAAATAGCAGTGGGACATTTTATTGACCAAATGGTTCATCAATCGAACTAATTGGGAGTTCAATCGAACATTAAAACAATGATCAGTTGCAGCCCGAACATGTATTACATCAAATATGAAGTCGGTCTTCAGATTTATTCTTGGACTCTGAGCACGTCTACCAAAAAGAAAATTTTTAAATTTGAATGAATTGCGATAATTCGGCTGTGCCTTGCCGTGACGCCAGACTCCCCACTTCTTACCCCCCTGCTTTCGGCCCCCTTCCTCAAACCTCACCCGTCATCCAACTCGGCATTCGTTTTGTTCTCAACGACACACCTGTAAAGCTTGGTGACTGCGTCTTGCACGGTTGCGATGCTACAGCAGAAACATAAACCCCCAGTGACTCCGACTCACAGGGTGAAAACAGCACCAGCGTTGCATTCAGAATTATGCTGGAGATAATTCTCAATGCACTTTCTTCCATGTGACACGTTTCACTGATGCGTGTGAGCACAATGCGCACTCCCACAATTAGCTGTAATTTGGACATAAACCAGACTTCCTCTGTCTTAACTCTGGCACTGGCAGAGTCCTCAAACGGTGCCAGAGCATCATCACTTACTCACAGTTATTTTACACGCCAGCATGTATTGTGAGCCATAATATCCAACTAATTCACAACATGACGAGGCCTAATTTATCATCCAATAGAGATTATTCTCATTCCTACGTTAGAGTGAACCTATTGACTTGCACTAGAATAAGAACCACTCCTGTAGAAAGGAGGATGTAACGCATAATAGGCTATGACAGACTATTATGATGTGCTGACAAGATTAAGGCTCCATATAAAACGTCACCCAAATTCAGCCTTTGATGTTATCCTTGTCTTTGCCACATTGCTGCATCAAACTCAGCTCAGCTGACACATAAAAGTCTTCTTTAGAAATACCAGTGTCTGTGTGGAGGGCAGCATAGGCATTTCTTTTGTGTGCAGACTTCATTTACATCTCGCCCCTTGGGTCTGAGACGGTTATATTTTTAGGTTATATGCTAGATGTTCTTACTCACTCAGGAACTGTATGTTGCGAACAGTAGAGTCTGGTTTTGGTGAGTGGACTGCATGAAGGTAATTCCCCAATGTCGGCTTTTAGGTTTATTTCACAGGCTGTGTGAATTTGTATTCATGGATGTTTTAAAGGTTTCAAGGACTCCGAAGGATTCAGCTTTTTTATGTTTACTACCCACATAAAAATAAACTGATGCCAACTGGCCAAAGAGGATTTGAAATAAAAAAAAGTGTTGGGAACACTCAAGAGATGTGGCAGCAAGGTGCACGGACGAGATGGACGACAGCAACGGACCGTGAAATCCCCTGGCAGCCCGAGCTTCGCAATATCGAATTTGTGATTCAATCAGTCTGCGATGCCCTCTGAAGCCCGTCCAGCGTGTTGTTCTGGGCGAGGCCCAGTCACCGGCCGCCGTCAGGAGACAAACACTGAAGAACTCCAGCAGCTGCTGTGTGGAAGCACCAAGAGACCGGGGCTCTGCCAGATTCTGTGACAGGGAGCATCTCAAGAGGCATCACCTAAGGTGAGGGCCCCCACCCGACCCCCCTCATCCATGCAGCGGGGGCAGGTCATTGCTTTAATCAAAGTGAAGGCGATGCCCCAGGCAGCTGCGGCGGAGGGTTAATGGAGGGAAGTAGGCCCGAAATCCCAGACATGATAGAAATGACTGCACTTAGGCCTAACACTGTGTCACTTTCTTAAACACGGAGACAGATGGCCGCGCTGGAGCCGAGTCGTCCCACAGGATTGGATGGAGAAGGCTAATGACGAGGATGGCCGAGTATACGAGGACATGTGCCGCCGCCACGGGTAGCATGTGCACTGTGTGTGTCCTTTTAAAGTGGCCTGAGGGGGGTTCACTGTCTCGCTGGCTCTATAATATCCTTACAGATGCGAGGAGAGCCATAGAAACCACAGCAGAGGGGGTCTCAACACATGGTAGGCTGACCCGGACTGGGGTCAGAGTATCATCTCTGCAGGGTTTCTGATACTGAACAACCTGACATACCCAGTGACTGTGACTAAATCCATCAGAGGATGTACAGGGGTTTGGTTTGTGGGGCGGACGCAATAATACCATGATGTTAATAATAATAATAATAATAATAATACAATAATAATAATAATAATAATAATAATAATAATAATAATAATAATAATAATAAGTATGTAAAGACTCAATTTAGCCATAAAAGTCTATTGGGGAAAAATAATAAGAATAGGAGTTCCAAAAAAATTAAATAAAAAAAAGATCTATAAAGGATAACATTTCAAAGACAATATAAATATCGGCAATAGAAGTATTAAAATGTTAGAGTGCATAGTTTTCATAGGAATGATATAAAATGTACATGTGTCACTTAAAAATATATTCAACAAACTATGCCATTTTTTTATTGTTCTTTCCATAAAAAAAAGTAGTATAACTTTCCCTAAACCATACTTTTAGTTTCTGATATTTTCTGATGCTGTATTAATCAAAGATTCCTGTGGTCTCTGTCTCATCTTTGACTGACGTTCAACTCTAGGGTCTTTTTTAGAGAGATAACATGAACTGTATATATCAATCGAGACAACGTGATTCGCTATGATAAATAACCGAAAAGAAACAAACACTGACAGGACCGTCCCTCCCTGAGTAGTGTCTCCATGTGTTCTCAACAGCCCTAACAACATGTATAAAGAGAAGTGGATACAGAGTTGGAGGCAGGGTCCTGTTCAATCCTATGAAAGTTGCTCAGTAGTGCCTGAAGCAAAAAAAGTTTCCCTTCCAAGTATAAAAAAAAAGAGTTATAGAGAGCCCACAGAGCAAGCTCATGAGCGTTTCCTTGAACCCTGCCTCCAAGCCCTCGGTCCATCCTTCATGAAAAAACTACTACACAGATTAAAGTTTTACATTTCTAAGAAAGATACGTGGTTATTCTCTGCACCCATTTGCTAGATTAAAATGTTATAAATTACGAAAAAAAAAACATATACTCTGAGATAAAACTTGCAATCTCACGGTTTGCTGATGGGGACAAAAATAGGATGTCAACAACCCAACACCTGCGCTTCCTGCACTTTGCAGAGGAATCAACACAACACAACCAACGATGGTGAAATATCTACAGAGTGTGGCTCCCACTGTGCAAGCCCGGCCATATTTCTTACTTCTGATCCCGCTGCACATCTCTGGGCGTACTGATATGTACTTTACATATCAAGGATTTTTGTGACTCATCCCTGCGAGGCACGAAGTTCTCAGCAGCAGACACAAAGTATTATGCATCTGCCACTTTTATTATAAAATCTTTGAACAGACAGGGCTCACGGATCTATGTATATCTGAAAATGAAAAATGCATTTGCAAACCTTTCCACCTGGCTGTGTCATGTTATTACTGTTATGTACTGTGTCAAAGTAGTTAGTGAATAGAGATGGAATAAAGATTATTAAATAAAACGGTGGAAACATAAAGATTAAAAAGCAAACCAAAGACCTAGCCAAATTTTTATCCAAAAACAAAGAAACTAGTTGGCTGACTAGAATGGCGGGCTTTTAATCATGCATAGCATATGATGATATTCAATTTTTTCCTTATTTTTCTTATCTTTCAATCCTTGGTAGTCTGGAGTAAAGCCTGCCCGATATATAGGCATACACAGATTTATAGGTACCGGCATACGGTATGCATCAGCATTTAGATATAGTGTAATTGCAGTCCTGAAATAACAAAGATGTTTTTACAGTTGAGGAACAGTGTTGCCATTGCATAGTTAATCCACAAGAAAGCATTGACAAGTATATTTGTACGTAATGAAATTCCCACTAAATCGCTTGTTCACAATTCCTTCAGAACCAAATTTAAAGGAGTTTATCAGAAATATTTGTCCATGTTTTTAGGTTATGATAAAAAAACAAATACCAGACAATCCTTTCTCATTGAACTCGGCTTCAGCTGAGAGATTCAGATAAGAAGATTGTGTTGCATGGATGAGAGCTGTTTAATGACTGCATACCGGGGCTGAATAGTCCTGATTTAGTACCTTATCATTTGTACTTGACTCACAGTGAGTAGAAACACTTAACCATTAAGTGTTCTCTTCAGTTCCCTGCCTTTATTTTACTAAGCAAGAAAGTGCCTCTTAAACCACTGGAGTTATATCACAAATGATATGTGACATTTGAGTAACATTGAAACTATGACTGCAGCAAACGATTGTTTTCACTGACGATGAAACTGAACAAACATTTCTTTATTAATTTCTTTGTAAGTTAGACAATTACAAGATTTCTCAGAGCCCAAGATGACGTCTTCAAATAGTTTTTGTACAACCAACAGTCCAAAAACAACAACAACAAAATATATTTACAGTAATGTAAAATGGAGAAAAGCAGCAAATCCTCACATTTTTGAAGATGGGAGCAACAGATTATTGTATTTTGCTCGATAAAAGACGAAAAGGAAACGCTCACAATGTTGGGCAATACTATTATTTACTTTTTTGAAGATTGATACTCCTCTCATATCTTTACTCAAATGTGAAGCTACAGCCAGTAGATGCTTAGCTTAGCATTAAGACAGAAAACAAGGCTAGCGTGGCTCTGTCGTGTTCGTGGCAACGAAATCTTCCTACTTTTAAAAGTAACATGTTGTATCTTTATTGTTTAATTAAAGCAAACGTGTAAAAACGGCACACGGTGGTTTTATGGAACGTTATGTGCGAGACGAGTTCTTGGCTGGGAGCGGTGACTTCCTGAAGTCTTTGCCGGTTGATTGGCAACCTCGCAGTGACGTGGCACATGAACCAAACCGATTCAACGCGTCCATGAGTGAGTTTTAGAGGTGCTGGTAGGTGGGTTTATAAGCCTCAGACAGAGCGAGGCTAGCTGTTGCCAGTCGTTATGCTAAGCTAAGCTAACAAGAGGCTGGCATTAGGTTCATATTCAGGCCTGCTGGATGGAACTAAAGCTTCGTAGTATCGATCTTCTCATCCAACTCTCAGCAAGAAAGAAAATAAGTTTATTTCTGAAATTGTCTATTGCTTTCAAACATTAATCAATTATCAGAATAGTAAATTTTCCGTCAACTTAATCAACTCATGGTTTTGGCACTGACTGAAACTGAGAGCTTATTGTTTAATGATGTCCTGTACCGTAGAGGGTTATGAATCATATCCCAAATAGTGGGTCCTATGCTTCTTCCCTGAAACCTTCCACCGGTTCCTCTTCCTGGAGCATGTGGCACAATACACCTGGGTAATTTCATTCTGTGTCCCGGGTAATGCTTTTTAAAAAAGGTGCCTTTGCCAAATGGCTGTTACTGAAACTGATCTCATCCCTGCCTCCCAATGTTTTTCATCTGTATTAGCCTTCTTAGTGACTGAGTGGTCGTGTTGTGTCTGTTTAAAAGAAGGATTAGGAGCTCTTGTAGGATGCTTTTCAAGAATGAGCTGGAAGAACAAATGCTCCACCGGAGGTAATTCTATTGTATTTATCATCTTGAACAAAACGGAAAAGGCACTGACGGGCAGTGTGAAACAACAGACAACAACAGAGTAAATCTCCAGGAGTCAAGGAACAGTGAAGGCTCCTTAACAGCGAGGGCAAGTTAGGAATTATATCATTTTTATCTTCATAATTACTAATTTATTTCCAAGAAACTACTTCGGTGCCTGCCTGCCTTTTCCTTCTCTGGTTTTTTAGAGGATCAGTGAGCACTTCCCCTCATCTACAAGATCTGAAGCACCCACAAGTAAAATGTCATATAAATGTATAATGACACCCATCTAAATGTTCTAAGGTCATGATTATCTGTTCGTGAAATGTCAATGGAGCCTGTTGTGAGTGCGCCGCGGAGCCTCTGTGCAGAGAGCGCATTGCCTCGGCTCCAGGCCACCTGAGCTAAAATGGTAAATCACAAAACAGAAAATAAACTTGTGTATTCGCTCCCCCATCTATTATTCACCAGGAAAACCACCGACTCCGTCAACACATCTTCACCCGGGATATTTCAATCTTGCATATTCTCCCATTTCCTTTGCTCTATTTCAGATCAGCGCGATTGTGTCAAAGCTGAGTGCTTTTTCTCCCTCTGACTCTGCTTGTGTTTAATGGCAATAGAGGTGCACAGCGTTGGCTATACAAGGTCAGTTAACGATTGGCAAAAACCACACCAGATGTTGTGATGAGGTCACGCAACCACAAGTCTGTCGGGTCAAATGTCTTTTAGCAGTCGTTATTCTAAATCCCTGAGGTTTGGAAAAGCTTTTGGCTGACGGTTAAAGCCCAACTTTACACTCTTTTTCATTTCTGCGCAGTTTGTGGTGAAGAATATTCATTTTGTATCCACATGGTCAGCTGGTTAAAACAGTCGACTGCATCTTACATGTTGTTAACATCTCACTGGCATACTAATTAATGTAAATAGGGCAAGCAGTGGTCACATGTTAGCATTAACACTGGCTGCTCTGCTGCTTTTGGCTGCTGGCCAGTTAGCTATGAGGAAAGAGTATTAAGTTCCAACTCGGTACTACTCCAGAAAAGACCTGGACTAAAGATGGGACAGTGTCAACTCAATATGAAGACAAGTCCAACTCTTCAGACTGACCTTTAAAGCTATAGGGTCGATAATCTTGAGAAACAAGAGTAAGCTGGAATTAAAAAATGATCCAACATAAAATACCCAACCCACTGATGCGAACACTTTTCCAATGAAAGCGAGAGTGCACGGACAAAATGCATGCAGATGTAAAGAGAATTTCAACAAATGTAACAAACCATGTTTCTAGAATACATTCAACCCTCGCGTTTAGTTGTACGTATTGAATGTGCTAGTTATTTACCTTTATGTCTGCTGCTCCTGTGGAGAGGGACTCTCTGCTCTGGGCTCTCTGGCAGCAGACTGTGGAACCAGCGGCGATGCAAGTGTTGCACCCCCAGGCTTTGGGAAGCGGGCCAGTGCCGCCCCGCCTTGGCTCCCCCTCCGGACGCGGGCTGAACGGCGGAGGCGGCCCATCTGGAGCGCGCCCTCACACCCAGGCCTGCCCAGGCCCTGAGGACGGTGGGGGGCGCGGCGAGGGCCAGCAGGGGCGGCAGGCCACCGAGGTTGGGCTGGGCCACCCTGACGCTGGAGCGCTGCAGCAGCAGGATGCTGCCCGCCATCAGATAGGCGATGCCCAGGCAGAGCAGCAGCATCTGAGCGCGCTTCAAGAGGCAGTGCAGCCTGTAGTGAGGCGCCGCCATCCTGTTTTAACCGTCTCTCTGTCCTCAGTGGAAGGCCATGTCGTGGACTGGGAGGGAGAAGATGGGTAACCTACTTACGACTCTTCATGATCTCGGAAAGACCTACAGCATCTGGCGATGTGGAAGACATCGGGCCTTCATCGTCCAATAGCAGCAGCGGAACAATGGATGTGTCACAACAGAGAGGGACTTAAAATCCAAGGCTTGGGCCACAGACTCCAGGATGATCCCTGGGGAAAAGCTGAGGCACAAAAACAGAAGAAAAAAAGAAGCTGGATTTAAAGCAAGAGTATTTCTCTGAGCACAATCTAAGGGAAGGGAAGTATATGCCTGGGGGATTGAGATGCACAGCTCATGTTGACATATGGGCTTGTGTTTCTGTCTTGCAGCATCTTGCAACACATCCTTTAGTGTCTGCTGCTTCGTTGTTTCCCTCTCTGCCATTTGTTTCTAATTCAAAACCCGATACTTCAAGTTGTATTCTGCAATTCTCATCTTCTTTTTTTTTTTCAAAGGAGGGGGGAGCGGTTGGCAAATGACACCAACCTTTACTATAATGACTTTGGATTTCATTCCATTTCTGCACTGTCAGATTAATTTGCTCACCGGCAATATCCAAGTATCAGTTATCACATTCAAATGACATCATGTGATTAAAAGAAAAAACTGCCTCGAGACGCAAAATGGGGATTATTATAGCAGTATGCAGACAATCTGTGCAGAGATGAATAAGTGATGAGTAAAAAAAACAAACATGCAAGGATCTCAGGAGATGTTGAAGCTGTCAGAATAATTCGGGTGTAAAACCCCCCATGATACTCTGACAGGAGGAACCCTCTCCTGCGTGTTTTTTGTCCGGTGTTTGGTTTTCATATTTTTTCCTGTCACGATGGTCTCTCTTGCGAGCTGATTTTTACTTTCAGCCTATAGAGGTGCCCACGTAACATTAGCGATGTCTGCACACCCCTTCATTAGACGCCGACGATATCCATTCACGTATCGGTGGCTCGTCACACACCGTCGTGCCCTTCGGCTCTACTTTTCGTCTCAGACCTCTCGTGCCCAATCCCCCCCCCCTCCCAAAAAAATAAAAAGTAGGGGTGCGGTAGTGCTCCCGAGGATTGAAGCAACAGTTTGCACGATGAGTCTCCGATCAAGTCCGAGTGACCAAGTTATGCTCAACTCCCCATTTCTGTTTTCACGCAAAAAAAAAAAAAAAAAAGATCGCGAAACATCCACGCCGGTCTCGGGACGGAACGGGGGGGTGTTGAATCAATAAACAGCGAGAGTAAACACGCATCACCCGGGCTATTTAAGAATCCGAGGTCTTCCATCTTAACCCCCCCCCTCCCCCCCTTCAGTGTGCCTCCACCATTTACAGTACAGAGGCTGTGTGAACGTGCGGCTTACCTTCAGACGCTCGGCATCCTTGTATCGCGCGATCACTTATCAGTTTATGGCCGTTATGATCGCTGTTTCCCCCCCGCGCTTACTGTCCGGTGAAGGTCCCCTCGGCTCTCCAGCATTTCCCAGAGCTGGTGTTATATAATCTCTCTCTCTCTCTCTCTCTCTCTCTCTCTCTCTCTCTCTCTCTCTCTCTCTCTCTCTCTCTCTCTCTCAGTCAGACAGTGCTGCCTGCTCTCCGTCGCTCTTGAAGGCTGGCACGGCGATATAAAGCCAGTATGTGTTGGTGTGTGTGTGTGAGAGAGAGAGAGAGAGAGAGAGAGAGAGAGCGAGAGAGAGCGAGAGAGAGAGAGAGGTGATGATGAGGAGGAGGAGGAGGAGGAGGAAGTCAGTCTCATTTGCATTGGTGATCTGAACGCGTCACGGCTCTTCTCCACTGAGCGAACTGAAGACTCGTGTCCAGCCGTCCACAGCTCGCGCTGCACATAAACAACGGCTTCTCCCGACACCCAGCCTCGCATGCGCCGTGCCTGCAAACACCACGCGCTCTGCGCCGGACCAAATCACTTAAGAAATACCCGAGCGGCATGCACGCTGCGGCGCACTGACACTCCACTTCTTCCCGGGCGGAGGAACAACTGTAAATCAGCCGTTTGAAGGACACTCGGCTTCGTGCGTCTTTTGGTAAAGAAAGCACGCGTTTGAACAAATGTAATGCAACAAGGTTGCTCTGTCATTATAATGGAGGGCGAGGACTAGGAGCAACACATCGGGAGACATTTATTCCGCGGCCGCGCGCTCTCTCTCTCTCTCTCTTTCTCTCTCTCTCTCTCTCTCTCTGAAGTCCCTTCAGGATCCAGAACTCAAATGGTCCCCCTTTTATAGTCGTTCACTCAGATTCAGCCGTGCACGTCAGTCTCGTTGAAATGAGGGGACTTGTGTCTCGAGTCACGTAGCTATCCGTGGAGACGTGCGTTGCGTTTCAGCACCACGAACAGCGCCTCGTCACAGCGCCGAACAAAGCGCTCCGTCGCGGCCTATTACGCTTCACAGCGAGGCCTTCACATGCCGGAGAGTGCATGGCCTAGATACAAGTGCTGGTGTGTTCAAAGGTCCACAACGAGTGTGCATATCCAGTCTTTTAATTCAGTGTGGAGTCTTAAAATGTAAAAAAAAAAAAAAAGTTTCATTTCTCAAAACATCTGAAGAAATCTTTGAAAAAGTGTTTTTCTTTCCTGGCGTACATGAAGTGGTTTCTTCATGATATGTTTATGTGGAATTGACCAACATGAGTGCAGTAGTGCAGTAGAATACTTATTTTTATTCTATTTCTGCTCTCCATGGTAACAAATCAATAGATAGTCCCATCCTCCATATTTTTATAACTTGAGGATGCCAATGGGACAGAGGAACACTTAGATATTATTAGATAAAGAGTTTACTTATTGTACTGTACTGTAGATGCATACAATAAATATCCATAAAATAAACCACCTGCTGCCACAACTGGTAAAAAAATGATATCATGTGTTTACTGAGGACTTTGTCAGTCCAAAGAAACTATCATGAGTCAGACTGAATAGTTAGCGAGGCGCACCAAGCCCTGCTGTTTGTACTGCTTCAGGGATTTGCACTGCTGGACTTTATTATTTTATTTTATTGTAACAGTCTTCACTGAATTTTCCCAGTAAAATGTAACTGTCCAATTCTTCCAGAAGGCTAATATTTTCTGCTGGAGTGGACAAAGTGGAGCGGTTTGATTTGGCAACTCGGACAGCCCTGTTTTCTCATTTTGAAAAAAACAACTTAATTTACCCATAATTCATGGGAAATTAGCCCTTCCTTAAACTTGGGTAGGTATTGTATTTCCGAAACATTTTTTTGTTATATTTGTTGAAATTCTCTTTACATCCTGACAGCAATCAATAAATCAAATGCTCTGACAAATCTGACAAATCTGGTATCTGTTGCTGTCGCAGGACTTTTATAAGCCCGTCCAATCATTTATTTTCGGCCCGGATGTAATGATTGGACGGGCTACCTGCCTGTCTACTCGTTCACTCATTAAAAGTCACCTCAGTCCTCCATTAGCTGCTATCTTAACAGCTGTGAGTACTACTAGCGACCGCCATGTTTGTTGTTTACGTTCATAATGGTAATTTTGGGGGAATGGCTTTGGAGGGAGGCCTGAAGGGGACGAGCTGGTGCTGCTAGCTGCTTTCATTGGAAAAGACTTGGCAACACTGGGCTGGGTGTTTATGTTGGATCATTTAAAAAAATCAAGTGAATCACACTGGTTTCTCTATGTTGCCGACCCCAGCTTAACAGATTCTTTTAGACATATATTTGAAGTCTGACTACTATTTAGACCTAAGCCATATGCCAAGTCTATCTTTGTGTGGTTGTTTGTTGTTATTTATTACATTCTCATTACATTACCTGAAATGGAATGTGCCTCAAATATGACTCAAATTCCCTTTCCTTAAAGCTGTTGTGGGGGCTTGGTGTTGCCTGTGGGAGTAAGCTGCTACCTTGCTTGACGAGTGCCCTGCTGAAGGTTTACAAAGAGTGACACTGCCTCCCCCACTGAGCTTAACACCCCTGTTATTATTCCAATCAGCATTAAAATACTTGGCCTTAGCCTTTCTTTTTTTCCTGCTGTGGTTATACTGAAGGGTCTCAGCCTTGTGTAACTCGCCCTCTGCACGAACAGCTGCACAAAAACAAGGGAGCTTATCCACCAGTGTCTGCTGGAGGACAGAGTAAATCCACATCCGTCTCCCTATTTGTTTTTATTACCTCTCCACAGTATCCCCCCAACCCCCATCCTCCCTTCCCCACTTGCTTTTTCAGAGGACGGGTCCATCTGTCCCCAACAATGCAGTCAATTTAACCTTATTCAACCCTTCAGGTCAGCTAACACTCACACCATTGTAGAGGCAGGATGCCGGAGCTGTCAGTCAGCGGTCCCGACACCAGAGCTCATCTATCCCCGCCTCTGCCTTTCTGTGCCACCTCACAGACATTGATCACCTCAGACAAGACAGAAACACTTGCTGCTGTCTACATGCAGCACAATGCCTCCCCCCCCCCTACACCCCCCACCCCGAGTCCGATGTTTTCCTGCTCCTCTCTGCTACAGTGCTGTCATTCGTCCTCTCTCTCAATCAGAGTGCAGTGGGAAGTCAGATTTTAGAGAAGCTGGCTTATGATCATGGCGCCCCTGGTTCAATTTCCTGCGCTTGAGACCCAGATTTCATACAGGATAAATAGAGCAGAGGGCTCTGTTAGCTGATAGCCAAACACACCGTCCAAAACAGTAAAACTGAGCAAACTGTTTTCCAACACTAAGAGCAGTGAGTGAGGACTCAGCAGGCAGTGGATGGCAGTGTAAAACAGGCAATAAAAGGAGTTTTGATAAAGTGTTAGTCACCGCAACCACGAGAGCTCCTCAAGCATGCAGCCATAAATGAGCATCCAAAATCTTATGCCGTTTGGTGCAGCAGAATGCAAGATTATCCATGGACAGACATGCACAAATTCACTCCCGCACACACGACCAATCCCATTATCTCCCGGCGTAGACAACAAACTGTAGCATACACTGCTTCTCTACTTATTAGTCCAACAGACATGTTACGTCTTTGCTGACCTCAACACCCCTACAAAAGAAGTTGAATTATTTAATTTTCCATCACTATTTATCCTCTGCATTACTGACACTGCTTAGCAGAATCTGCCGACAGCAGTAATTCTCTCTAACTCCAGACTTCAGCGGCTGTCCTCTGTCGTCGTTTGACCTTCACTGTCATAATTTCCTCCCACGGCTTTGCTGTCTGTAAACCTTGCAAAGTTAATTGGAAAAGTCTCCTTGCTTGCCGACAGAAATTGACAAAAAAGAGCTGCCTTGTTTGAATTTGTTTTGCACTTTTAATTTCTCCTCTTTCTTCTTTTGCATCCGTCTCAGCTGAAAATTGAACAAAAACAACTCTTTGAAATTACATATTCTTTCCTGTAGAAACTAGTCTTCCTCTTGGCCTCTAGCGCTCCATGCATTCTGCTCCGCTCTTATCAGTGCATCTACTGTACATATGAAGTTCCTCCCCAACGAGCCACTTGCTTCTGCTCCCTGCCTATACTCCTCTGACGCCACTGATTCAAAAATGATGAGTGGCCTTCTCTTTCTTTTGTCTTCCAGTTTGAGGCATAGAAATCTTTTTTTCACCATCAGAGTATAGCAACTCCTCTCTCTCTCTGTCTGTCATCCAGCCCTTCAGACTATCTCTGCTCATCTGCTCCCACTCCATCAACATTCACGATAATCGCCTTCTCAATATGAGTCAACATAAAATCAGCCAGAAGCTGATCTGAAAAAGACCAATTTTAGGTAAAACTTAATTGCTTCAACAATTTTCTGTCAAAAGCCTTGACACCGTGGTTATTTCGTACCACTTGTTGCAAAGTGTATATTGTTTTAAGGTCAAACTTTTTTCTAAAAAACAAAACAAACAAACCAAACAGTGTTTACCTGCTTGGTGTTTGTTCTGACATGTGTGCTGAATGCAATGATCTATGAACATAATAACATAAAAAATGGAAAAGCTGTTGGACATTTAACTTTCTTATTCATACCTCGCTGTATGGTGGACAATATTCAAATCTTAAAGGAGCAATAAGGATTCAGAGCATTAATATAGCATCAAACGTCTGCTAACTATGTAAAGACATAGTGGAGTAATACCTGAACAGAGAAGAGTCAGAGGCGTAGCACCCACCCTCCGGTTCCCCCTCAGTTAGACACTGTTAGCTCTGTCAGATCTGTTGCCATTGTTTGCACTGTCAGAATCGTTAGCGCTGTTAACACGGTTAGCTGGGAGCCGCCGGCTCAGCTGTTGCCATGGTGAGAGCAGTTGAGAGGCAATAGAGATGCTAACAATATTATGTATATTCCTTTAATTCAAATTTGAAAAATAAAATGCACCATAAACAATATAACTTGTTAGCATTCTGCAAGCAGTATTTAAGTAAAAATGAAAATGCTAATAGTTTTTTTTTCTACTTTAATTTGTACTCATACATAACATATGAGCAAGACTTGATCCATAACAAATACATGTGTTATTATAATGCTCACGAGTTAAGTCCCCTACGGGCTTCCATAATGTCCAACACACAGCTTATCCGTTTTGTACAAAGTACAAAAACATTTAAAAAGTCACAAAAATGGGGCAACGCTTGCTGACTCGTCATGTTAGAAATTCTCATTTTTGTATAAGGTCGGAAATAATTTTATAGACAAATTGATCGATTCTACTTTACTGTTGTGTTCCATTGCCAGACCTCCACCTGGTCAGGTTTGTGGTGGTCTGAATAAAATGTCATGGGTAAAAATCAATAGTTAGCTGTCCATTGTGTGAGGGGTCTGTCTAGCAGAGATAACCTCTCGAGGCAGTTTGCTTTGAAACCGATGAGCCCGATGCTCCGTGTCATGTTTGCTCACCAAAGAGTCTCTTGTGATTCATCTCCTTACTGAGGCACATTGTTGCCCCTCACCAGGGTGTCTGCTGTCACTTGTATCCTCAGGGGCTGCATTCCCACCGCTGCTCCTCTTCTCCTCACACCCTACAAGTTTCCCTACTATTAATGCTGACAACGCTGAACTCCTCTTCTGTCCTATCGACGCGCACATCGAGGCTTGCACCCGCGCTCGCAGAGCTGACACGTGCAGTTGAACGTCTGCCAGCCATATCAATCTCATCACTTGTTTTGTTCCGCGTAGGCAAATCCTACGGTTTGTCGAAGCCCTCGGTTTCACTGGACAACGCTGCGCCGTGTCCTGCACAGACTATCAAGAACCGTGGTGTGAATTCGCACACAATGCAACCAACGCCTCCTCTTCTCTTGTTGTCCAAATTCCAGTCACCGCTTGTCTGAGCTACTACAACTCCCTCCTGGCTGGCCTCCCAACAGACCTCTCTCCAGCCTCTCCAGCTCATGCAGAAGGCTGCAGCTGGTCTCATTGTATCCACACTAAATTCTTCCATTTCATCCCCCCTTCTCACCGGCTCCTCATATTTAATTCAAAACCACGGCTCTATCCTTCCTGCGTTCCCAGTGGTGCGATGACCTCCCCACCCCTGACAGGACTACACAGTCGCTCCCTATCTCCAAGCCTGAACAAAAAATTCAACAAAAAAAAAACAACCAAGCATTTGAAACATTTCACGTCCACCTTTCCCCCCGTCTCCCTCACACGCTTGCATCTGATCTGGTAAAAAGTATCCATGCGTGACTTTCTTTTTTTACTGCTACATTTCTTTGCCGAGACATTTCTCTATACATGAACAGTCGGCATGCATGAATAGCAATGAGTGTGCTGAGCTCGAGCTTTAAACCGTATCTAGTTTCCACAGCGGCCAGCCCTTTCAAACAGCACTTCAGTGAATTGAAGCGTATAGATTTGTTTCCAATGTGAGACTTGAAACAGGCAAACGAAGACTGTCCCTGCAAACATCCCCTCACCATACACCCATGCAAATCATATTTTACAAAACCACTTTGTTGTTACTCATGGACATCAATAAGGCCGTTTCCACAGTGGGAGAGACCTAATCTTATTGTAATAATTACTTTGAGGCATGCTAATAGAAACCCAGTGCCTATTTATAAAAAAAGGGACTTAATAATCTAATTGCGCCTGTTGTTTCATGTCCTAATCAAAATGAGCACACCAAATAGTCTGTGTTTTATTCCTCTAAACTGTTTTTCACTTTTCAAAGGATCCAGAAAGCAGAATTAGCTCAGTTGGAAGAATCTGCGACACAAAACATAGAAGCGGTTACAGTTTTATCTGCCCGGCTTCCTGCTGGATGTTAAATCAATTATTGACCTGCCGATATATTCAGCACAGCCTGCAAGAGAACCGTTTCGCTGAATGAGACCATAACCAAATGCAAGATGGGGTATGTGTAAAGAATAATTGCTACATAAAGCATTAATGCCGCAAAGTCAAATGATATTTTTTGAGCCATGAATTAAACTTTCTTTTTTTGTTCATATAATTAGTCATGTCACACAATCTTTATTCTTTAAATAATTAATTTGCTCAGCGGTTTTTCATTTGTGAGTGGCTCACAAGCTTCTGAATGTGTCCTACATTACAACATATTTTAAATTAGTAGTCAACAATTAAGTTTGCACGTATGCATCTAAAGCATTAGTGGCTACTTACTGCTGCACTCTGTCAAGCAAAATAAAATTCTCCATCAGCCCTAACACCCATGCAGCACATACACAGCATTTGTGTTTGAAATCCCTCCCATCCATCATCTTCTAGGAACATGTTTTCCAATGTTTTCTCCTATTTAAAGCACACAGGAGCTAACGCACTTATTACGAAACAGAGACTCCAGTATGCTAATTAGTCCCTCTGCTGATGACTGTGTATGCAATATAAATGAATAGTTTGAGATTTTGGGAAATGTGCATCGCATTAAATATGAATCTACAGTAAATGGACCTGTACTTGTATAGTGCTTTTCTAGTCTTCCCAACACTCAAAGCGCTTTAACACTACATGAAGTCATTTACCCATTCATACACTGATGGGAGGGGCTAAGGTGTCACATGCCCATCAGGAGTAGCTACCATTCACACACTGTAGGCACAGCTACTGGAGCAATTTGGGGTTAAGTATCTTGCCCAAGGACACATTGACATGGGCTAGCGGAGCCAGGGATCGAACCCCCGATTCTCTGATTGAAGGACGACCCTGCTCACCACTAAACCACAGTCACCCCACAGGTAAGGGGGTGGTGAGCTTAGCTAAACATAAAGATTATAATTTTTTTGCGTCTGAAATTCCATACAAACACGCAATTTAGTACGCTAAAACAGTATGTGAGATTTTTTATTACACTAACAGTACACAAATTGCAAACTATTTCTGGTGAAATATGACAGCTTAATAAATATAATCCCATAAATATCCCACAATGCAATTCGGTATTGACGACACCCATCATAACAGACAGTGGACAGCTCTGTAACCACGGGTGTAGAGCATAGTGGGCAATTTTGGACGCAGTTTAGGAAAAGGGTGAAACATCTTGTTTCCTGCAGTTTTATTGTCGCTGTTTTATTTTAATAAAAAGATGTATGATTAAGCTTTTTAACCTTTGGATAGAGCCAGGTTTCATCCCTGGTTATCAATCTTCGTGCTAAGCTAAGCTAACTAGCTTCTTCTTCTTCTTTTCGTTTCACTGAAGCGTGGTGGTTAAATGATAGTTTCCCATTTCTTTACACAGTCCTTTGCATTTTTATTGAACACTGCAAGTTATTTTGACTTGCAAGCGTTGGGTAGAGGGCAGACCAGGCAGTGCTCCATAGTATGGTCCACTTTTTCACATTCACAGGTGGTTGTGCCGGTCTTGTAGCCCCATCTGACCAGAGCAACGTTTGATCGCCCCGTTCTCGTTCTGAGGCAGTTTAATGTTTTCCATTGAGCCCATGGTGCTCAAGGGCCAGGGGGAAGGTTTCCAGTAGGGGGTATTCCCATGACAGTTGGAGGAGGGTCATTTTCAAGCTTTTCCCTTCAGAGTTGGATTCTGGTTTCTTCCCGGGACTTTGTTAAGGGCCGGACATGGCTGAGAAAGCTTCTTCTTGACTTTAGCTGTTGGGCCGGAGGGTTACATCCATGGAGGAGATGGCGTTCATCATTTGTAGATTTTGTTTTCTCGACTTGGCTGGCAACTTCCCGTCTAATATCAGCAGGGGCAATGCCAGCGGGGAGGTGGAGGTTGCTTGTGTTGGTGGGTTTCAGGCAGCCAGTAATAGCTAACTAGCTGCCAGCTCTGGACTCATATTGTCTGCACGGACAAGAGAATGGTATTAATCTTCTGATCATACTCTCAACGAGAAAGGGAATGAGCATATTATATCATATATAAATGTTGAACTATAAGTGATTGACATTTATGTTGACATTTAAGTCACATGCTTTATGTACATCATCATTTAGTGTCGAAGTCTACTTCCATTGCACTTTGTCGCATTTTGCTTCGATCGACGGAGCAATTTCCCCATCAATTTGTGAATAAAAATAGGTGTGAAACACACTTATTGGTAATTTCCAGAAGCAAAACACTTTCTCTATCAGCTCACGCACATGTCAAAGTGCTGCCAGGGCTCCGGTAACATCTCAGTTGTGGCACACACACTATGCAGAAACCTGTTTACTGACTGAACGCTTGGCAAGGCCCGGTCTCCCCGGTGTTGGGTCTGGTCAGGAAGGAATCCTGCCCCTCCCTCTCTCCCCTTTCAGGGGTCGGAGGGGCCGTGAAGCTTGAAAAATAATTGAAGAATAATTATCCCTCAGCAGCACTTCAGCTAGCACATAAGCTCTGAGTTAAAGTCAAACATATCTGAGGACAGATTTCAGAGCACAGAATTGACTCTAAATGAAATGAAAGACATTCGCTCCTAGAATTCACCACAAAGAGCACTTTTGCTTTTCATTTATATTCTATGAATTTAAACACTTCTGTCAAGATGGTACTCAATACTGGCGTCAATACTCTTTCAATAAACCGTATTTGTTCACCAGAAAAGACAAGCCTACAACTCCTATTAGAGAGCAGAGCAATAAACTGAAGAGAAGTAACACTTTGCAGCAACACTGCATTATATGCTCCCACCTAATTGCCATGCCAGCAGCTCATTTCAGCCTCTCCACAACAACTTGCCTTGGCATTCGTGTGTGTGGGCAGAATGTGCCTCGGCAAAGCTAAACCAGCATTGGCAAGTTTTTCCATGCAGATGGTTCCCCCATCTTTCCACTGCTCACTGTGTTAATAATTCTGCCAAGAGCGCTCTCTTTCTTTGACACACTGAGAATGAGTCATTGAAGAAGGAATGCATTTTGATTTTTTCACCATTTTTTAACAACTGATCAAGCATTGCTCTTGTACAGGACACATTTACTAGGACTTTACCGCCTTCCTGACCTCGCTGTGGAAGCTGAAAAGATTGAATGTAATGAATTTGCTGTTGGTAGAGTATGCAGATCTTCATAGTACACTGCTATATGACTGATGCTGTACAGGGCACAGCAGTGCACTATACCTTCATACAACAGTTGAGTTAACATAACTTAAGAAAAGTAATCATCATTTTCTGTGCAATCTCCTACAAATATAAAATCCATGTCAATTTCCACTTGTTACATGTGTGCAGTATTTTCAAAATTAACTTCTGTCTTCACAGGAAACAACTTGATTAGATTTATGCAACTAAACTTTTTTTTTAGGTTTATGAAAAGATCATGGTTTGGATAAAAATACTAAGAGAAGTGGCATTACTTAAGTATGGAAGTTACGTGACAAATAAATCAACATTAACTTTTGGTTTCAAACGTGACTCGAACAGCGTTTCCCCGGTCCAGTGTTTTTGGACCTGCCAATCCACCCTGAACTCCCATCTATAACTTAATTCATAATCCATCCGATAATTGCTGAGAGGTTTCACTCAAAACCAAGAATGTCAACCTCATGGTTGCGCTAGCGGGAAAGACGGGGGATTGCCAAAGTCAGTAGATTTCTTCCTCAGAGGGCCACAAATTTTCTGCCAATTCATTAAAACATGGTGGACTGACCGACTAACTGATCAAGTTACAGACAGACACATAGCCAATTCTGCTAGTCTCCCCACAAAGCAACAAGCTGATATATTAATATGTAAATATGTTACTATACTAATTTGCTGCTGCTGTTTTTTAGGTTTTTTTTGTATCAATTTTGCCTTCAGAAGGGACAGCCTTTAGGTTCCTGCACCTCTCTGCCTCCTTGATTTAATCTGCAGGTTTTAGTTTTAATGAGAGTCATTTTTTTCCCTCAGGTGTCCATCTCTTTGACGGGGCTCTGCCAAACGATGGCCTGCGCTAACCGAGCACTCTTCTTATTTGCTTGCTCAAGGTCACCGAACAATCAAGAGATTGACTATGAGCAAGCACGCTGTGTCTGCCTCGGAGGGATAAACTGGATTAAGGTATTGGGTGGGCCGAGCGGTTAAAGCTTTAGAGATGGCAAACACAATCAGCATGTCTCTACATGCCTTGCCTCCTTCAATCCCCCACAAGCATAGCACAAATGGAAACCCCCATCCCCCTTGTCAATCTGACGGAGAGGCAACAGCAAAAGATATGATCCTTTTAATACGTCTCTCATGAGGTTCCTATTCACTTCTGTTTCTGGCCAGTTTGCATAATGAAGCTTGATGGAGAGTAGTAATAATAACAGTAGTATTCTTCCCTTTGTTTGGATCTCGTAAGGCAGCACTGAACCACGGGTATTTCCCTGCCCACTCTTCCCGGTACCCGCAGTAGCATTGATGCTTTTTGGCTGGATGTTCACTAGGTCCTGGGACACGTGACTCCATGTCAGCGATGGATGGTTTAATTTCCCTCTGTAAATGTTTCAGTTCAACAATGTCCCCGCTATGCATAGTTGTTTATTAATTTGCTGCACGTCTGTACACGGCTAAATAATCTAGAATAGCCAGAATTCATGTAGGCTACGGACATAACAGTGCCCGTCTTTGGGCAACACCAAAATGATGTTGCACACTGATCAGATGTTTATTAGGCTTTAACTAACCAAAACTCGGGTTTGGTCCACTTTTCGGGACAAACAGGACGTGATTCGGGACAACTATCCATAATTCGGGACTGCCCCAAGTTTTTCTGGACCTAGTTGGTATGCATTTACTAGAATACCATTACACTAAAACCATGTTTGCTGTATGTAAATATTGCATGAAGGAAACAGTACATCTGACTTTCCTAAAGGTGTTAAAGAGTGATTTTACATCATGCATGCTCTTACAACCTCAGGATGCTCCCGTGGCTCATTCATCTGTGTGTGTCTGTGTGTGTGTGTGTGTGTGTGTGTGTGTGTGTGTGTGTGTGTGTGTGTGTGTGTGTGTGTGTGTGTGTGTGTGTGTGTGCTGGAACACATTTTCTTCTCAGTGTTGACCAATTTTTCTTCTCTGTTGCTTTCAAGTGCTAGATATGCCACTGTTAGTGTCAAACATGTTTACAATAATGACCATTTATGCAATTAGGCTTACGCCCTGTTCTGCAGATACATGGCTGCAATACAATTCAGGATCCTTGAGGTTCAGTGCTAATAGGATTGTGTTTGCTCTCTGTCCACATCTGCATTGAAATAAGTTGTTGTTAATCTACATTACTCTTGGTGGGTGTATTGCTGGGGACCCCATAGAGTGCATTGTCAAATCTTGCTTATTCAAATATTAACACATTTTGAATAAACAAGCACACAGGGCTCTGTGTAGCAGCGGAGGCGGAGCTTCACGCCTCTGCAGTCCAGCATGTCGTCTGCAGCGGGCAGACAGGGGCTTATTTCACTTTTGCTGCTGGAAATAGCTAGCTAACGCTACATGGATGCTGGATAACGTTACAACCGAACTTCTCTTCACTTCCCTAGAGTCAACGTGCACAAGCGGATAGCCTGCAGGAACAGACCCACTCTGCAATTGCAAGTCAAATTGCGTGATTTTTTGCAAAACAACAACAAAACTAAAAATAAACAAAATACCTCCACTCATCCGTAAATCCGTGCTCTACTTTATAACCACAGTGGTTATGTCAAAGCAAAAGATTAATATGCCTTTTAGAAATGAATACCTCCACTAAATATATTTCCCCGATGTTGCAGCCAGTGTACTTGCACACTGGTTTTCTTCTGTGAGCAAGATCCGAACTTATAACGCTAATAACGTTATTTATAGTTAATAATTAAATACATGCTCTAATTTATAACCTCGGTGGTTACGCCAAAGCAAGCAACTAGTATGCCTATTTGGAAAATTTCTTTGCTAAGTGTATTTCACCAATGATTCTGACCGAGAGTAACCCCGAACTGGATGTGTTTTTCAGGGCCTGATTTAGTGATTTGGGGCCAAGGAAAACACGTCTTGCTTTACTTTTCACCCTTTCTCTAACTGGGAATGTTGGTATTGGCAGTGGTAGAAGAAGTACTTAGAAATGCTTCTAAAAATGCTTTGACATTTTCAGAAGTGCTTTTAATTTATGACTAATGTATGTTCCATGTTTTTAATATATAGCTCTTTTATGATGATTTTAATGTTTTGTAAAGTGCCTTTGAGAATTGTGAAATTGTATTATTATTATTATTATTATTATTATTAATAAAATAAAACTATTAACTCTTAATTGTAAAACTATTATTACTGCACATGTAAAAGTCCTGTATTCAAGTGTTTACTTCAAGTAGAAGAGTGAAAGAGAAGCTTTATAAGAACACTGTGCTTAAATTTACTTCAAGGTGGAGCTTTCCCTCCTAATATGATGTTGGATAGTTTAATGAATAATATTGCATCATATTTGAATTGTTATGTATTTTGTGAGTCAAATCTGAATCTGCAACGTCTCTGTGTCAGATAAATGAAGTAGTATTTCATAGTAAGTAGTATACATTTTTCCTTTTCCTTTTCCTTTAACTTTTTATTTTGCAAGGTACAACATTCAGCACTTTCTAAGCTAATGACGCTCATCAGCCTCAGCTGTTCTTTGTGTTTAGTGTGGATTAGCAAATGTTAGCATGCTAACACATGAGACTGAGACGATAAACATGGTAAGCATTATACCTGCTACACATTACAATTTCAGTCCATTCACCACTTTGGTCCAGAGTGCAATATCTTAACAACTATATAACAGAGTTTCACGAAATGTTGTACGGACATTCCTTGTTTCCAGAGGTTGAATTGTGCTGACTTTGGTGATCTACTGACTTTTCCACTAGTGCCACCATGTGTTCGGTTTACACTACTGTTTCTGGGGAAATATCTTAACAATTATTTAATGGATTGTCATTAAATTTGCTAAAGATAATTAATGGCTTTGGTGATCCCTGGTGAAAGTTTCACTTTCACGAGTAAAATATCTCAACATATACTTGATGTATTGCCCCAAAATGTTGTACAGGTTCACAGAGGATGAATCCCACTGACTTTACTTCTACCCCCACCATGATATTGGAAGTTGTGGCTTTTTAGTGAAATGTCTGATCATTTTATAGGATCATTTGTAAAAATCCTTGGGCAGTTAAATGGAATAATACCAGCTTCACTGGTTTGATTATTACCAAATCCAATATAGGATTATTGATACCAATCCTGAGAGAAACCAAACCAAAGTAAAGTTTTTCATCTCACTGTAATCAATCTCACCCAGGCTAAAAATAAACAGGAAGTACATATGCCTTGGTGAGCCACAGCATTTTCATTTTGATGCGATAAACTTAATTATCCTAAAGGGAACAATTATTGGAGAACCCCTACAGATTGCACAGTATATTATTCTAATCATTCAACAGTTGTATCATTGGTTGTTATACTAATAATCTTTATTAATAAATGATCAATTAGAATGCTAAATAGAATGCTAATGATAATAAAGCAGTAATAGTAAATGGACTGTACTTGTTTAGATCTTTTCTAGTCTTCCAACCACTCAAAGGGCTTTAACACCAGTTGTCATCATTCACTCACTCACTCACTGATGACAGGGGCTACCATGCCCATCAGAACTATCTGACATTCATACTCATTCACACACTGCAGGAACAGCCTGCGGGAGCAATTTGGGGTTAAGTGTCTTGCCCAAGGACATATCGACATGGAGTAGCGGAGCCGGGGATCGAACCACCGATCTGCTCTACCACTGAGCTACAGTCACCCGCTATAGTACAGTAATAGTAATAGAAATGTGATTAATAATAATAATATGGACCTGATATTTGTAACACTTTGTGAATGGTTACGAATTGGTTTGTATACCTTTATTTGGATTTCAAAGTTGAAACTGTTGATTATAATACATTGTTAAATCTGGTCCATCCATCTATGTAATGTTTATAGATTTTTTACTCGCGATTTCTTACAGGTTTGCAAATAATTTGGTAATAATTACCAAAACATAATATAATATATAAAATGTTATAATGTCCAACAGTGAACTGTTAATAGATAGTTAATGTTTTCAGAATGTAATTGTTACTGTCGCTTATCAGTTATGATATGATATATAACTTATAAACAATACACAAACTAATAAAATAACTAATAGCTTTACTAATAATTATGTAACATTAATAACATTTAATTGTTTGTTAACAGTAAATTGACTATTAACTAAAGTTTAATTGACTATCAATTTCCAATTTCCTAATGATGGTTATTATTTAGTTTTACAGTCGATTTTGTAGCTTTGACAATATATAGGACTTAAAGTAAAACTCAAATAACACAATTTTTACTTCATATTTTACATTCTAAACCACAATCTATCCCACAGAGCCTTTAAACGTCATTCTTTTTGGAGTGGTGACAGAGGGACCTGTTTTGCTTTCAGAGTCATGCCTTGACCTCTTGGGAGGAATGCTGGAGAACATGTTTTGAAGCAGGAGGTTACATCTCTCTCTGTAAGGCCTTTGCCCTTTCATCCTTGCCTCACTATCCTCCTCAGCCTGTCTCTCATGCTCTCCCGAGCTGCAGCGATAGCCTCCGGTGTTTACGCGTCATACGGCATGACTTATACATGAAGAGGCTGCTCTTTATTCATCTTCGGGACTCCCACAGCATGAGCCCGGCTTTCCGCCGTCTGTATCACTTCAGCTACCGTGTCTTCTCTTACCTTTTCATCTTCTCGCACGCACAGACGTTCACGCTGCGTTCATTCAAACCTGGGAGAATCCAG
Organism: Ophiodon elongatus; assembly: GCA_016806645.1. NCBI lineage: Eukaryota > Metazoa > Chordata > Actinopteri > Perciformes > Hexagrammidae > Ophiodon > Ophiodon elongatus. The sequence continues at coordinate 375,925 of JACSYO010001904.1, forward strand.
GAGCCCCACGGGTGTGAAAAGTACAGATAAAGAAGGCCCTGCGTTCAGCACTTTGTGTGTGTGTGTGTTTGTGTGTGTGTGTGTGTGTGTGTGTGTGTGTGTGTGTGTGTGTGTGTGTGTGTGTGTGTGTGTGTGAACGTGTATGTTCAAGCTTTTACGAGGAACTTTCAGTTTGTGTCTGTTTTGGCGGTCCCTGTGGATGAAAGTGGTAGTGTTTCTGAGCACCGGAATCCCTTTGGAAAACCTCTCATTTTACTGCAGCAGGATCTGTCAGTCCGCCCCGTTCAACCCAGGTTCTGGTTCTCCCGAGCCGCTTATCCCTCCAGCAGGTCCAGCAATACTGCCTGGGCCTCCAGCAGTGTGGCGTGGGTGTTGGCTCCCAGCAGGGACCAGCGGAGCAGTGAGGTGAAGCTCTGCTCCTGGCCGGAGGAGGAGACGCTGTTGCCCTCCTCCCACTGGACCTCTGATGCGAGAACTGGGTCTGTTCACGGTGGGCTGGTTGCTGCCCAAGGCCTCGCTGGAGTCTGAGCTGAAAGAGTTGCTCAGACTGATTTTGCGTGTGATCCAACCGGTAGCACCGATGACGAGCATTAAGAATAACTATAAATAACCAATCTTCTCTCTGATGGTCTTGTTTACTTATGTAGGTCATATAAAGGCATATTAATTTGAGACAGTTTCATAACCTTTTTAATTAGATGTTTAGCTCCGTGCTCTTGGCAGACAAAGCCGGTCACTGCGATTACTATAGAGCAGCGTGCTTGGGAATGAATTACAATATGATAAATGTCTAATTAAGTTGTTCCAAATTGTCAGCTTTATGTCTTCTCCACTCACGCTGAAAAACGTACACACCGACAACATATTGTGTGTGTGTGTCACACTATCCTGCTGCAGCAGCCAACGTGTGTAAATGTGACTGGCGGAAAATCTGAAATACGAGACTGACCGCCTGGTCATGTCAGATCAGCTGCAAACCATCTCGAACGGCAGCCCATCGTGCATCTCTTAACATTTGGTCATAAAAAAACGACACCACGGTCACACGACTTCACGTCAGCTAAAGGAGGACTAGTGTTCTAGTCATGACGTTTAGTCGTCTCATTTAGACTCTTTTTAGCAACCACCTATTTTAAGACACCTAAAAGTTGGGGTATTAACTGTATTTTATGTCGTAAAACATTAAAATCTCTTAAGTGTGTGTTAAACATAGAAATTAATTCAGGAATCTAACCAAAAACCCATTCAAAAGACCCAATGACATTGAGATGAGGGACCAGGAAGTGCAAAAATGCTGACTTTATTTCTGGGTTTTAGGCCTCAGTCGTGCAGCACTCGAGAGGAAGGATTGCCATGAAATGTGTTCCAAACATTCATGTTCCCTTAGAAGAATAATGGTAATAACTAACTTTTCACTCAGCGCCATCACCACGTCAACATTTCAATGGTCCAGTACTTTAGGGCTAAATACTTGCAGAACAAAGAACAAAGATGATTTTATATCAGTGATATCAATGCATTTTAACTTGTTCTTCTTATTTCTTCTCGGGTCCATTGCTATAATTTATCTGTCTATACTACAATAAATAATAAATAAATATCCATTACACAAGATTTTCACTCACCAGCCAGCTTTTCATTTCAAGGACTTTAGTCTATTGACAAAGAGTGCATTTAGACAATTTTCTACCACAAGGACCATTAAGACAGACTAGTCTTTTATTAGTAATTTAATAAAGTAATTTATTTCTAAATGAATGCTGTGTTCCTGAGCAAACTTGATCAACATTGTAGCTGTAAATCTTGACCTAGAAGTCATGAGACTTTATCATAGAAATAGAATTGGAGTACGCACATTGAACTGTTTTCCATGATCATTTCAGTAGTACCAAAGAAAATGCCGATTATTGTTGGTTGTTAAAGTGTTGTCGGAGCTCATCGGGAAGAAAGCGGACGCAGCTCTGGAGACAGATGGCGATGTAGCTTGTCCTTCTGAGGAGCGGTGGGGAGTGAGGCGAAGGGACCGTTAGACCCAGAGCTGCTGCTACCAGTGTAGCATTACAGCATGACGGAATTACTAAGCTAGCTAACTAAGCAGCTGTACGCTAGTTTGCTATTTCCACCACCACCTCAAGTGCTCCCTTTAATGGTTACTGCAAAACCTCACCTCAGAGTCTGTGACTTGCCAGCAAGTCGGTTTAGTTTATGCGGAAGTTAGCTTGCTACAACGGTTGCATTGGTCAACGGTACACATAAAAATGGCCCCTGCTCTGACCATCCTGCTACATCGATTTCAGGGGGAAGGTCCGTTCTACTACTATTCTATTTCTGAGGATTTAATCCTCCTTTCTAAGAGAGGGAAACGACAATCAATCCCACTGCGTTTGTCATGTGATTTTTGTTCACGCATCCATTTTGTAAGTAAAATATGAAGAAGACAATGTTAGATTGTTCTTCTGTGAGAAGGCATATCTTTGGGAATTTTGCTGGCATAATATATTGAAATTGTTTCAACAACTGGAAACACTGTGTTGCATTTCAAAGGTTAGGAAGCATTTAAATATTATCCTTTAAGCTTCACCTCCTGTGGTAAGTGTAAGTGGTAATATTTTCAGTCAGATGTAAAAACTTCACTCGCCTACATATTCATCTCTGGTTCATGTTGCAGTTGAGAGCTTGTCTCGATATCAGTACAAATGTATCTCAAATTTTTGTATCAAGGGTGATTTGTCTCACAATGGAGTCAATAACAGACAGAGCCACCAGATTTGGTGTCTGCTTTTTCGCATTCCAAACTGGCTTTAAGTGTGAGAAATGAGGAGAATATAGTGACTCATCGTATATTGGGACCATATCTGCTCCATCTGACATGTTTGTTTACCAGAAATACACAGTGATTAATTGCAAGCCCTCTTGCAGAGAGCTTAATGAGACTTCTGATGGAAAAATTAGTATTGCTCTGCAGGAAGCATCATTCTTTAACTCCCAAATGTTACATGATTCAAAATAATTATCATTGCTGTTTGGATGAGTAGCATGTTGCCATGATTATTGCAGAGAGGTATTGCCACACTTCAGTATGCAGACTGCAACTGAGATACAGATTGGGAAACTAAATGCATCAAATGTTCATTGTCAAATGCCTTTTTGTGTTGTTAATCCCTTGGGGAAAATATTTTCTCTCATAGAAAAATGGATAAAGATGAAGTGAGTGATATCAAGGTGAGCAGTGTTATTATTAAGATAATTAGGAAGAAGATATTCTGATATACATCATTAATGTCAGCTAATTAGACAACCCATAACACCAGATCACATCTATTCACAGAATTGGAAGTGTTTCTGTGCTGAGCCGAGGAATCCCTTCAGCCTTGGAATATTGTGTCGATGAAAACCACATACTGACTACCCCTTGCTATGTTGCTTTCACACCTGTGTGTGGAGCTCATACATGATATGAGCCAGGCTATTTTTATCTGCAGATTTCCTGTCATGAATACCAGATGATATACCTGATGGGGCCACGGCCTGAGTGTGCGAGGGGGTTATTGAGGTGTTCTAAATCAGTAGTCTGATTCATGCCTCGGGTCAGAAACGCTGAGATGATACACAGCACATTCAATGAATCATTCCTAGAGCCTTGCAGGCCACTGAAAGACTTATTTCCAAGCATTCAGCCAGAACACAATGCAAACTGATTGATATCCTTTGCTTTGCAAGCAGATGATTAGATGCGATTGTAACTTATCCTCCACACCACCTTTTCTTGTCTTCACCTTTGGGTCTGAGAATGGCTGCAATCTGAGAAGGAGTTCAGGAACATTTTATTTTCCTTCAAAGGGGAATGAACGCTCCACTCTTTACGTCTGTTGTTTGGTGGCATGATTGACAACAGGGACATCATAGTGAGGGAAATAGTGGAACTAAGTACCCTATAAAAAGACTAGAATCCAATATATGCCTTAATTTATTAGTATTATTGTTATTATCGTTATTAGTATAATAAGTGAACTTGTCCTCTACCGCCGTAGGGTGGACAAAAGTAGTTTGTACTGCGCTGATTGATGTTGCTTAGGATGTAGTGTGAGCTTTGATGATGTAATTTAACCTTAATAGGGCATTGTCGGATGTCAGGGTCCCGGGACAGAGGATGTCATATGTGTACAGATTGTAAAGCCCTCTGAGGCAAATTTGGGATTTGGGATTTTGGGCGATACAAAATAAATTGAATTGAATTGAATTGTTCTCACTTCAGATCCGGGCCTGCAAAAAGCATAGGTAACTGTTATTAAATGCATAATAAATGATTTATTAACCTTAATAAGGCATTATTCTCACTTTAGCAATGGTACCTTGCAAAAAGCATTGTTAACTGTTAATACTTTTGCAGTTAAATGCTAATAAATGCATAATACGTTTAACAACGATAGGTAAGTTAGATAAACTAAATAAATGGGTTTCCTATCAGGGCTTAAAAATGCCTATAACCTAACAATAAATGTGTTTATAATGTTAGTATTAACGCGTATTCAGTTTTATAACACAATAATGGTAATAAGTATCTTATAAGGGCTTTATTACTATTAACTAATGCGTATTACAGGGACCTTATATAAAGCATAGAAGAATGGTTCATTATTGACATGTAACATAGCTATTGTAGTTAGCATGCTGATAAATGAAGCAGTATTGACTTCAGTTCCAGAAACAGCCACAGAGACTGGATCAGCTGACAGCCATGTTTTTCTTCTTTCATTTTGACCAGGGGCACCTCAGAATGGCCCCTTGAGGTTTCCTTTGAAGGAGAAAAAAAACAGATAGCGAGGAGCAGAGACATCCACCAGGAGAAGGAAAACAGCAAAGCGAAGGAGTGGGAAAGAAGACAAGAGTCTATTTTTCCCAGTCTATTTTTATGACTCGGGCTAGATTTTATAGCTGTCGCTAAATCAGCCGATGATCTTGGGCTACAGTAGCTTTTTACGCCAATAGACATTTCAATTAATCAGTCAGGCTCCAATGCCCCGGCAGAGGGACGAGTGTGGAGGAAGGCACTCGCTATTTCTTTCTCAGAGTACCAGAGACAAACTGGGTGATGCTGAAGGGGCTACCTGGTGTAGGTTTGCTGTGCTTCTGCATTGATTAAATCAAAGCCGACCAATGATTCATGATTGCCAATATGGATGCCGAAGAATTCAATTTCAAATTACTCTGGAGACATTCTTGTTACTGTAGGCGCTATTCTAAGGAGAGGCCTTGCTGTAATTCAGACACAGTCCTTTCATCTATTTATCTCGCGTTTTCTTCAACCTTGGGCCGAATCTGCCTGTGCAAACGCAGTGCATTACTTGTCCTTCAAGGGTATAATGACTCACCATCCGCTGTTCCTCCTGGCACCATCAAAGGTCATCTCCTCACCGGCGTCGCACTCACTCATTGGAATACAAAGACTGCAGGAAAACTTATCTCATCTGCTCTCCCAGGTGCCTTTTAAAGAGATATGTCACTGCGGTAGAGCAGTTTATCATTTACTGCACGTGCCCACAGTGTGCGGCTGTTCAGGAGAACTCAGCCACAAAAGCCATGGGATTGTCTATCCAAACAGGGCTCTGTGCCTTGCTCAAGGACACTGCAAAATGTTATTTCAGCCTCTATCCAGGAAGAATATATACATAAATAAATATTTATATATGCATCCAATGTACAGTACATCCTCTGTAGTGGATACAAAAGCAGGGCTTAACACATTGCTAAATCAACAGCAAGGAGACATCCTTTCAGTGAGCACATATGTGTGCTTTTGTTTTTAATTCCATGGCCATTCTTTTCAGGATGTCATTTTTCCACTTTGTAGTTATTGGTGTTGTGATGTGGGGGAAGAAAAGAAAGCCAGACCTCTGGTGGTATTAGCCAATCCTGAAGGCAGGCAATTTGTAGGTTGACCGCTCATGAACCTCGATGGAAGCGTGTCTACTGAAAAGTTTTTAGTGAAGAGAAATACTGCTCGAATAAACCAACAAACGTAATGAGCGCTTTTCTACTTTTATTCAAGATCGTTTTTTCCCATTCCTCTTCCTAAACGCTCTGATTGAGCCTGTTCTCCCGCGTCAACACATTTCTGCAGCGATGGCGGGGAATGCGGCACTGTGCTGCTGAAGCCGCCGTTTCCACCTGCCAGCTTCAAAGACGAGTCTCTGATCTCAGAGGGCCGGTGTTGGAGACTGTGTGCATATATGTTTGTGTGGTTTCCTTTCCAAATCACACAATAGGCATCATCTCTCCCGGTCTCATCCTGCCTTCTGTGCTGTCCTACAAGACAGCCAAACGCTGTGTGCACTGAATTCTCTTTGTTCTTTCACACAGACCTGAGATGAGAGCTGTAATGATTTTGTCTTATTAAGAACGAGTGAATCCAGCTCTCGCTTCGCAGCCTCCCACAGAACACCTCCTTTGGCTCCTATGTTTATTTGCACTCCTCCAATTCCACCTTTTGTAATGTCTCGTTTCATTCCCGCATCAATCACTCAGCTCTCCCTTTCCTCAGGCATCGCCCACAGATTGATTACAATTCAGGAGTTCAGTGTAATGACAGGAGGCCAAGCTAATTTCTGAAGTGATAAATGGTGAGCTAAGTGACTACAATCCACTGGGAGGCAAATGGTCCTGGAGTGGCTCTCTGAAGAGTGGCCCCAGCCTTTTGTGCAGAAGCGGTCTCTGACAATGTTAAATACAAAGACTGTCAAGAGCAAACATCCAAGAAACAAAGAGATAAAATCAGCCAGAATGAGATTACCGCTGCGTTTCTTTTGATAAAGAGCCCTTAAGGCTCAATTTGTAATGGCAGAGCGGTGAATGCTAATGAAAAAAATGTCACATTGAGTAATACTTGAAGGTGGAAAAGGGTATTACTCATTTAAAAACAATTGCTGAATTAGAAAAGATTTCAATCTCTATAAGCTGGTGAATTTGTTTCATGGCTTTATGGAGTAAAACGGACAAATCGTTTGTATTACGATGGCTTTAAATAGCTGGGGAGCATTTTAAATCACAATTAGGTGATCGCTTTCAAATTGAGGGCTGGTTCAAACATGTAGGTCCGGTACCTGAATCGAACCAATGTGAGGGTGATACACGGTTCCAGTTTTCCAACTGGTCCGGTCTGCGTTCACAAAGGCAAAACTCAAACGGTCCAGAAATCGGAAATGAAAGTCATTAGGTGGAAATTTCGCTTGATTGACGTTGATACAGTTGGCTCCTAGTGCCACTCAACAGATGCATCGACGCATGTGACACGAGTGTGTGGACGAAGCTAAGTTGTTAGACTTTACTCATTTAGTGGCTGGCTAGTTACGTAGCTTGTTAATTTATTATTACTTGTTTGTGGTCTGATAAACAGTAAATTCATCAAATTCAATGGAAGCAAATGTGCAAAATAGTTCATCAGTCACCAAAACAGGAAAAGCAATGGTGTTCACACCAGAACTGAACCGCTTCACAGATCACTCAGACGGCAGTCTGAGACCACACCGGCGGACCAGTGAGCGGTTGTTTGGTCTGCACCAGAGTTCCAGTCCGGGTTTCACACCCGACCTAAACACGCTGCACCGAGGGGGTAAACGCTGCCAGCGGTTCAACTTGACCAAACAAGTTCGGTGTGATGGCAAATACAAATGTATCTCAAAGCATCTTACAGGTTTTCTGTTATTCAGTTTGCATTTGCAACTTCTTATTTTCGCAGCAGCAGCAGCAGCAGCAGCACCAGCAGCAGCACCACCACCAGCACCAGCAGCAGCAGCAGCAGCAGAGCAGCACCACCACCACCAGCAGCAGCAGCACCACCAGCACCAGCAGCAGCAGCAGCAGCAGCAGCAGAGCAGCACCACCACCACCACCACCAGCAGCAGCAGCACCACCACCACCACCACCACCACCAGCAGCAGCAGCAGCAGCACCACCACCACCACCACCACCACCAGCAGCAGCAGCAGCAGCACCACCAGCAGCAGCAGCACCACCACCACCACCACCACCAGCAGCAGCAGCACCACCACCACCACCACCACCACCACCAGCAGCAGCAGCAGCAGAGAGCACAGGATGCCTGTGTCTCATGGCAGCTTTCACTTATGACAGCGGCTTTGTTGTGCTGCCATTGTCCTTTGTAGACATCCGCAGCCTGGCAGAGCTCGTAGGGAAATAAAGAGCTCTATAAGGCTCAGTGAGAGACATTTGTTGCACCAGAGCAGCCTCTATTCACCAAGTAGCTCAAAGTTGAAGCTGAAATGTTCCCTCCCTAAACACATCAAATACTGTATTCTATTGGTTTGTGCTCATAGAAAGGTCGTGGCCGGGGTCAGACCGTTCTCACATCCTGTTTTTAATGATGTTATGTCAGGAATTTCACTTCAGAAAGCTTAAGGGATTTTTAGTTTTCTGATTATTTCCCGACTTCCTCTTGTACAAGCCATGTACAATTATTTTCAAAAACACTTCAACTGCAGCCAACACATTTCACCGCGGAGAGCCTTCTATTAGGCAGCGATACAATTTCAAGACCTTTAATGCAGCCAGCAAAACATGTTAATTGCTCCTTTTTTGCCTAAATATTTAATATGATGGTTTTGCTGTCAGACATGTCAATAGCAAAGTTTACAGAAATGTGATTGGCAGACTTTAGTTCCCTGTCATAAACACATGAAGGGGGAAAAATAATCAACCAGGCTACATGTGTGTAACACATCCATTTGTGTGTCATTCTGTCTTGTGATGGAAATATGAAATAATGTTTTTTTGTTTTTATCTTGATTTCTTTGTTTTGCACGACACTGACAAACAGTTATTTGGTGTTGTTTTCCTTTAAAGTTCTATTGATGTTGTTTAGAGATGTTTATTTTTACCCTTTTCACAATTAAAAGCGTGCAAATGCCAAAGCTTTCATATACAGTCAATAGATTGTTTTACCGACTCCAACTGACAGGGAGTAGAAGCAGTTATATGACATTTACAGGAAAATATTAAAAGAAATAAACAGAGAAATATACACGTCTCATATTCGTAGACGATTTCTTCTGACAACAAAAGTAGCTGCACTGTTGTCATGTAGGAGGTCCATCAGTTTTGCCAGTGAAAGCATAAGTGCATGGGTCATTATGTGCATTAGCGGCAAATTAGATAGATTCGCTGTCTGCCTCTGGTCCGCGATGAGGATCGCGCGGGCAACTAAAGGGAGCCCAGTTTTCGAGCGAGCATTCGATTTCGAAACCTATTCTCTAATGAGGGTTGTTATTGGGCTTCACTAAATGTCAACTAATGGGGCTCTCAGACAGAAATCAACGTTGGCCCACAGTCATCTCGGTCTCTTAGCTCGCTCATCAGGTTAACAGCGCACACAGGCGGTACCAACGCAGCGCTCGCTCTCCGGGCCCTCGGCACACAAACTCGATTGTGTTGTAATGTCGTAAATAACGTCAGGGGCTCCCGGGCGGTATTTAATAAAACACATCTGATTATGTGGGAAGGGGAGTTTATTAAAACTATATTTCTTCTATACGCTTTGTGATTTCGGTGTGCACCTTGATTCAGGGGCATGTGACAGCTACCATTATGGCTTACCGCACTCTCCAACCTGGCCATTTTGCTTTTCATTAAATAGTACCCCATATCAAAGGCAGGCATTTAAGGACGTTTCCTCCACATGTTATCTTGAATAGAGGACAAGTAAGAGGACAATGTCTGCATAATTAGTAATTAAACTGTAATTATTTGTTGTCTAAAACACTTTCTGTATTCTGCGGAGCCTCCAATAAATCTCCCATTAAATTCATTTGACAAGCAGTGTCATGCATAAAAGGAAAGAAAACACATCTGTGTAAAATCAATAAATTGCTTTGTAAAAGTCGATCAGAGGCCGTTTTTTGTAGGGATGGTAAACGCTAATACTTTCCAAACATCTGCTCACTGTGTTTCACTGAAAACAGGACACGGTATGTATCATGCACAAAATGATTCTTCAGGATACTCTGAGGAACTTTTAACTGGTTATGGAACAGTCTCAATTTGATACGGATGCCTCTATATGACCTTCAGAAGTAAAGGAGACTGGCTATTTCTATTTAGTGATGCTTAATGCCTGTCATCGGGTTTGGTTCCAAATCAGATGGAATGATTTACAAGATGCAGGTGCCCTAGAAACTCCTTTAGCTCAGACTCCAGTGGGGATCAGCCCACCGCAGACAGACCCAAATCTGGCTCCTCTGGCCAGTAGCAGGGCTTTGCCTCACTCCTACCCCGAGTCCCGGCTGTAGGCCAACTCCCATAAGTCGCCCCCCGATGGACAGTAGAGAGAATGCCGGTTTAAGGCACTTCCCCATTGGCTTCACTTTTCAGAACTGGAGGTTGCCACCTGCATAAACCGAAGCCACGCTGCTAGACACCAACCATTTTATTGGGTCTGATGGAGGGCAGGAAGGCACGGGACAATCAGGGGGAGGGGCAAAAGGCATTCCGTGAGAGCAGTAAAATGAGAGGTTTCCTAAAGGGACTCCAGTGCTCGTAAACACTACGCTTTAGTTCTCAGGGACCGCCACAATCTACACAAAATCTTATGTTTCTCATATAGCTTTAAAGTAATCTCTTTCTTTCTTATGACAGTTGTTAGGAGGGTTTTTTTCAGTCAGGATGGTTGTGCTACAATGTGTCTTTTATAGTTGTAGTCCCTTCCTGAGGACCACTTTCTTTTTAGTTGGTACGCAAAAGCAGAAAACATAAATACACTCCCCCTTCATTATGTAGCACACGGAAATTGTGTAGGCTCGTCTTTTCCATTAATTCACCGACAAGTCTCCAAGCAACATTTTTCATTTCGTCCTCCAAGAAATCAATCTCAGATATGTTTGCACCACAGATGTGATCAATGCCCTTAATTATATGTGAGAATGCTGCTTGCTCTTTCTCGCTGCTGTTTTGGTTTGGTTGCTGAATCATGAACACAATTTAATCTTGTTAATATTTCCCCTCTAATTGGTCACTTTTAATTAAAACAAGAAGCCAAACCTTTCCCACAGAAATGCTCTGGTTCTGCAGGCAGTGTGTACCAGAAATAGTGCAAGTTAAACAGCAGATAAGATGTATATTGTGTGACTAAAATCTCTTCCTGTATACATTAATAGTTAACACAAGACACTGTAAGAAATATAAAATATTAACACCCACTTATTGTCTTCACGCCCATGTAAAGAATTCCAACTGGGACATCTGGTCTGCTATAAATGCTAGTTTCTTTGTTTTTTTCATATACAATAGGATTTTTAATCTCATGAAATGCATTTTACTAATACTGTCTTAATAAGATTTCAAATTTGATTTAGTTGGATTTATTTATAGCAGAACTATTTTGACTGTACACAGGCTGTACACTGTAGCAAGAATACGCCACTCTGCTTCTCTGCTTTGCATTGAAAGCGGACTCAGCTTAATCAGCAAGCAATCCATAACTGTGAGTCAGTTTACACAATGAGCTTTGAACACTGACACAGTTTAATGCTCCCTATGAATCCCAAAAGTAACGTAAAAGAAATCTTCACAATTATGAGTGGTCACTCATCAAATTAACATTAGAACTCATCGAATGACACTGATGTTCATTACATTCATGTCCATGTAACTGTACTGACTGGTTTACTATTCACATGCACTTATATAAATACAGCACTCTGTGACTTTTTTCTCCTTCCTTTATATAACATTAGCTTGCTAAGCTTCACTCAAGCCTCCACACTTGTACTAATCTAGACCTCTTGTGATAACATGCTGTCACGTTGCTAGCTGACTGCAATCAGTGGTGCCTTCAGGAAATGGTTAGTGGAGGCAAGAGAAAAATCCTGATGTGGTGACGTAAAAAAGGTACCAGCACATCCGAATATCAGGTTAGGCATCTTCAGACTATCAATGTATGAGGAATATATCATTAGCAAGCCAAAATATCTATTTGAAAGTAAATCAAGGGTATCAATGGTCCCAATTAAGATAAAGATTAATTAAAATCTAATATCAAAGAACTGCAGCACCTTATGCATCATCCTCAACTCATCATTAATCTTCAATCAATCTTTAAAAATAATAAAAAAAGTGTCTTGTTTCAGATGTTAAGATTCGAGTTGATCACATATTCTGATAGGTCATACTGTCTCATTAAACATTAAACTGTAGATCTAAAGATTTGATCCAAGTCCAAAATCACACCAGCGGCTCCAAGAGGCCACAATGCTCATTTACGAGACATATATGGACCATTTTGCTATTTTTACAGACTTATTGCAGCTGTTTTTTTTTTTTTATTCTAGCCCCGTATTTCTTTTAAATTGATGATGTTACAATGAAAATTAGATTTATCATGTTCTGGAGATCATAGATATCCCAAATTTCATGGAAATGCAGCAATCCATTTGGGTTACTTTGTAATTTGACATGATGTTGGCGCTAGTGAAATGGAACAATGGCATGGGGGGTACCCATTTCCTCCACACAAGCATTTTCATGGAAGAAAGTCCTGTGTTTGTCCATCCACCTCCACTCCTGTGAACTCTCTCGCTCTTTAAACTACATCAGTTACTAGTAAATATGCGACGGTGTCAGACGGCCGGGGAGCGTTGACCAAACTGCGCTACTTGAAGCGTTGGGAGGGAGAATGGGCTGCACTTTTATACTGTGGTCTGTAGCTTTGGCTTCTATCTTTATCTTTTTAACCTGTTTTCACTGCGGAATCAGTTTGACATTCTGTATATATAATTCAAACACATATCGTCACCTTCCTGAAATAGGAATGGTAAAATCGCCTACATCCTCAGTTGAACAGATCATGCGATTCTACCTCTGTAGTATAATGGCCTATGTCAACAGTGTGACTTAGGCCGTTTTATTTTGTGTTTTCTGAAAAACCTGAAAAAATGACTTGGGCCATTATTTTAGGAAGGTGACGATATTGTAAACCCTTCTGTCTGCTTCTCTCTGAAATCTCTGTTTTCTTTTCACATTAAATTAAAATTCTATAATATTTGAGTGCAGTTAGTGACAGTGTGGGCTTCATGGTATCCATGTTAACAACAATGCAGCAGGGTTTAGGTTAAGGTCAGATTCCCTCCTGGCTCTTTAAAACATGGATTTATTCATCTCCTATCTGGCCTAACTTTAGTGGATCATAACATATCGGGCGTGGAATTAATCTGTAAATCCTGAAAATGAGACAAACCATTTCTATAGAGATCACATTTTGAGACACGACAAAGGCCAAAATGTGGCCTACAACAGACCATGAGGGCTTGGTTTTTGCCTAGCCAATTGCCTTTTTTTGTTTTTTTACTGAGGTAGTTGTTGATCACTTGACATGATGGCCTACCAGTCGCATTAGAGCAGTAATAAGTCAGCTGAATAGTTTTAAGTGTGAAATGCCGGTACCACGAGAGGTCCTTGATCATACTTTCATAAATGAGCACAAAAAAAATATTAGGCTCATCGGTCCAGTAGTTTGCGAAATCTGCCATGGACAGACAGACAGACAGACAGACAGACAGACAGACAGACAGACAGACAGACAGACACACACACACACACACGACTGAAAGCATTATCTCCACCCAGACTTATGCATGCCAAAGATAACAATGCACAGGGCTTAGAAGTCCCTCAATCAGAAGATCAGTGGTTTGATCCCCGGCTCCTTTAGTCCATGTCGATATGTCCTTAGGCAAGATACTTAACCCTAAATTGCTCCCGAAGGTTGTACCATCGGTGTATGAATGGATGTGAATGGGTGAATGATGACATGTAGTGTTAAAGCCCTTTGAGTGCTCGGAAGACTAGAAAAGCGCTGTACCAGTAGTCCATACAAGTCCATTTACCATTTACATTACCACATCGTTTTGAAGAGAATCGATAGGACAGTATACAATTTATGTTAGTATAGTTGGAAATGTGGGGCTGATGTATTTGAAAACATAATTTAATCTTGATATGGACATCAAACCACCTCCAACAGCTTGTTTACTGTTATAATATTGATAAAGTGGACACAACGTGCTGTAACATTGAGAATAGGCTCTTTCTTAACAAGGCTGGAGCCATCCGAGACTAATGGATTAAATGACTTTGTGCTATAATAGAAAATAATCAGTCACTGTGTAGGTCAGAATGAGTTTATAATAATGAATTATGGTATTTATTCATTCTCGTAATAGTACGATTGGTATCTATTTTATCTTTTAATGTTGTTGTTTGCCTCCCAAGAACAATAATTGAACCATCCTTTTGGAAGGCATGACTGTCCAGTTAATTATAGTGTTATGGTATAGATTTACTCGCTGAGATTTTGTTGAGCACAGGAAAGCAGTGTGTGTGTGTGTGTGTGTGTGTGTGTGTGTGTGTGTGTGTGTGTGTGTGTGTATTTTAGCATGGGGGTCACTGTCCCCTCTGACCCTCCCCTTGAGGGCCCCATTGACTGCAATGACTCTGCTGTTCCAGGCTATTATCATGTGCCACATTAGCCTTAGGCAGTAGGAGCTTGGAGGACCTTCTCGTTGCCACAGGCCTTTGGGAGTACCGATCCCCTTCCCCTGCTGTTATTCTGCGGCAGCTCCTCTAAGATCAACTGCTCAGCTGTCACAGACTTCTACTGCTGCACAGCCCAATGTGGGGGCTGATGGAGGCCAACTTCACCCTCTGGCAGCTGCTCAGACTTATAGGCTTTTTCTCTTTTTTGCTTTAAGGCTGAATCTTAGCTGCCCAAAATGACAACTCCCTTTCCGCCCCTGTGGGTGCTGTCTGTGCCACTTTGGGTAACATCCTTGAAACAGGGACGGCTCCTTGGGGTCTGACTGCAAGGATGGCCACTTGTCTGCAGCCAGCACATTTGGAGGACTTTGGGGAACTGCAGTTAGAAATGCGGCTCTCAAACTTTTGAAACTGTGGCCCCTTTTACAATGAAATTTTAATATATTTCCCAGCTCGAAGACGCACTCTCATTTGAAAAGTTGTGATGATTATTTATTAACTATTGTTAATTGTAGTCTGAAGAGAAGGAGGGAAAAAAACAAATGTAATTGCAAAATCAAAACGCATTACTCAGGGTTCACCTCAAGCTCTGCATTATGAGTGACTAAAGCTTTTGATTGTTTTGTTTTTATTTTTATTACCTGCAAGCAGTTTTGGGCTTTGCTGAAATAAAACACTTGTGGAGTTGTTTATTTGAAACACTTCATCAAATAGATACATGAAAATGTGAGTCTCTGTCCTCCTCTTGAAATACTGCAGTGCAGTTTATCGGTGAAAGAATATACTCTGAACAAACAACAGGAAATTACCCAAAAGTCTAATGTTTTAAACAGACGGATAATGGCTTTTAATAGCCAGCAATCCCTCATGCTTGAAGTGCATGAGTGTTACAAAATGAACCTAGGGCCAACAAGGGTCTGCACTGATGCTCATCTCTTTCCTCGCATGACTTTGTGAGTGTTGTTTCATGCAGTTTACCAGTGAAGCCAGGCATCTGGGTTTATTTAAGTTACCGTGGAAACAGTCCTTGAGGACTGGCCTGGTCCTGGTCAGGGTATTTTTCAGGCTCAGCTTCTGTCACACACAGTTTTTTTTTCTGACGCTCCCCCTAGGACTGCTCCTCTTTTCCCGCACTGTGAACAGCTGAGCATATCAAATTTATTGCCAACTCAAAATATTTTATGATATTCAAAATGTGCTAATTATTCATTGTTTAAGTCTGTTTGAAGGCCTTCATTAATTTAAAGCTATACAAGATCGGAGGCATCTCTATTGGCTCCAAACAGCTCTCGCCATGGCGACAGCTGGACATACTTTCTGCGTTCACTTCTGTGCGTCGTGCACCTGATAGACTCCGAACAAACGTTTGTCTTTGGTGCCGAGCAGGTTGCGTCGGCTACAGTGGGTTGATCAGAGCTCTTCCACTGAAAATAGCTGCTAGCTAGCTAGCTAGCTCGTTAGGCTCACTAAAGACGAGACAATCTTCACAATAAGCCCCGTTTCATGAAACAACGTTCTGGCTTTCTTTGGGATCAGGATTGTAAACAAACCACATACTGTACAGAAAAGCAACAAAGGGGATCATTTCCAGTGTCATAGTCATCCTTGTGATGACACCCTTGTGTGCACAAGAAGCTGGTGCTGGTCAAAGGGCTACTTCCTTGTTGTTTCAAAGTCGAATTGATATTTTGCGTGATTAACCTGAGGTTATTTATTCACGCACAAATATGATTAATTCAGGATTTTCCCTATCTCTGCCAGCACCCACTGGTTTGATCTCCGTGGTCATCATTCATTACAACACGTGTGCTTGACACCTGACATTTCCTTTATTGGATAGACTGCGATATTAATCTGTTCAAAGCTGAACTGGTCAACTGTTCATCTACAGCCAGAAAATTTCTCCTTTTCATTTCCTGACTGCAGAGAAATGAAAATGAAGGCAGGAAGTGTTTGAATGATTCGATGGTGATGATTTTTTTGATTCATTGGGATCTCATGCCCATTCGTCGCATTTTCCCGCAAGTCATTCCGGGAGCAGCCTTTTGCGTGGTAGCTTATCTTGACGCAGCAGATTTGCGCGTGGTGAGCGTTGTAATGGTACGAGTCCTCAGGAGCCATCATGTTCACGCTTCACATTCATCGCCTATTTAAGCAGCCTTACGATGCATTCTGGTGGCGCAGCGTTGCGCCTCGAGAGACGGGCCGCCACGTTGGACGCTCAGGAAACTATCTCTGGAAACTCACGCAAAAAAACGTTTAAGCTAACATTGGTCAATGTAAAATAAAGACAGATTCAGCAACAACATGGCTTATTAATCACCTTCAAATGTTTCCAGAAACACATATCAGTGAACAATATTTTTACTTACTTAAAACGCCCCACTGGAACGGTTGCGTTTTACGTTGTAACACGTAGTTAACGTTGTGAAATTAACCAAAAATACTTGGTTACGGTTAGAAAAAAAGATCATATATCAATATGTATGTCTGTTATATAACCGAAGCTCCGAACGTAACGTTATGTGACATAACGTCTTTAGTAAGAGTAACTCATCTTTTGGTATCACACAGGACACGAACGCCGGCCCCCTGAGTAAAAGGGCTTTGTTTATTTGACCCATCTGGCTCTCTGTACCACATCTGATGCTCTGAGCGTCTAATGATGCTGTGGATGCGCTTAGAATATGGTTACTTGAAAGCCCGGTGCGTCTCATGCGGACACTAAAGGGGGCCTTGTGCCGAGGGCTGCTGCCCATGTGTCGGCATTTGAGCGAGACCAGGCTGCACAATTCTTGTGACGCAATTCTAATAAACTGCACACTTCATATTAATGCAGGTCAGGATACCAAAGACACAGATGAGACCGACGTTCTCTGCACTGTTCTATCAATCAATCAATCAATCTGTATTTCCTTCTTAAAGGTACAATATGCGGGAATTAAATCATCACTTATGACCCACTGAGGTGCCCCTCCTCACCCCAACCCCACCCCCTCTGTCTATACTTTATTTTTTCTTCTTTTTTAGCTGTCGGATGTTTCTAGCCGTCAGCAAGAAGTATTTGGGTCCCATGTGGGGGTGTTACCATTTATTACTTGCAGGGTTATGTGTGTGTGTGTGTGTGTGTGTGTGTGTGTGTGTGTGTGTGTGTGTGTGTGTGTGTGTGTGTGTGTGTGTGTGTGTGTTTATTGTGCTTTGGAACGTAACCGCCATAAAAACAATCGGAACGTAACGTTTTCTTTCTCTGATTCACTGCTTTGTTCTCAGTAACGCTGCTCCCTCCCTTCATTCACTCTAGAGCTTGCTCCCCCACCTCTGCGCTCTATCTCTCTCCCTCGCTCACTCGTTGAGCCCATAGAATATTCAATTCATATTCAGCGAGGTCCAGTTAGAGAGAATATCCTCATGCAAAGGTCCGAAACATCACAATAATGTTTAACTTGCGTAATGATTTAGTGCCATATGTATTGAAGTAGCCTAACAGTTGTATCAACGTCTGAATGATGTCAACAACTGACTGTCAAATCAAATAAAGAAAGTTGAATTGAATAATATCTCAACAGTATTTATTGTCAGATTATAAATTGAACTGGATGAACAAATAATACATACACTAATAATAAATAAATGTTCATCTCTTATTTCAAGTAAAATATAGGCTGGATTTAAAAAATAAAATGCAAAAAAAGAAAGCTTTTGTAAAATTTAACAGACTTGTCTTTGACCTGCAGCTTTAAATTCAGTTAATTCAGGTGTGAAGTAATGTCAATAAAAAAAAACATGATATCCATATTATTCTCATCTTCTAAAAAGAGAAACTTGTGTGTAGAGACTATAACTGTGGTTATTAAACCGCTTGTTTCAGCTCTATTCTCCTCTGTTAATATCATTATTGGACAGTTAATTAATGTGTTAGGATTCTGATCATATTGGGCTCTAAGATAGTTTATTTTTTGTGCCTTCATTTCTGATGTGAGTGGGTACGTTTGCTCTAAAGAGTTGAGCTTTGTCTCGTAGTGGAGCTTCTCATTGCTGCTTTTAATGATCGTCATGGTCTCTGAACATTTGACATATACTGGTTTTTAACTGCCCGTAGAAATAATGAACATTTAAGAGTCTGTCCATTCTTAGTTAAAGGCTCTGATCCACTGTCCACATTTCTCTTCTTGGAGAACGCCATGTGAAATAACTTCTCTGACTCCTGTAATCCTCTATTGTGTGTGAATATCTCACTCCAGTCGAGAGTCCACTCCAGTTTTGAACAGCAACTGAGAAATATTAGTAGCATATTATATACCTTTAAGAAACAGTATGTGACTTTCTGCAGGGAAAGAGGTGCAGGGGAGATTTTAGTTGAACAAATACAATGAATCTGTGACATCTCAGTTGGCATGCTCTGCTTTACTGCAAATTTATTTTGAGGTTTAGGTTAAAAACAGGGAAGTATGTTTTACATTCAAATCTTACATTGCTATTACATTCGCGGGTCCCTTGTCAACAGCTCAACAACCCTTTTAACACCACAAACATGTTCTCTAACACTTCTAGCATATCCCAGCTCTGCTCCACTAACTCATTTAGGAACCTATCTGATTATAGATCAATGTATTCACCTCTTAATGTCATTTCTTGTTTGCACTTCTGTAAATTGACAGGTTTCCAGTTCATACTGCTGACCTTTCCCCCACTGTCCTGTCCTGTAGTGTCCCCGCTTGCTCTCTTTTTAGACATTTATCAGCGCGAGTCACTTTGCTGACATGCGCTAATGTGCTTTTTTAAGCCAGATGACGCTTGCCGAGCCCAATACCACAGTAACTTGCCCTTGTCTTAATGAGCCAGTTATGCATTATATTGTCATGAACAATCTATTATGTTGAGAGGTTTCAGTAGCTTCATTAGTGCGTTGTGCTTTGTGTAGCATTATTCAGACTGACCATATAAACAGCAATCTGTTTGGGGAAGCAGGCACTTTCTTTTCCTTACTTTCTTTCTTTATGTTGTTAATTACCCATCAGTAAAACCATCCACATGTTGTACGAAGATGTCAGAAGTTAATTTATATACTTTCTATCATGGTATTGTATTTGAAATGCAGGTTTAACCCTTGTGCATCACTAAGAAAATGTTTGTCTTTTTAATTTAATATGTTTCGATCATTTGGTTCGTGTTAATGCAAATGATATGTTGGCAAGGGAGTGAGTTTTTTTTTTCCTCAGCTTCTATAATCTATAATAGTCTATAATATGTAGCCAAAATACAGACACTCAGACACTTAAGGACAAAAATGTTTAATTGAAACCCATTAAAACCACAGTGTTTGACTCCACGGCCACTACAGTATAAAAACAGGCATTCTAATATATCTTATATCTTGCTTTCAATCTAGTGTCCTAAATTGTAGTTTTTACTATTTCCTATTAGATCCAGCCATTTTCTTATGTTTGCCCTATAGTGGGCAATTACAGGCCATTTTCTAATCCCTGACATATGAGGAGGTCACAACTCAACACTTGTAATTAGGATTGGGTATCGTTAGGATTTTATCAATACCAGTCCTCTTATCGATACTTCTTATCGGTTTAGTTCCATATAAATACTCCTATCGGTTCTTTTTGATCATTTTGTGAGAAAAATAACGGGGATGGACGGCTGCTCACCAAACACTTGAAAACTGCATTTCTGCAGATTGATGTTCTTGGTCACATGTTGTGATAAACTGCTGCTGTTTCCTCCCTCCCCCCCCTTGTATGACATTTGTGACAACAGAAGTTCTCAGCATGGAGTCAAATGTAGCCACACTTTGGATCTTTCTCTTCTCTCGGCCAAAATGTGAGTCTCACGATGTACTGAGCCGGTGTGTGTGTGTGTGTGTGTGTGTGTGTGTGTGTGTGTGTGTGTGTGTGTGTGTATGTGTATGTGTACGACAAAGAGACAGAGAGAGGAGGTTTGAAACGAGGACATCTCACTACGTAACACGTTTTGGGCCAAAATTCAAGAATTCATATGTTGATTGTGACAATGTCACACAAATCTCTTAATACGATAAAATTATGAAGTGAATAAAAATTCCCCTGAGCATTTAGTATGCAGAAAATTATTTAACTTTTCTTTTTCATAAAAAAACAAGTGTCATTATGTTAACCAAATGGCATTTAATAACTATGATAGTTAATAATTAATAATGGTAGTACTGTAATAATGATATACAATTTTGAGGCAGTTTTTGACACAGACATATTTGTCCTCTAAGAGAGAGCAAAAACAGACTCCTCTTTTCAAAGAGAAAGCTTGAAGCTATCCTTCTATTCAACAATTTATCTGAATTGGCTTTCAGGATCATTGACCAGCATGCTTACTTTTTCTCAGACAAAACAAGCAAGCAAAGCCCGTTACAGCATGTACACTTTCAAAGGCAATTACAGAAAAACAGAGGCGCAAAAAGTGATGAAGCAGGAAATCTCTGTTTGAAATGTTAAATATAGAGTAACAGGTTAAGTATTGTTGAAGCTAGACTGTTAACAGGCGTGACGACGACGATGACGACGACGATGATGATGACGACGATGATGATGATGATGATGATGATGATGATGATGATGATAATGATACTTTATTGTCAGATCAAGTCTAAAAAAATGCATGCATCGCAGCAGCTCCATTTGCAACATCAATAGAAACAAAATTAATTAAAAAAAAAAAGAAAAAAAAAAAAGAAGGAAATATACTTAACAACATAACATTACAATCACAAAAGACAATATAGTCAAGACATTTCAATGTATAATTGATCCAGAATAATATAATATAATCCATATTTAATTTTAGGATTGACTGGTGCTCTAAGGAGTGCTTCAGTCTAACATTACATTTTGGAAACCTGCATCCACAATTTGATGCCAATAATTTGTATTCACTCTTCTGGACATGATTGGGGTTAAAGTCAATGTTGCATGCCAGCCTTAATATGCTTTTATGGTAGCTTGATTCATAGAGTCTCTCAAGGGGTTGACCTACAGTCTTTGAGAAGGCTTTCATTTGGTGGAGCCGTGTTTGACTTTAAAGTGGTGGACAAACACACTGTTCTACTCCCATCTCGTCAAACATGGCAGCGGAACTAATGGAGGTCAGGTTACGTAATATAAAGAGCGATAAAGTCTGTGTGGGGTCGACATTCACCCAGAAGACCGGTGTTCATGTCCCATGTGAAACTCAATGTTGACTTGAGGTTACGTAATATTATGTAATGTGTCTCATATGTAACGTAGACTCCTTTACTACGTGACAAACGTACTTATTTTAACCCCAACCACAATCTTTTCCTAAACCTAACCAAGTGGTTTCTCGTGAAAATGGAAGTTTATTTTAAAAAGAAGTGTATGCATGTAACAGGCGTAAAATGTACATGCACTGGAGCCCAGGTTCTCGCAATCAAATTTGTCCAAAGAAAGTCCATTTAGGTCCACAAACAGACTTGAAGACAGGCTCGCTTCGCTGTGTAATATTGTCGGAAAATCAATTCTCGCACTCACTATTCATATTTGTGAATAAAGGTTTTGGAGATGGAATGAAGAAAACTGCTGGGCATTATTAGGCTTTTAAAAAATGTTTTAGTGACAATTGCAAGTGACAAATAACTGATTTTGGAGACCCCCTTTTGAAATTTTCCTATTGCGGCTTTCAGAGGGTCAGAAGGGTCAATCAAAGGTTCTCGGACCCCCAGAGACCCTCTGTGTTTCGCACCCAGAGAGTCCTAGTTTGAAGTGTGAGGCCAAGCTGCTGGGTTTGACTAGTTGGGAGTGAGAACATGTTGACCGTGTAGTACGTATTACATTTCTGCAGAACACTCACAGAGGTACAAAACAAAAGAAGAATTTGTCTACTCGCCCAAAAAGACCAAAGGCAGAGGAGAAAATAAATTCCTTGTTTTGTCCTTGTGCGGACAGAATCAATGTGGCCTATCCAGGATAGTAGATGGTCTATCATTACACCCAAGTACCTACTTGATTTTTTTGTTATGGATTACAATAGGGACTTTAGTGTCAGATGATCAACCATAAACATAAGACTACGTTGATTTGTTATTCAGCCATGGCACAGTGGTTCCAATTGTAAAGCACACCAAATGATAAGAAAGAAATAACAAAATATTTTATGTGACTTCCTCTCAGAGCTGTTTAGTTCCATGGGAGCCGAAGGGGGCTCTTCTCCCCTACAAAAGACCAACAAAAGAGGCCCCTGAAAGCAGCCTTAGTGCAGTGTTTGCTTGTTTCAATGCATCTTTCTCACAGCAGACATTTTCAATTGTCAGAACTTGAAAAGCGCAGATGTCATTAATAACAATAATAATGGCTCTGTTCCATATAAATGTCCCAGTAAGGCAGCACACAATACCAGGTCCCTGGAACTAGCACACCTGAATGTAATCCAGCCATTAATCATGTTAATTTGCAGCTGGGTTTGACAAGTCAAGATGTCTGTGGTGAGAAAGGCCCATAAACAGACCTTCATGATGCATTGGACCAGCAGCTCACAGAAACAAGCAATATAATGGAGTTCAGGCTAAAGACGGTCCATCATCAACAGGTTCCGATTCAAGTGTACAAGGGAAACACCTGCGCAACACTAGGCCCTGTTCACTGCAGATATGTTGACATGTCTGAGTATGAACAGCACAGGTGTAAGTAATGACATGAATGATGGCTGAATTCCATTTAGCTGCTTTAGTTTCAAGGTCCTGGCATTGCTCATGCTGGCTTACTGTCACATTGTCATGGTTTACTGGGACACAATGTCATTGTTAATGTTAAGTAAAGGCATTTGACACACCAGGGGCAATTTATTTGAAAGTCAGCATATTGTTTTGATCTGTTGCTTTTGTCATGAGTGCTTAATAAACACATAACGTGAATATTAGATGGCAAAAAAGTGGCGGCATTTTTTTTGGGAACAAGGTTGATTATTCTGAGCTTTTGCACCACGGATATAGTCATCACCCAATCGCGTTGTGCAGAAAGGGTTGAGTTGCTCCTGTATATAGGAAGATTATAAAACTCGGAGGCTTGTAGTCAGTCAAAGACGACACATTTCATTATTCCTTTCAGCTCCTTTCATACCAGCGCAGAGGAGCGCGCTGCGCCCAGCAGAGCATAAGGAAAGACGTTGTGGCGCCACACAAGCCGCTGAAAATAACATGTTTCAGAGTGCAGTGGCGCCATTGCCGCATTCTGTGTTAAATGTTTATAAACACACACATATATCATCAAAAAGGTACATACTGTTCTCTGGCTCCTTGTGAATGCTGTAGAAATTTGCCAACCCACACAGAGGAATTCAAATTAAGTAAATCACACACCAAAATACATTTTCCACAACTACATTAAATTGCAAATCCATATTTGGATGCTGTGGAAGAAGATTGTTTTTCAAATAGTTTCCTCTTATTAGAAATTCATCAGGAAAAATGATCCAAAAAATACTTAATGACATTAAAACTCACCTTGCAGTACAGATCCAGAAGGACTTGGTTTGAGAAGAGGGTCACAAAGTAGGTATGCTCTTCTCTCAGCCTGTACCAGGAGACATGTCAGGATGAGCTTCATTAAAGTGAGCAGTCACAAGATAATCTCTGCCATTTTTATGATTGGGTCTTGAATGTCCACAGAATATTTTGTTTTTCACCTACTAAACCACACACCATAGTCCACAGATTTTTCACTTTTCACTCATACTTACATGTAAGAAGGTGACAGTCGTATCACATCTCATATGGCATTGTGCAGGATTTCCTCACTGACGATTGAGTATGAATGGAGCCACAGTCCCTTTTTTTTTTTAACTAACGCTCTGAATAGGAGGAGTGCTTTTTTCCTAAGAATGTTGAATGTGATTTGCACTTTCAATCCTGTCAGAGGGATAATCCAGCTTGGGGAAAAAAGGATTTCATACCAGTCATTTTATCGATGAAATCATTTGTGCTCATGCAAATCTGACTGACTTTGAGTTGTGTAGGAACCACTGTCAAACCGACAGGCAAAGAGAAGGTATGATTGATGTCCAGGTAGATTATTTAAAAAATACATGGGAGCCCTCAATAAGCATACACGCCAAATACAGGGTAGCGTTTGCTAACAGTCTGAAAACAGTCTGAAATATATCTCAAATAAATACATTCACATACATTTGGCCTATTTTTGGAAGCAGATATTTGATGATTTGAGAGATTGATACATAGTTAGTTATGGATTTTCATTTTCCATGAAATTGCACACAAATACTTATTGTTTTTGTAATATTGTAGTGCAGGTATCTATTATGCGTGTCGTTCGCCATACGGACACAATGGATAATGACGTATGAAGCTACTGTCGCTCAATAGCTGAGAAGCCAAATAGTTTTATTATAGCTTTTTTATGAAGTGTTTTTCCATGTTCTTACTATTGTTAACTTACATTAGATGAAATGAAATGATAGCGGTGAGGTCGGCTCAGAAATAGGTTAAAGCTAGATCATCTTGTGACGGGATCACACACCAGCCCCCGACGCGACATTGAAGCAGGGGCGTAAAGTCGACTTCCTACCCCCCTACCTCGGGTCCCCTTCAAACTTCAAAACATCTGGGTTTTTTTCATTTAAAAAAAAAAGAGCCAATTTTCAGGATGAACAAAGAATGGTTTATTGTTGCTGATGATTAAAAATTTAAATATTTCCTGAGCACTAAGAAAGTAGGTGAACGCTCAAGAAACACGCTCTCCATTATTAAGCCGTTTTTCAAAAGTGACTTGTCATTTGCTTTCGCGCAGCGTGTAAATTTACATTTGATTATTAAGTTCGCTGAATGCCTCACACAATCATGAATTAAATCCCTATAGAGTACAGCTCTATAAGTCAGACCTTGACGTTATGGTGTTTGGGTTTCATTTTCCTTAACCACACGGTAAATATAAAGCCTGTTTGACTTACCAAACCGAACAAAACTAATCCATCTTCTTCTGACAGTTGGGGCTCAATCCTTTACCCTTATCATATTTTCTCCTTCAGTAATTGCCTTTTCTTTCTATTTCTCAGGCTCAGAAAAGGGAATTGATTAAATTGTGAGTCTCAGTGGCATAGCGGGGAAAAAAGAAAAAGGAGCATACAGTAAAGCCCCAGAGGCCAAGTAAGTCTGGCATATAATGTATCTTTATCTTTGACTAATGACACAACTTCTTTGGTGTTCTCATTACAGCTGAGCCCTTCGCTGGCTCTCTCAGAGGACACTCGTTTGAATGAGATCGTACCAAAGTGCATGAAAATCTATTTTGCCCGGGAAGACATCAGCTCAGGTCCAATATTCATTTTACCTCAGGATGTTGAGGTTCAATCAGTAATGTTAATTGTCTGTCTTGTGACTGTGATGAAACGGTTTCAGACGAATGTGTGGGAGGGGGGAGAGAGGGGGGGTTGAGAAACTGTGAGAGTGCGGAGAGCACAAACGTCAGTTTCAGCTCCTTCGCCGTGTCGTCCTCGCCGTCTCTCTTCACATTTTCCCTGACACTTTTCTTCAAACCCTCCCCTCCCCCTCAGCCTCCTCTCCTCTGACACTTCGCTGCCACCCTCTACTCTCACAAAGGTTTTATAAACCAATTTCCCTGGGGGGAAAAAATCAATTCATTAGAGGTGGACTCCCAAAGGGGCAGAAAATTAAATAATTAAGGTTGCAGCCGTGGAACTAGCTGGCGAAACGAGCCTGTCCAATCTCTTAACAAGGTGTCGTTTTAGGTGGTTTTAAAAGACCAATTTACTTTTCACAATTATTTAGAACCACTCTATTAACTAAATTACCCACTTTAAAGTGGATACGTTGGGGGGAAAAAGATGTCTTACCTTTTGCAACGAATCAGCCAAACTTTAAATTGGATAAGCAACAACTTCCTTGCAAAAGTAATATTACTTAATCTCCTGTAAATCCAGACAGTGTTTGTTGAAATGACAATAAACACTTGTAACACACTGATATCTGTCGGAGCAAATGATTTAATTTGAGTTAATTCTGTGAAATGAAAGTACTTAATTGGAAATGCCAGCAACTGACAGCATCTCAAAAGCCATTCAGTGTGGGCTCGTATTTATTGACCTTTGAGTTAATAGGCAGGGGATTGTAGGAAGGGGCACGTAGACTGCAAACTGTCTGTGGGGGAGGTCGGCTTCTCAAATCAAAGTTCTCCTGCATCTGTTATATTATTAATGGTTGCGTCTGAAATCGCATACCATGCACTACATACTCAATATGTATATGTGTATCGTTCAACATCCTTTTTTGTGAATAAACAGTATTTTTTCTCACTTCCTGACAGCATCCTTGCCGGTTGGAGATGGGTAACCATGGTAACGTGTGCCAACCTCAAGTGACCAAGCGATGATTTGTGAGAATCATAAAGTCAAAATACATTACGCTGAGCAAAGTATGCTTATTGAAGCATTATTGACATTACAGTGCTGTCCGGCATTATCTGTTATAAACATTGTCTTCTCTACCGCATTGCACTGTGAGATATTAATGCTGGCATAGTGTCTGGTGTATACAATTAAATATAAAATATAAAATGGCGAAGGACAAAACCTCAAACTCAAGGCTTCAGAACAGCAGTCCACAAACCAATGGGTGATGTCACAACAACTTCTTATATACAGTCAATGCACGCCCCCCTCCACCTCCCCATCACCCGCCCGCCCCTCCATTACAAATCTCCTGTAGAGTCTAAGCACCAAAGACTTTCTGTCATTACTTCATTATCACACGTCATCTGTTATTATAAACAATTATCTGCCTTCCTTCACTTGTCTCTCCTGATCAAACTTTTCTCTAAATGGGAGGCAAAAGACGGATCAAATATTTCCTCAAGTTGTCTCCAATCCATGGCACCTGAAACATGAGCGAGGGACATGGCTGCGTCGTTGACATCACCAATCTATTCCGCCTGGCATTTTGACTGATGATATTACCGGGGACCTGGGGAAATGATATCCATCTTGACATTCTACAGGTGAAGCAGAAGAAAAAAAATCCCATATCATACTCCTTTTGTGTATTTATGTCCACTTGTAAGTGTCTGTAAGCTAAGCAATCCTGACCATATTGGTGCCCCAGCTAGGATTTTAAATAGTGCCCCTTTGCATGGCAGCCGATTGCACCACCAATCATTGTGTGCGTATATATACATGTGTGTGTGTGTGTGTGTGTGTGTGTGTGTGTTTGTGTGTGTGTTTGTGTGTGTGTCTATATATATATATATATATATATATATATATGTGTGTGTGTGTGTGTATATATATATATATATATATATATGTATATATATATATAGATGTGTGTGTGTATATATGTGTGTGTGTATATATATACTGTATATATGTTTTATAAATATACATATATAAATATATATAAATAAATATATAAAAGTCAAAGTGCCCATGTGGGAGTCCTGGGGTTCTTCAGTAACAACACCACTGGTACTAGCAATAATATGATGATAACAAAGTTGTTACATACATTTGATGAAGGTGCTGCAAAGTTACAGCTGTAACGTCATGTAACATGAATACTTTATTAGAGCAGCTCACATTAACTGTGTGTCAAAACAAAAACAGCGCAGGCTTTGAAGTCCAGTCAGCAGCTCAGCAGCCTGTTTGTACCGAATCTAATTGAAGCCAAGCGAACAGAGCTGGAGCCAACTGGGATCTGGACAAATCAAAGACTAATGAACGGAGCAGAGGGCCGACATGGACAAACCACAGCATGACACCAACACTGGAGCCATGAGTTTTAGGGCAGGCAAATGGGATTTTCTTTTCGCCTACTTATTATGCACTGGGGAGAATCAACATGTGTGAGTTTCTAACGGCATTAGTGAAAACTAATGCCGTTAGAAACCAGTAGAACCAGTGGGGGATTTTCCAGTCACAAGCCCCCGAAGGTTGTCCTTTACAAGCAAAATACAGTACTTCTATACGCAGTGAACGGGTACTGTATTGACGGCCATGAGGGCTGAATGCACTGGAACTAAAGAAAACACTCAACAGGCAAAACACGAAGAAGAAAATATCGACAGCACACAGATATGGAAAGATGCACATAAAGAACACAGGAAAATAGAGAAAACAAAGCAAATACAGAAACACGATGTTTTCAGCTTGTTTTTTATTTTTATGATGCATATGTGTCAAATTGTTGCAGATGTTTCCTTCATTCGCGTGTGTGGTGCAGGTCTCACGGATCGTCGCAGTGTTGCATTGGATTACTGAATTTCCACCCTGTAGCCAATCCAATAATTATTGCTGACAGTTATTCATAGTTTTTTTTCGCTGAGAGGGCTCAACACAGAGATCTTAAGGAGCTCCAGTCTGGACGCAGACATGTTTGAAAGACGCCCCAGATGTTTTTCAGACTGTTGCTGTTTTTCCTTGCTTTCATGATGCGGGCCTAATTGGAACAGACTGTCCTCAGAGCTGAATTTGAGGAGGAATGAATGGGCAAGCTCAAGACAGTAAAAAAAAAAAAAAAAGAAGAAAAAAAACAGAAAGAAGAGGGGAGTGGATGACAAAACAAAAAGGTTGTTTACCGTATAGAAATACATATAGCCAGCACTGAATAAATACACCGAACACCACACACTATGCTTATCTGTGAGTGTGTGTATCATAAGATCCCCCAGCCCCTGATGACATCAACAGGGCTGAATCACTTCTTCTTCTTCTCTCCATCTCTAAGCAGATGAACAACTCGTATACCGGCTAACGAAGAGAGCCTGGATTCAATGGAAAAGGCACAGTCATGAGACTGAGAGTGAATTTAAAGCTAGAAGCACCATCGGGCATTAATATTCATAAACCAGAGGCCCCTTCACCTTGAAGCTGAGTACAGCCGCTCTGATCCCAGAGCCGGAGCCGCGCGCCACCCTCTCTTCCCAGCTCATCCCCGCGTGCGTCTGCAACCGTCCGCGCCGGGTTCGGTGAGACGCGTCACCTCCGTCACCTCCGTCACCTCCGCGCCCTCCTGCCACCGACTGTCTGCTGAAGCTCCGCCGCACACTCGGCTGCAGTTGTTTTTGAGGAGGCATTACACGTCGCGAGGTTATCTCTCCCTTTGTTTCCCTTCTGCACGGCGCTGGAGACAGGACAACACAGCTAACTTTCATCAAGGTGGAGTCCGTGCGCCACGGCGTGTATGCGCACGCGCGCTGCAGATAACAGAGAGACGATTTGAACCAAAAAAAACGAACTTCGCTTCAAAGTCCTCGTATGTGCACGTGCACCCTAAAATCCTCGGGGCTGCCATTAATGAGCCAGGTAACCAGCGTTTCACCAGGAACAGCAACAGTGTGTCTTCTTTCTTTTTTTACTGCTCTTCTTAGTTAGTTAGTGAGCCTGCTCTCTTCTTCTGTTTCATAGCAACATATTTGACGTTGCAGTAAAGCAGACGAGTACAGGTCTGCATGGTTAGTGGAACAAACCTTTGACTGTCCCCCTGTTCATTGGTAAACAGCCCAGAGCTACAGAAAAGGAACTATGTGTTTTGCCTATGTACCCTCTCTCTCTACAGATTCTTTTTAAGTTCCCAGATTGTTACCCCCTGTGTTCTCTAACTTCACATCTTGTTTCTTGGCACCTATCAGTACATTCTGTACTGGCACACCGTTCATCCCAAAGTATTTCCACTGTACATTTTGGAGGAAATACCCCGCAGGTCGCCAGTACCATTCTACAGCCTTTTATACCTTCTGTAGTTGATGTTTGTAATTAGAACTTTTTTTTTTTTAAACCAAAGACCG
Organism: Ophiodon elongatus; assembly: GCA_016806645.1. Lineage (NCBI taxonomy): Eukaryota > Metazoa > Chordata > Actinopteri > Perciformes > Hexagrammidae > Ophiodon > Ophiodon elongatus. Next base: position 406,275 of record JACSYO010001904.1, read on the forward strand.
TAAAGTGTGTGTGTGTGTGTGTGTGTGTGTGTGTGTGTGTGTGTGTGTGTGTGTGTGTGTGTGTGTGTGTGTGTGTGTGTGTGTGTAAAGTTGTCTTGACTGCACCTTGCACGGTTGCTAAATGTGTCCACAGACAGACAGACAGACAGACAGACAGACAGACAGACAGACAGACATATAAACACCTGGCACAGTACTCCTCCTCTGTAGCAGGTCCCGCTACAGTAGTGTGTCCCCGTGACCACATTTGGCCCGTGATGACTCACACAGACAGCAGTGTTGCTATCGCGGCTGGTAACGAGCTCCGAGAACAGTCCTAATGTTTCCATGTCAAACACTGAATAATGCATACGTCTGTATTACGAACGCGCTGGCAACACATTTGTTTTGTCAGTGTCACAAGGCGTTATTTCCCCCGGTGTGACGCTAAATATTCCATTTTCAAAGTAAATCTATACAGCAGTGTTTTGTTCCACCCCATCTGACATGTGACGTCGTCCAGCTGCAGCAGGGGATTCAAACACAGCGTTTTCAGTTTGTGACAGTGAAGGGAAAAATGTGTTACTAATTCAAAGAACTATTGTCACCATGGGAATAACAAAACCATGAAAGTAGACACACAACCAAACGGAATAATAGGCTGCAATGTTTTCACCTGCCCAGACTTGGTATTGTAACATGAAATGCGCTCTTGAAGACTTCAGCTGTTAAATCTCTACCAGAGACGGTTCTTTTTGCATCCTTACATAAAACTGCTTCTGCTGTTTGCATCCATACAGTCCGGTGTGTTGTTTATGACGATGACCTACACAACCGTCAGATCTTTATGAAGGAATATTAAATAAATTGTTTCTTGTATTTGTTTTTTCGGGGGGCTAAATTCATGCATCCTCTCCACCAGTGATTTACTGAGTATCAGTGAGCCCAAGCTCCGGATTTCTCCCCTGGCTCAACATACAGCGGGGCTCCGTCGTCTTGTCTCCATCTAGTGCTCAGCAGTGAAACCGCTTACTGCTCTGTGAATCCAAACAGATCAATAAAATGAGCTGCGTCTTGTCTCGTCCCGAGGAAAAGGGCAGAGGTAACGCCTCATGAATGATTGAGTGGGGCAGGCGTTTTTCTATATAAAGACACAAAGGTTCTTCAGCTTGTTAATCTTAAACTGTGACTCTCTGTGGGCGTTGAGAACAATTCCATGTCAGTGGTTTTTATTTTATTTGTATATGTGGATGTTATTCAGTGAGATCAACCCCTGAACACAGAATGTCTGAAGGCAAAATTGTGTATGTCAAAAAATGTAACATTGCTTGAAGAAAATCTGTAAACTAAGTGACTATTAGGCTACACAAGTAGCACACTCCTCATTTCCTTTTCGTATACATTTTTGTTGTTGTTTGAAGGATTGTTTCTGAGGCAGCTTTAAAAATAAAAAAAAGAACAAAGTAAAATATGTATGTTTTCGTATGACTCACATGAAGAGATTGGTCCCATGAAATGCATGACAATGCAACACAGTTCAGTTTCATCATTACCTTCAACAAGGTCATGTGTTGGGGTCAGTTTGGTTGTTGGTTTGTCAGCAGCATTACCACAACACTACTGCCCCGATGTTCATGAAACTCAGTGGAAGGGTTTAGCAAGAACTTTGGAGTAGATCCAAATCACAGGGGCGGATACACGCATGTTTTCTTACTTACAGAAACGTCCTTGGTGGAGTGCCCTTCTCGTTTTGTATTTGATTTTATGTAGATTTGCCGTATTGTGTGTTCTGTTAGAATTAAAAGGATATTATTTTAAGTAAGCATTGCTTTTCCAAAATAAACCTCCCTGGGTGACTTAACAGATGTATATTCCTTCATTCAAAGTCCTGTTGTGTGTTTCAGACAAGAAGCAATAATTCAGGTTTAGTGTGCTTGTTTGTAAATGTCATGGGAAAAAACAAAGTCACATCGTGTCCTCTGGCACTTTCACTCCCTTCACCTTCCCCGATGATGTCACAGCAGCATGGTGTGTGTGTGTGTGTGTGTGTGTGTGTGCGTGTGTGTGTGTGTGTGTGTGTGTGCGTGTGTGTGAGTGTGTGAGTGTGTGTGTGTGTGCTCGGGGGAGCAGGGGGTAGGCACAGTATGTAGAATCTCAACATGCATCTTCACTCCGAAGGCTGACTCATCCCCATATATCACGCAAACACACCCTCACGTCTTGGAATCATTTCTCTCATGTATGCTTGTTTTTCTTTTCCGTCAGCTCGGCAGCGGAGGGTGTCTGAATAAAAGATGCATCACTGACGGGCTCGCATGTCGGAGAAGTGAGGTAAATCCTCGGGTGAGTCACAGTTCAGCACGAGCGTTGACCGTGGGGGGCACTTCTCTGCACGCAGACTCCACAAAGTTGTTGGATAATCTCACGACTCAAACTGATTTTGGTGAACAGCCTGTACTGTTTAATACATTTCACAGTAGGGCTACTGATTATTTTCTTTATTGATTTATCTGTCAGTTATTTTTCCAAATTAATTAAGTTTGTTTTAAAAAATGTCCAAAAATTGTGGAAAATGTCCGTCGTGGGTTCCCAGAGCTCAAGGTGATGCGTCAACATGTCGTTCGCCACACAGCCCAAAATCCAAACGACATTCCGTCAACATCATATTAGAAAACAAAAAGCAGCAAAAACTCACATTTTAGCTTTCTGAACCCAGATGTGCCGCTTGATGTTTTTTTCCACACAATATATTTAGAGCATTAATATAGCATCAAACAACTATCTGTTATGTAAGGATATAAGTAATGTCTGCCTGAGCAGAAAATGAAGTCACTCTTCTTCTGTGTATGTTGTAATCAGAGCTTCTCCTAGCTTGTATTCCGTAGCGAGGCCGACCATGCATTCCTTTTTAGTGCACGTGAGCGCGCCCCACTGGTAAGCTCTCGGCCCCCGCTCAGGTTCCCCCCCAGGTAAACACTGTTGCCATTGTTTGCACTGTCGGCGCTGTTATCAGTGTCGGCGCTGTTATCACCGTTAGCTTCTAGCGGTCGGCTCGGACGCCGCCATGTTGAGAGCCATTCGGAGGCAATAGAAATGCTCTGAAATTCTTATTGAGCACATTTTATTTTCTATCAATCGAGTGATCGATGAATCAACTCATCGTTTCCACTCTGTTTCGTGGTGCAGATGCTGAATATAAAATGTATTATGCGGCAACCTTAAGTGACATTCACTTAAAATGTGTAACGGCGTCGCTTTTATCTTAACGGAGATATCATCACGTAATGTGATGAACAGCTCTAATGAAATGGTTTTTTTTTGTAAATGGGGTCTTTCTTGTGTTTTATCAGTTTTGTTAGCAACTCCAGAAATTCTCTTCCTCACTTTTTCAATCCTCCCGTTCTGTCACTAACTTTTGTTTCTCACTCTTATTTGGAGTCTGCTTCTCTCTGTAAGACAAACCAGCGACAGAACTACAAACTAGTGAGATCTCGCCCCGTCGGGCTGGCAGCCTCACTTTCTCTCCGGAGTCTCTCGAGGACCCAGACAAGTAGATAAGCTGGCACTGAAGTGAGTGGAGCTCTTGTCTGCCAGGGAGGGAGGAGGAAGAGACATGCCGTCACTGAGCGCTGTCAGCCACACTCGTCTCTCGCTGGTGAGTCAAGGTCTTCTGGTGAGTCACGTCTGCAAACGACGGCCTCAAAGTGAAGCCACTCTCCCCCTTTTTATTTCTCACCGCACACATCCTCCTCTTGCTATTATTTCACTCCGCCTTTCCATTCATCTCTTTGTCCGTGTCGTCCCTTTCCTTCCTGCCTGCTAATTGTCGCGGCACCACATTTATTTCTCCACCAAAGCCTGCAGTAGCTCTCCCCGGGGCCAACTCTTTCCAGCGGTGTCTCGGGGGCCCTTGTTGGGAGACCTCCGGGATGTTCAAAAAAACAAAACTCTTCACACACCCAATTCCACCTGCGGGCCAGTGCAGCTCGACAGGGGATTTCACCGCGCTGATGACGGGGCACAGTCTTCCTTCCTGAGCCCACATAAATCTGTCGGTGGGCCCCGTCCTATAGTCTAATATTAAAGCTGCTTTCCATGACACGCTGCTCAGCAGGGGGGTTGTTGTTGACATGAGCTCGTACAGACCCCGGGAGGTACATATTGTGGTTAGCATTTACGCTGCTTGATCTGCACAAAAAAAAAACCTGACCTATTACTGGTAACGATCTAACATGCTGATGTCGCAGAGCAGTCGTTTTAACTTACATGTACTTCAAATACGTCAGGACATAACATATAAGATGCAAGATGCATTACATGCACTTTTCATAGCAATGCTTATTGATTTTTAGCACAAACGCCGTCAGTTTGGCCTTTTCCCAGTCGGCCCAGGCTTTTATTTTGCTGTGTGTAAATAGCACCTTGACTTTACTTCTCCCCAAAAAAGAAATGACAAGAATGGACTTGTGAGGGCATTTTTCAACTCTGTGAAGGGACCTCTGTCATCTCAGACTCGGAGTGGTAGAGGCTACTGTCCTTAGGCTATAATCAAACACACAGACACACACACACACACACACACACACACACACAGAAACACGCACGCACGCACACACGGACAAGCTAAATCAAACACAGTAAAGCTGAATGTTGTGCTCGTGCCATGACGAAGTCCTCAGTCAGAACCAAGGCAAATACAACCAAACCTTGTTGTTGTTATGAAAGGAAGCATGACGGCTGTCATATCATTGGAACATTTAATTTGGAAAATTATGTACAAACTCTTTACAACTTTACAAACCTTATCTCTTATGCAATACAAAGTATAATAAATACATGAGCAAATGAGGAACTTTTGGATTCAAATCTTGCTGAAGATGCACCCACTGCTTGATAGAAAACACATTGTAAGAACAAGCTACATAACAGTGTAGCACATATGTAAGCCGTCCCCTGTGTGCTGATCAGTCCACTAATGGCTCTTTGTGGTCTTACTAAGTGGTTAGGGTTCCTTTTAATATCATGCATTCAGTAATGTTACATCATTTCCAATATTTCAGCTTCTGCAGAAGACCAAATGATGACAATGAGAACACAATTCTGAAGGTGAATTATTGACAGCAGATAGTGACACATTCTTTATACTCAACATTTTTTAAATGCCAGGGCAAAATACTCTTCGCAATATCTACAACATTCTGCAGTCTGGATTGTCATTGCACTTTTATTCATATCTGTTAATTACATCACAATGACTGCGCTCTAAAATAAGAGACTGTAATACTGAGTTGATTGCAACAGCAGGAACACAAAAACCTTTCTCTCCCTGAGGTCATTCAGCGGTCCACTGGAGGTATCAGCAGTGTTCAGGGCTCACAGTGGTGGGCGTCCCCCGTCACAGTATGTCAGTGCCCAGAGCGAGGCCGTGCTCCGGGTAGCTCACCTGCCAGGGGAGCCCCAGAGCTGGAGGAGGCTCCACAAAAGCGTCCATGTATTTCTGAGTGCAGGAGGCCCACACGCTCTGCTGGTACCCCAACCCCTCACCCACCTGCGGGTACCGCAGGGGGCTGGGCGGATGCTCGTGGGGGCTCCCGCAGTGTCCATACGAGTAAAGCTGTCCCTCGGTGGGATAACAAGGGTAGTGTGGGGACGGGGGACACGATGAGGCAGCGTTATCCATGTAGACGTGCGGCTCCGTGGGCAGCCGGTGCATGTGAGGCCCTTGTTGCGGCTGCATCTGGTGAGAGATGGACGCGTGCCAGGGGCCGTAGCTCTGGTGCTCCAGGCGAGGAAGCGTCGCCCGGGTCTGCTCTAGTCGGGACACTCCCACAGCAGCTGGCCCCGCTGACGACCTGTTGCACTCCCGGTGGGTGCAGGGCTTACTCGGGGGGTTGGAGCTCAGGAATACCGAGAGAGCGGAGATGCGGTTGATGGCCCTCTGCAGCGTGGCGATCTTGGAGAGCCGTTTGCCGCTGAGGTCATGGTTTAGAGTGACGCGCAGGGCGTTGAAGGCCTGGTTGTAGTCCATGATGCGCTTCCGCTCGCGGACGTTGGCGGCCATTCTTCGCGCCTTCGAGCGCACGGGACGATTGCGCTTCTTGGTCTGTCCGTCCTCGGCGTCGCTCGGGCTGCACGCTGAGCTCTCGCTGTCTTGGAAAGATGCCTTGGGACTTCCCTCGTCCTCCCCTTGGCACAGTGCGCCAAGCTCCAGCTCTTCCTCAGAGAACTCCGATCCTGCAACACTGCTGCAGCTCATCGTTTCAAAAACCGAGACACTGGATGAGTGTGCGTTAAGTCTTCCCGCTTGTATTGTTGTTGTAGTGAAGAGGCTGTTTGCAGACGACTTGCCGCGCTCCTCCGGTGTTCCCCGGTTTGTTCTGTGGGGCTGTCGGTATTTGCAGCTGCGCCGACAGCCCAGGTATTCTCCTCCTCTGACTCCTCCGGTGCCTCTTGATTACTTGTGCCTCGACAAGACAGGTTGGCCTGCTTTTTAAAGCTCTTCAAGTCACATGGTACAGTCACCTTTGAGGAATGGTGCACTCTCTCTCCTTCTCCAGGTTTATGGGTGCCCTCCAGGCAAATGGCACTGTCACCTCCTCCTCCTCCTCTGACTCTCCCTCACATCCCTTGCAGGCTCCAACAGAGGAGTTTCAACATTTCACGTCAGTGTAAAACGCACGCAAAACATACTAATTATTTGGATAGCAATTAAGTTGACACTTCCTTTAACACCTTTACGGAGGATTTGATGCCACTGTTTTTGTCTCCCATAATCCCCGACTCCAGTTGCGTGTTTTTACTTGAGACTTTCCATGAAGCTGTGGAGTTTTGAACAGCCAGGTACAGTCAGGTGATCCAATCCCTGTCATTACAAATGAACACTGTAACGTGCCAAGATTATTTCTTTGCACACTACCATGTGCCTCTCACTTTTCAACCATTGGGACTCCATGACTATTAGTTTCTGGGACATTTAGGACAAATTGCGCATTTATCCAAGTGGCCCAATCCGTTATCCACGTTTCCCCTTTTCTCAGGTCTGGGAAGAGAGGAACCTTCTTATCTAGCGCAGGCTAGATTTGTCCCAGCAATTAGTTGTCTCTGGAGTGGCGATCCTCCGCTCGCTCTGTATCTCACCGCTGAGGTTTAAGGGCCATGTAATTTAGAGTAGCTTCCCTGGAACCCAACCCCATAAATCAGGCCCGAGCAGCACCTGAGGACAAGAGCAGAGCGAGCCCTAGACTTCAAAGAGAGGGAAAAAACAAGGGCAAATATCTTACAATTAGAACCTGCAATTGTTGCTGGTTAGGCTATCGATCTTTCATAACATTTTGCTATTGAAGATGGGGTTATATTTTGATGAAATTTAAACAGTGACAACACTAAAATATTAAAGAAATAGTCTTTATTAATAACCCTGTAAGGTTACTAGATGCACAAATAGAAACAGACTGTTTCTATTGTGTTCTGTTTACACCTCTCACTGCTCTTGACACAAAAGGGTGGAAAAGACCTGCATCCATCTAAAAGATCTGTGTGTCAGATAGCGTAGTGAAAGGTGAATGCACTAAAACGTAGCTGGGCGTCTGACCAAGTGCAACAGATCAGGTAACTAAAGGGTAACTAAAAGGCCCTCAGACACTGAACTGGGGGTCGTTGATAAGCATTACTTCCTTCCTGTCCTCTTCTTTTTATTGTACACGTTGTGGCTCTGAGACACCAACCTTTAAAACAATTACAGCCCAGAGTTTCAGCTCTAAAAGCACAACTGTTGATTTTAGGCGGGAAAGTTTGGTCTCACCTTTTTACCATCGTAGTCCGTGAGATCAGGACGAATTGGACTTGGATTATTCAGTAATTATAGTTGTTTTTTCATTGATATACCCCCACATATAGTCAAGAGCTGTGCTAATGTTTGGATGGCGCCTGAGGTTTTGCACAATTTAATTTGCCACAGAATTCGTGCAAAATGAACATATTAGTTTTCTATACACTTGCATTTTAATTAAGTAAAGAGATCAATTATTTTTTTGCTTTGAAACTTGAAGACATGGACTCTAAAGCCGTTCAAAAGTCAACCTCGCATTCCACACTGAGCTCAAGTCTTCTCGATTCGACTCTATCCTGATTTTATTAGATAAGAAGAGTCACTATCATTTAGAATGGTGGTGGAGCTCTAATTCAAACCTGAATGTGACGTCTGAACAGTCCAAGCTGCAAATATTTCTCACTGACACAATGAATGTTCATACTTCAATAACTTGAACTTAAAAAAAGAAAATGTTCTTCTTGCGTGCAATAAAAGTGCAAACTTGAATATTGAGATATTAGGCATATCACTGTGTAGCGTCCTATTGTGGCTAAAGACGCACAGATGACAAAACACAATGATGATGTTTGAACATTTTGTCTTTGTTTTTGGTACAGATTCTGTAAAGTAACCACTTCAATCACTGTACTTACCACACCTTTGAATAACCCTGCTGATCCTCTGCATACCTTTATGGCTAAAACTGTTTGAAATGTTCAGCCCAGGCTGCTCAGCTCCAAGAAGTGCGTAGGCTTTATCACTAGCTGTGATTTATGGCTTCACAAACATGTCAGATTTACTGCTGTGGTGTAAAGAGCATGAAGACTACAGCCTCGGACTCTCCCCGGCCATTCATTTTTGACAGGTGACAAGACACCAGTAATTATCAGCCGCCGGGAATAAATCACAAGATTTTATCACGCAGCTCGCCATGCCCTCCATGGAATAACCATTTTCAAGCAAAGGGAACCCGTCCAACACCGCTGAACCTTAGATTTGTAAATCTCCTGCTCAAGCCCCCATAATGACTGGTTGTTAGCCAGTTGTTATTAGAGGTCTGTGTGCCAAACGTTATAGATGTATATTTCCAAAGGGGTAGTTAGGGGTAATAAGTGAGTAAGGTCCAGGTTCGCTAACCTTGGCTTTGCAGTGGTATGTTAATGCATGTTTTTGGTGTCTGCCATGGAATTTTCTCACCTCAATAAAAGTCTCCAGTCCAACAAAAACAAAAGGCTTGCGGTTATCTCTGCCCCCTCCACTCCCCGAGGATAATGTCTGTAAAAATCAATGTTATCAACTGTAAACTGCCAATCTGTGGTCATTTCACTGCAGTTATTTTATTTGCCATACTCTAATCTCTTTTATTGCAAAAACACTGTGTTGCTTCCTCGGTCAAGGGAGGAAATGAAAACTTTATTCTATTTTGATTCATGATAATGTGTTCATACTAGAAATACCACATCATCCTTCCCAATTCTTTGTGAACATGCTACGCATGTTTACTTGATTTTTGGTGGAAAGATAACTCTATGCAGTTTATGTTATTTATTATTATTGCAGTTTTTTAAAGGGCATTTCAATGGTTTTCAAGTGGAAACGCCCTCTCAGATGTTTTTGTATGCCAACCAGGAAGTTAGCATCACCCTGGTTCTCTCCACAAAGAGCCAATGGGATTTCTCCATCGGATTTTGGATTTTTGCAGAAAATAATCTGTGCGGCAAACAAACGTTTATGATACTTACACATTTTATTCAGCAAGATAATCTTCATAAATTAACATTAGCACTGTATGATTTCAGAAGTGTGAATGCAATCACCAAATTTCAAAAGCAAAGGCCATAAACAAACTACACCATAAGTGAGTGTATGAACACGACGAGGCTGCAAAGGTGGACTAGTTAGCATGATGACGTTTAGTCGTCTCATTTAGCCACTCGTTAGCAAACGCCTTTTGTGAAACACGTAAAAGCTTCAAAATGTACCTGAGGGGTGATTACTGATGTATTTTATGTCGGAGAAGAAAACATTAAAATATCTTAGGCTTGTGTTAACCACACACCTTATTTCAGGCATCTGACCAAAAACACATTCAAAATAATAAATAACTTCGTAAGGAGGGAGCTAGAAGTGAGAAATTCAGGGATTCGAGGACAATTTATTGTCATTATGCTACACGGGGTTGCACAACAAAATGCAGTTGTAGCCCGTTTCCTACAAGAACGTAACAAACCACACAGTAAAACAGTAATCAGAAGGAATGCTGACTCATTTCCAGTTTTAGGACGGATTCCTGCAGAACTCTTATTAGGTTGTGAATTATGTGAACGCTACCGCTAGCTGAGTCAACGTTAGCTGCTCTAACTTTGAAAATAATTGAGAGGATTGGTAAAGATTTTTTGAAGTGGGGTTGTATGTGTACTCCCGTGTTCTTTGAGGTTAAATTACTGTTTTTAGAAATGGAGTTTTACAAATGGCTTCAGTTCCCTGTCAGAAAGGGCTGTCTGCAAGACAGAGTGGCTGTGGACAGGAGCAGCAGAACATCATAGTTTAACCACCTGAAAAAAGGCCCACCTAAAAAAATAAATCAATATCAGTTTAAGTGTATGCTATATTTAGAAAGTTTTCAACACGGAGTAGCTGGTCTAACCTCGATTGGTTACTTTGTTTGTGTTATTGTGTGACTTTCATATCCAACCAACGTGGCGACAGCAGCTCATCGCTTAGCCTCCTGGCTGGTACTCCCGTCTGCGAGCCGACCGCCATCTAAGTTACTATATGAAATATATATTGACTATAAGGATGTATATATACATGTAGCAGCGTCATCTTGCAGAAACCTACGTCAGGTTACATGTTGAGAAGGGTTTCGGGAATATAGCATATTGACACTAAAATAGTTCAATATGAACACTTAAAGAACATCACTGGGAAGCTACAAGATGATATAAAAAAAATTATAATATAATGGAGTAAGTTAAAGTAGCAATACAAATACTCTGTTACAGGTAAAAATGTAAAAAACTAAATTGATCAGAAAAATGTACTTTAAGTACCAAAGTAAAATTACTTGTTGGGCAGACTGGGCCTTTCAGGTGGTTGTATTATGATATACCGTATATTATATATACTATTATTAACACTTTAGCCGCAATTTAATGTCACGTCTTGTTGAGGTGCAGCTAATTAGAATAATTTTCATTACTGCTAAGAACTTGAGTCCATCATGTTTTATAAATCAATATATGTATTCAAAATCAGAATCTTGGTTTACAAAGTAGCCGTTGCTGTTAAACACATAAATACGCCTCTGAAGTGTACAAGCAGCTCAAGTTTGTACTTAAGTACTCAGTTGCTACGCTTGATAAAATGCACTTACTTTCTACCACTTATCAAATGGCAGAATTAGCATTTATTCCCTGTACTAGCGTGCTCACTGAGCCCTGTAGACACCAGGAGCTCAGGAGTCATCCGTCCACACACACACACACGTGAAACACACTTCTTACGTTTCGGCATCACGGTGAGAGAGTGTCTACGTCTGCGATCGCGTTCAGCTTGTTAAAAACAAAACGTCAAAACAGCGGGCCTGCCGACACGACAATTGTGAATCACTCAGTCTGAAATTACTGGCAATTACGCGTCGCTGGCTGCTGGGATCCCTCTCAGTGCGCACGCAGCTATAAAACCTCAGTTGTCGGGTTGAAACAGGGCCTCGGGTATTCCAGCGCGCACAGCTCAAACATTGAAAGTGTTATTCACAGAGTATCTGTCACAGTGTTGGCTATTAATCATAGAGGTGTGTAGCTTATTCTGCAGCATTAGAGATGTTTCCAGTAGTTTAGTGATTTATAGAGGGGTGGCGGGGGGAGGCGACTAGTAAAGTTGGTGGTGGATATTGTGATGGAGGCCAATGAATGTCGTCATCCCTTTTTCATAAAGCAGTTAATCATACAGGAAACACGTTGCTGGCAAATCACACAATAGAAAACCTTTCTGATTAATTCAATGACAGATTGACTAGTTATTAATCAAGTTAATAACTATTATTATGTAAATATCGGATTTAGTTTCAATGTTTGTTGGATTTTTAACCCCGCTTTATTGTAATGGTAACCGGTTGATTAATGAGACCTTTTTGTTTCAGTCGGCTCATAAAGGAAAGCTGGTTGCCATGGAGAGGAAAAAAACAGCACATTTCATGTTTGGGTCACTAAAGAAATCCTGCACTCTCTAATTTAGCCATTACTGTAACCTCCCTTCCGAGTGATTTATACCTTGACAAAACCATGCAAATCTGTCAGTACTGATGTCATGACATGTCTAACTGTTTCCTCCGCGTAGGAATGTCAGCGCACTTCCTCCCCTGTCCTAAATTCTTGAATCATGGTATGAATCACTTGTTTTTACAGGACAGTATTTACGGTATAGGATGACACGAGCTGCAAACTAACGGCATTGCTGGAGAAGAGTTCTCAGGCATTACACTTTTCATTTGAACCGCGCTTCATTTACGCGCATGTTGCGGCCGATGTAAACCATTTTCTGCCGTGTTCGGAATGTGACAAAAAAAATGTATTGAGTAAAAAATACTCCCCCCCCCTCTCTCTTTCCAAAAAAAGAAGAAGAGAAAAAGAAAAGAAAAAGGCAGCGGTGTATATTCATAGTGCATTCCTCCCAAAGAGCAGTCAGTCATTACGCTTGGTTATCATTACAGGGTCCATTTGGAGTGTTGGAACATGTGGTCAAGGTTAACTGTCTGGAGGCTAGTTCCCACACAAACCCTCGGCAGTTAAAGTGATGCCCTCTGACCGCAGTGTAACAAAGCAGCGCAGCAGTGCTCTGGTTAAATGAGTCTAATAAGTTTACAACACTCTCTTAAATGGATGTGTGCTTTCAGCTCACAGGTTGACGGACAGGTGTCAGAAGCCGGGGGGTTTGATAAATGAATGAGGGAAATTAAAGAATCCGACCGGTGATGGCTGGTGGAAAAAATGAAGCATATTTCTTTAACAATAAAGGAAAGTCTCGATCGTCACATGGTCATCGATGATTGAAGCTCGTCTTCATGTTGCCAGATAAACGTGATCCTGGTAATGAGCCGCAAATAAATGGTGATGTAAAGAAACAACAACATTCTTTTGTTTCTGGGAGCGCGGCTATAAAATCCAACCTGATCAACCACGTCATGTAGCCATCAGTCATACGTCTACCCGTGTTATGATGAAACATGTGGAGCTCCAAAAGACACCCCGGCCTGACTTATAAAATAATGATAAGATGACGTGCGCACCGGTTACACCGGTTTGGATGGAGACAGCAGGTGGAGACTGGCAGCAACAAGCAGTCCTGAGGGAGTTATGAGGGGAGAGAGAAGCATTAAGTGACACACAATTTTTCGTGGGAACTGTTTTCAATGTAGTTCAATGAAAAAGTTATGTTTGGTGTACACAAGATCGAAGGTTTCTGTGGTTATCTTTGCAACGGCCTGATGCCAGTAGCACAAAGTTCAACCAGTGACATCATTACTCCAGTTGGAGACGGCAGATGAACCAATCAGGTGGCTGTAAGGAGAGTCCCCAGTCAGGAAAGGCCTTCAGTATATTACTACTACGACTGATTATATTCTGCCGGAAACGTTTCTGTGTAGAATAAAGGAAAAAAAACTAAAAATTCATATGTGTTTTCACAAATAAAACCATGAAAATATTACGGGACATTAGTGCGCTGAGCCATTGGCAGCTTAGGCAGCCGACCGCGCGAGACAACCTAATTCTTGGTACCGAGATTGTAGTGTGCAACTGGATTTGCATCGCCACACCTTTTACAGAACCCCTCACCTCCCACTTAGACGCTCAGCAAGTCCTCATGACACCAAACCGGCACCGGCGAGGAAATAATCTCAGTGCAGCCGACACTGAAATAGAGCCCTGAGAGACATTTTCAACAAAATCAAAAACACTGGATTTACAGGATAAAATCAGATATAAATGTAGCCGTGCTCTTTCTACTGGATGCTTTTCCTTTTAGCCTTTTTCTGAGTTGTTTTTCGGAATATTTTAAGTGAAGAAATATGCTATTTTATGGTATTTTGCTATGACCAGTGATGTTGAGCAGCTCCCCTGACCTTGAGATGAAGGCATCCAGTCAACTCAGGACAAAGGAGAAAACAATGTATTTTAATCCTTCAAATGTACCATATGTGTCATAGGCCGAACTGACTTAATCAGAAACATTAAATTAAACATTAAATGGATTATAAAGAAACAAAGGTTGAATATCCTGGAAGCAATTTGATTTGGCTGCAAAATACAAACTCAAAAGAATATTTTTTTAGACCTGTCAAAACGAAATTGGCCTTCTTTGTAAAATCCCGAGACATGTAAACAGAGCTTCTATCACTGAACTGCCTCATGACCACTATGCGCACCACGAGATTACGTCATTTTCTGGCGCACGCGCCTTCATTTGGGTAAATATTTTGCAGCCAAATTGTTTACATGTTATTCAACCTCTGTTTCTTTATAATGCATGTAATACTAACTTTGTTTCCTTACAGGGCTTGTACAAAGGCAATAAAGTAGTCCATGAATATGAGATATGAGTTTTCAGATAATTACGATCCCTCCTAGGCATTGTGGAGGTTTATGACTTTTTGCCGGTTACATCTCCAGTCTACGATCATATCTTTGGGTTACACTCGTTGTCTTCTTGATTCTTCACAGTACATGTTGTTTGTACGCCCCCTGGTGTTTCGGAGGATAATGCGCAGAGAGTACAACAACCTCCGTACATTCTCGGAGCTCACGCGCCATCATCAGAGGCTCGCTCTGAAGTGCAAAGCGCGATTATAAGCAAAGCTTTACCTTGGTAACGACTTATTGGTAAAACCAGGCAGGTAACAGGCAGCCTACCATTAGGACCCAGGCAAAGGGGCAGAGTCTATAAAAGGGGGTGGAAAAATGGGGAGCTGAGGCCAGCCTTTGTTGGGTGATTTGAGTCTTCATATTTGGTGAGGGACTAAAACTTGGAGTTATTGCTTCGGCACATCAGCCAAGGAATAAGATTCTAGTCACCTGCATGTCTTCAACCGGGAGAGGGGACCTAGAACGTTTTTATTCAAAGACATTAGAGGAGCCAGACCAATCTTCCCAGACCTATTAGATTTTAGTGTCTTTTAAATTATCAATTGAATGGGCCTTTTTCTGTTTTATTTTTCTTGTGGGGCTTTGTGCTGCGTTGAAGGGGGGACCAAGTGGTAGAGTAGCCATGTTGAATGGGTATTTTATTGTGTGGTTTGAGAACCTTCGCTTTCTGTGAGTAGGTCAATTTGATTTGATTTGGTTCGTGTGCAGTGGTAGTTTATTCATAATTTGCCTACATATTTTGTGACAATTTCCTTTTTGTTTTACGCCTAACTAACTTATGCCTACCTGATGGTGCAGTTCAACCCCACATTTGTTTATTTTCTTTGCTCGTTTCATTTGTTTTATGTATTAATTATATATCCCGCCTTTTTTTTTATCTACATTTAGGCCTTCTATTGAAACTCACTTGTTGTGTTTTCTATTTCATGCATGGTCAATAAAATCTATTTGCGGTACAGTAGTCTCTGGTGGTGTGTATCACCAGGTCACACATATTTATTTATTTTTATTCTAAATCAAGCCCTTATTTAAATCATTAGGCTGTATATGTAGTAAAATGCACTAACAGCTCAAATCTGCTGAGCAACACACCAGCCTTAAATCCACCAAAAAGTGACTAAATCGCAGTGTTGGAGCATTTTGGATATAAAAATAGCCGATGTGTTCAAATGTAATGTTGTAAAATGTAGTTTTTGGCGAGAAACTTGAATAAATCCAGTGGTTTGAATTAGATGTTTTCTCAGCAATTTAATAGGTATTATAGAGGGAATCATGACCTGATTAACTTCCCAACAGCTCTAAGCAGCTTATTCATAGTTTTCAGTCGCGTGATGTACGCGGTGAACAGGAGGGCAAAGCAATGGGCCAACATGGCGGCTCGCACTGGGCTCTCCATAGAAACGCAGCATAAGCCAGTCAATTTCCCTCCTGTTTCAAGCCACGAATATTTGAATTACCTCTCAACTGAAAAAATAAAACAAAGATACAAGAACAAACTGCAGGTTTTAGGCACCCGCCGCCGGGATTCAGTCACTAAAATCTGCCAAGTCCCTGCCAGAGTTCCACAGCAATGTTTCCGTCTCTCTTTTGGAGAGTCCCTCACCGTACACTGCCGAAAGGACTAAAGCGCACTAAAGTGTTTACAGCTCCTACTCTGGCAATAATAATGATGACAGATTTGATCGTATTTCAGGAATCTGTAAAAGTACATTTACAAAAGTTGTAATATCTAAGTAACATCTCCTGCTTTACAAACTATTTACAAATCTAATGTTTTTGCAATGCCTTAGCAACAGGATCATTTTCAGATCGAAGTCTGTCTTATTTTGTATTTAACCTGATTGATAATATTTAGGGATGCACGATATGGATTTTTTCAGCCGATAAATACCTGCCTCTTATGGCCATACTAATAAGATAACCAATCATTTTATTTTTTTGTGTTTTAAGAAGAAGTTTCGTACTGTCTGTCAGTTTAACAAATTGGCCACAAAGGTAACCCAATAAAATAAACTACCAATGAAAAAGACATGTCACAGTAGTGCAGTTGTTTTGACACATACAATGTAAATCCCCTGGTTTCATTTTACACCACCTACTATCAATACAAAAAGGCTAAAATGGCTGATAAATATCTTTAAAAAACAAACAAAAAAGGAATATGAAAGACTATTGTTGCTTTACTGAGACTTCCTTACTCGGTGAGTACTCCAGCATCGATCTCGCCTCGCAGTTGTCTGGAGCTGCTTCTGATGAGCCTCCCTGTGGTTCTCCAGCTGCTCCTCCAGGAAACAGAGACACAAAAATACACATGACAGACACACGATCATTCAAACATATAAATCATGTCGTATGAATTTTGCAGTTTCCAGCTGTGTACAGACCATAGTGTTTCCCTTACCTCCATCAAGTCCTTCCCCAAAACCGTGTGTCTTTTTTCTAATTGAACAAAGCAAGAGCAATGAGCTCCTTAAAGGGACTGGATTTCAGCTTCACATATTCTAAAGGTTGTGGACATCAGAAACAATAACATTCTCTAGATGTGTAATACACACTGAATGATGACTGACTGTTCATCCTATTACAGAACTAGAATTATCGCCTCACGATTGTGTGCCTCCGTTAACCGGTCACTTCAACATGTTATCCTATTAGACACTTTGACATTATTGCCATACCAACAAAATCAAATCAGTTCATCCTTGAGTCCAGTTGAACATTTCTGCCAAAACTGGGAGAAATTCTCTCCATGCACAAACTAAATAAAGTTAGCTAACGTGATGCCGCGGCCGTAAGTCAGTTATGTTTCTGGATTGTCCGTTGATACGTACGTCTGTCGGTCCTGTGTCACACAAACGTCTGTAAAATGAAGCGATGACATCGTGGACAGACACGGCTGTAAACTGCAACTTGAGTAGTTGTCGGTTTATTCACTCGACACACTTATAAACACGTTTTGGTTTTCATGTTCGTCCATCCGTCCGTCTGGTCCGATACATCAGGAACACCTGGAGGGAATTTCTTCAAATTTGGCATAAATGTCCACCTGGACTCGAGGATGGACCGCTTAGGTTTTGGAGGTCAAGGTCACTGTGACCCCATGAGAAAGAAATGGAGGGAGTTTTTAAGAAAGGAACATTTTGAAGAAAATTAATGTGTTAGAGAAGTAGTGAGCATACGACAGAAAAAATTCAATAACATTTATTTTGTATAGCCAAAAATCACAAATTTGCCTCAGAGGGCTTTACAATCTGTACACATACGACATCCTCTGTCCCGGGACCTCACATCGGATCATAAAAACTGCCCCAAAGAAACCTTTAACAGGGAGGAAAGGGAAGAAACCTCGGGGAGAGCAACAGAAGAGGATGCTCTCCCGGGATGGACAGAAGTACAACACATGTCATGTGTACAGAATGAACAACATAACAGAGTGAACAGACAAAAATGACACTTGGATCATATTGCACGAGTTGAGTCTGTAAACGGATAGTTTGATATAGTTTTGCTTTTTGATTCTCCTTTCACCGTGGCAGCACGAGAGGAAAACTATTTTCTTCAGGAATTAAAGGTAACACAAAATGTCATTTTTGTGGGGGAAGTATTCCTTTCACAGACATTTAAACGATTGCCATATTAAGAAATCAGGAATATCGGTTTGAATGCTTAAATGTCAAAATTAAATTGTGTCCTCCTTAGATTGTTCAAAATAATTGATGGTATGAGTTTGTTTTTAAGTGTGATTTTCTTCTGGTTGAAAATGTTAAGTTTTGTTTTCAGAAGCAGGTACAAGCATAAACTTCTATACACGCATAATTATACCTCAAAGCAAAACCCCAAGTGTAACAGCAGATATGTGCCATGTAAAGGTAAATCTCTCTACTTGCATCATTGGATGGAGATAGCCATCCCTACATTAGTCAAGAATATTTTTGAAAAACGGTTATGTATTATTAATTTACCGGTGTTATAATTTAATGATTTGTTTTGGCTTAAGGCAACTCAAAAGAATTGGTACATAATAACCAGAAAAGTTCACGATTGGAACAGAAACTCCATTATCCAACGGTTTTCAGAATCGGACTCGAAAAAATGGAGAACTATAGCAATATTACTTCCTGTATGCTTCAAGACAAAAGATAAAAATTTTTTTTTGAGAAGCCATATTATAACCACTGAATTTATGTGATCGCAGCACGATGCCCCTCGGTCATACATTACAATGCGTGTAGCGTCGCGGTATCAAATATCAACTATAAATAAAAACCTGTGGCGTGGACATTTAAGGTAAATCGTGTTGACTGTGTATTAACCCTTAATGTCACCGCTCCACCGTTTTTAAACAGCGGAGATTACGACAACAAAGTTTGGGAAAGTGAATTTAGAATAGAGCTTTGGTTGATTTCATTGATACGGATGATATTCAGTTCCAGTGACGTAGAAGCGAGTGTTGTAGTGGAGGCGGATGTGTCTCAGAACGAAAAGGAAAGAGTGTATCGAGTTACAACACACATCAACACTTCAGCTCTCCATCGTAGATGCTGGTCGTGAAGCGGTACTTCATAAAGCTACATCTGCACTGCTGGAGGTGGGGGCAGCTTTATCCAGAAACAAATTTAAAAAAAAACCCACAAGACAAAGAGCAATATTTAGGAGGTATTCATGAATATCAACAGATGTGGATTCAACATTTCACTTGAGTGATATTGTGACGTAGTGGTGTGCTACAGCACAACCAGCAGGCTCTCGCTCCAGAGAGCCAGCACCAGGCTGAGCTTGGCCTCCTGCGTGGGCAGCTGGAGCTGGGCCACAGCCAGCTGCTGGGCCTGCTGGAGCTGCTGCAGCGCCTGGAGGTGGGACAGCGGGAACTGCAGGCCCTGCAGAGACAAAGACAAGCGAGGACATTCTCAACCAAACATATTTATACGTACAACTCATACATCAGGGACGGGGCATTGCCGGCTCGGCGCCTATAGCTGCAAGACGAGACGAGAGGGCTTCGGATGTCTGTCTGTGTCCGCTGCCATCAGCAGCTGTGACCACAGACTGAGCCAGATGAGACCCCACGATAACGTCACGGAGCTCCTTGTCCCTCTAATTATCTGTCCTCAGTCCAAAAATCAATTCAAGTCAATCAAATCACATTCAGTGATCTAACAAAATATTCTGCAGTAATCCATATTTGTTGAAGTTCAGACTTTCAAAAACATAATTTCCATCTCCCGCTTGCACCAGCGGAGCACGCGCCTGTATTAACGGAGCGGTCTAGCAGCAATCAGACAGCACCGGATATTACATTCATATAACCACAAAATCAGATTTACCCCTTTTCTTTTTTTTTCTTTTTTCGGGTGACATCCTAAAATGTGACGACAGACATTCAACGCTTCATTCGAAAACCTCAAAGCTTAAATGTAAAAAAAAGACATTCAATACAACGTTGACTACTCTTATGGCGCGCGGAGCAAAGCAGCACATGGATAACAGAGACGTGGGGGGGCGGAGCCACAGGAGACACAAACTGGTTTGTAACGGAGGATTTAGAATTCCCTCGTCACTCGTGCTGATTAACGGGGCTCAGCAGGCGGACACGCCCCTCAGTAAGGCTCAGAGGCTACAGATTGATTTAATAACATCTTGTTAATGTGTTTAATTTAAAAAAAAGAAAGAAAAGTAGATAAGTAGCCAACTAGTGTAAAGTAACATGACGCTGTGGGTTTTCCTCCTGTCCGCCCCAATATTCTGAGTCACCAGCTGCCACGGATTCAAACACAGTATAGAAAAATAAAGTATTTTTTGAACATTAAAGCAATGTAAACATGTTCTAGTAGAAGCCAAAAAAACTAGTATGAACCTGAAAATGAACATGAAAAGTCGCCTTTAATATTTGTGTTCTTTTAGCAGGAGAGCTGATCCCTGATGTATCCATGTATATATTTATATTCATAAAGGCAGTCATGAAGGTGTTACACAAAAGGTAAAGAAACACAATGTACTGGCCAGAGATACATAATGAAAGATTTGAGCCCAAAGACTATACCTGAACATAAATAAACAAAACTGAATAAATATAAATAAACAAAACATACGTGACAATAAAAAAAGGGACAGGATAGTGTGCAGAACATTCCTTGGTGGGGTGAAGCGGGGTGAGGTCATTGTGGTGACCATTGTGATTTAGTAAGACTGAGGAGCATAAAGGGAGGTGTTGAATCCAGGACGATGTCGATGGGTTGAGTGACGCTGGATGAAGAGTACACACAGCCATCCCAAGTTGAATCTCAGTTATCAGGAAGAGGTTTGTACACTCTCTCCTTTTAAAGGAGCGAAGGAGGAAAACCAGAAGCGCCTCAGTGAGGAGAACAGCGTTCAGCAGCTTACCCTGGAGATGTCCTGTTCCTCCTCTTCGTCACAGCTGTCACCCATCATGTGGCTCTCCCTCTGGTTCTTCAAAGAGTGTAAGACAAAGACCACCAGCTCTGTGGCCTCATCCTGAAACACACACACACACACACAGAGAGCTGAGCATGTCACTGACATCAATCTTTTCTGTTTGCCTGGAAACAGCATCTGATGCACTTACTGGTTTCTCCTGCCTGGGCTCCACTGTCATCACCATATGGTCTTTAAACCTCAAAGACACCATATCCTCCAAGGCAGGAATCTTCCCAGCTGACAAACACACACACACACACACACACACACACACACACACACACACACACACACACACACACACACACACACACACACACACACACACACACACACAGAGAGAGAGTTAGATGCACATGTGCACAACATGGCAAAGTGAATCCTATCGATGTGCGTCTAGTTAGAACGCGTACAAACAAGCACAAACAAGCTCACATGGTTCGAGCAGCTCCTGCTGGCCGTGCGGTGGCAGTCGGTTCATGATGAAGTCCCTCTTCATGTGAGTGGAGCGGACCTCCTGCATCCCGTTTTCCAATTCATCAGCCAGAGATCTGAGGCCAGCGGCCAGCGTCCTGCCGGTGTCCAGGCTTTCCCTGTGACCCTATGAACCCAGACATGGTTAATGCTGGTTGCTGAATAAATGGTGACACCACGTTTTCCCTTGCAGTGTTTGCGGGTTTGTCTGTTTACCAACTACGGCCATACAAAATGGCTGTTTGCATCAGTGGTTCAGATGATTTTTATGTCAAAATGACAACGTGCAGCTTGATCTGCATAAACACCACCTCTGCTGCTCCACTGCACTGAATTCTGAATACGGTATGAACTAGCCAACCAGTGATGTTGCAGTTTAAATCCATGTCCGTCCAAAATGTTATAATTTCATCTCTTTATCCTATTAAATAATTCTTGACTTGTGGCCAAAAAACCTGTTTCTGAGGTCACAGTGACCTTTGACCAGCAGATTCTAATCAGTTCTTGGACCTTTGTGTCAAAGGTCCAAGAAGGAAGGAAGAGATTTGCTTTAAGGCGTTTCTGAGTAGGGCTGCATCTAACTATTGTTTTGGTATATCACTGATCAATTGATTATTACCTTCATTTATTAATTATTAATCAGATAAAAAGCAGTTTTTTCCCCAGCGGTTTGCTCAAAAAACGAAACATTCCTTGTGTTCTTGTGCAGTATTCTTTTACCACACACTGAGAATCACTTATGCATCTCAGCATCTTTTTATTTTCTATCTGCTCTTGTTTAAATGTGTTGTGTGTAAGATTAATATTATCATCATGATTCACTTGACAGAGAGCGAACCGAGCAGACAGTCAGACAACCCGGGAACATAATCCCTCCAGCCTCGGCCTCGGCACAACGAAGTGGAACTTTAGTCGCGTCACAGTCGTCCAAACAGAGACATTTACCAGTAAGAGTCCTCTGGGCATGCCCTCTCTCAGGCTGACCTCAGTCTTACTGCGGTCGCTCAGCAAGCTGGGAAATACGTCCAACAGCAAATCTCCCCATGACCTGAGGCAGAGAGAGGTATCAGAGAAACATCATCAGCCACCAACAGTCAGATTCATTCTTTATGGTTTGCTTTCAGTCTGTACACAGTCAAACCCTCAGAAAGGGGCATGAAGCCCGACAGTGAGCCCAGGCGGGAGACCGGCTGAGGGAAGGCCTGAGTGGTTCACACCCTGCTGGGCGGGTGCAGGAGGAAGTAGACGAGCCGTCACTGCGGCGGCAACTCGCTCATGAACACCTGTGTTAGAGCAAAAACGCAGGCTCCCCCCACACACACACACACACACACACACACACACACACACACACACACACACACACACATACACACACACACACACCCACACCCCTCCCTCCGCAAACCTCTGTTCACGTAATGAGACGAGTGTAGCAGTCAGCAGCACACATCACCAAATGTGCTGTTCTGTGGCAACACACAGCCACTGTTAATGGACTAATCCATTTATCGGCCTCTCCCAATGAGCTTCTATCTATAGAGGAAGAAAAGCAGGATGGAGGTGGAGCCCATCTACCACCGTACACACCCGAGGGAGTAGTTTGGCCCTGCAGAACACACGGCAGCACTGTAGTGTGGTCACGCGTACGGCGGATCGGGAGACGTTTATCTTTAGAGGCCAGTCGTGTTGCTCCTACCATCGAGATGTCATGTGGAGTTCCTCAGTATTAGGGAGGAGTGATGTATTCCAGGACACTTTAGTGATGATCGGACTCATTTTCTTCGATGAAAATTAGTTTTTAAAAGCCTTGCCAGAAACGATGATCTGGTTATGTTCCATATTCTATTGACGTTGTCCTCTGTTGTATTGATCGTAGTTCTCTTATTCAAAGCAGACAGCATCTCTTTATACTAATTATATTCTACTACTTCTCCCGGTATCGAGGCCAAACCTAGCACACCTTACTGGGAGCGAAGAGTTTGTTTGAGCTTAACGTGCATAAGTGTGACCGAAAGCTTATTTTTAGGCATTTGGCAGGATTTGTGTGTGTGTGTGTTGGGAGGTGAGCTACACTCAACACTGAACAGACACGGCGGTACAGTTTAATGCTACGTGGACCAGAGGCTCTCATACATTCTCTGGTAAGTGCTGAGAGTCAAGTGGGTGGAGTGGTCCACTCCTGCTGGGGTGCTGGCTTGATGGATGGTTCCTCTGGGAAAGTACAGAAGGTCTCCTGCCTGGGGAGGAGGAGGAGCAGGAGGAGGAGGATCACTCATACAGAAAACACATTGTATATGCTGGGGTTTTGGAAACAGCTTTGTGTATGAATATATATATATATATATATATATATATATATAGTTAGGGTGCTGTACCTTCAGCATAATGTCATGGGTCGGGCTGCCCATCCTCTCCTCTGACTCCACGCTGTACTCTGCAGCCAGAGGAACAGTGGGGGTGTAGAGGAGCCAACGTTTCTGCCCCTCCAGCTGCAGGATGAATACCTGGGAAAAGAGCACCACATCAGCATGATTACCAAAACGCATGTTTTCCTCTCTCTCCACCGGCTCCTCGTTACCCCTGGCACAACGAGGACTCCTTGTGGCACTCGAGTCCGGTGGAACAGGAACTGCTTTGGACAGAAGCGTCCACATATTACAGTTAATTATCATTCATTTTTAATCCCCCACGCTTATTAGACAGCTATAATAACTAGCTACGTTGCAAAATAAGATTTTCAAAACCCATAATGAGCGTATCAAACACGCATTGATTCAAAGTGCATTAACCCACCAAAAGCATGTTGTGCATCGTGCAGAATCATAAAGATCAGCTCAAAATAAGAATCATTGACAGGGCCCATCCTGTAAAAGGAGAACTTTCACTTTTGTACATTCAGCTGAAATTACTTTTAATTCTTTTTACTACATTTTGCGGACTTCAACTTGAATATTTTCACACTCAAGTAAATGGTGGCAGTCCTTTAAGAAAGCTTGAGACCGACTCTTCGTGATTTACGGGCGTGGTCGTGACCGTGTTGTGGACTCCGGGTGTGTTATAAATAAGAAGAGGCTTTGGAAGGAGTGTCGTACCTCGACGTCGTCATAGTGGGGAGGAAGGCCCTGGGACTCCCGCGGGGTGAGGTACACGTTGGAGCCCACCAAGCCTCCGAAGAAACACTCCAGCTTCTCCTGGATCCTCCACAGCTCGTCCTGACCACACAGGGACAACTACGTGAGATTCATTTACATTTTACATTGTATACACACTGCCGCTCAAACGTTTGGAGTCCCCCGTCATATTGATATTTTTTCTTCTTTCCTTCAATAATAACTATTTTAACATAGATTTTTAACACCAAATGTATTGTTTATATTTGAAATATTTTTGGCCCAGAAAGAAGAAGAATTAAATGAGTAAAACTTACATTTAATCAATGTCGATGTTGTTGTTTTTTTACCGTAAATATCCTTTGTCTTCCAGTCCAGAAAAACTTAAAGTGGCCCTCGATCATTACCGAACCACAACGGTGCATTTGGGCTCGAAAGATTTTGGGAATCTGTTCTTCTTATTCAACTGTTGCTGAGAGGGATCCATGTCTCTTTCAGCCCTTTCACCTTGTAGTTAAACCACCGTACAGTGTGTGTTTTTTTCTCCATGTACAAACCAAACCCTTCATACAAAATAACATCTATTTGTAAAGAGGACTTCCTCCAACCTAAAAGCATGTCGAGTAGTCCTCTCAGACCGACTGGAACATCTTTTCAAAGGTTTTGTGGAAGGCTATGCCAATCTTTTGAACAGCAGTATATATATATATATATATATATATATATATATATATATATATATGCTACATTACTGCTGAAACTTGTGATTTCAACACTGTATCAAAAAAATTTTGAACGATACCAACGTTCACAAAAAGCTCCTCTTAATCAAAACCCCACATTGAGTTGCTGCTGCTGTTTCAAACAATCTGAAATGATTAAGCAAGAACTCCAGAGTCGAGTGTGAGAAGTGAGCGGCTGCCTCCTCCTCCTGTACGGTGTGCACTCTGCGGTCAGGTCTCAACGAGCCAACAGCAACACGGCACTGCTAACCTGATGTTTCCAGAAGACGCTGGATGGGATGACCCGTTTCCCACTACACACGGTCGACTGATCCGTCGTATGATCATTGATTAGTGCAGCTGTAAGGAATGCAGCGGAAAAGAGCCACCGACGGATGGACTAAAAACAGTAGCAGTCGCATCATTTGCCCCGAAGGCACCAAAGCCAGGATTTCCTCTCACCTTGAACCTCTGCGGCTGGTGGAACTGGATGGTGGCCTTGTTCTGGACGAAGCTCTTATTGAGAGCGCCGCTCTTGACTCGCCCCGGCTTGTTGAGCACTTTCTTCTTGCCGTTGACGCAGCGCACGACGTTGACGTCCCTGCAGTACTCCAGGTCCTCGGAGCACAGGCTCGGCAGGTCGGACAGCTGGAACAAGGACTGGTAGTAGGGGGCCGTGTCGGGGTCGGACCTCTGCAGGTGGAGGGGTTTCTTTTCCCAGTACTCGCTGAAGAACTGCTCCGCCCCCATGGGCTGGATGAGGCTCTCGAACAGGCGGACCGGGCTGTCGAAGCACAGGGGGGATCGGGTGTCCGTGTGCTGTACTTTGCTCTGTTTGGGAGCAGGGAGCTGCTCGTCGCCGCTGCTCCCTCGCTTTGCGGTCTTTGCTTTGCTTTTCTTTGGCATTGTGATCTGAAAAAGGAAACAGAATTCAGAGCGTCATCGGTGAGATACTGAACCGAAATCCGGCTGAATCTCGGAGGTACTGGAGAAACCATTTGCCGTACGGCTATGTCTGCTACTGATGGGCCACAATGTATCGGGTTTAGTGCATTCCTAAGTATGCTTCTGTGTTCTGTGTCTTTTTGTCAACGCAGTCTTGTGGTTTTGAAGAGAGCGATACAACAATACTGGACCAATATCAAACAGTCTTGTACCCATTAACGTGGGGAATTATAGGGTCCACGTTGAAAAATACAGAAGTTACAAAACTCTTGTTTACTAAAGCCCTCCGGACTTCAGATGCTTTAGGATCAAATGTTTGGTTTCACTTTGGTTTGACGGTGTAACACTCATATATGCAACATTCATCTAGGCTGATAAAACATTCAAATCGGCTCTAATAATGTACGCCCCTTTAACGTTTCGAAAACGGTGTCAGTAGCACAGACACATATACATATACATATATATATATATATATACATATACATATATATATATACATATACATATACATACATATACATATATATACATATACATATATATATATACATATACATATATATATATATATATATATATATATATATATATACACACACACATATACATACCTATATATATATACATATATATATATATACACACACACACACAGTACCAGTGAGAAGGTGTCCAAACTTTTGACTGGTACTATATATATATTCCGGGACTACTTTAGCTTGACAGTGTGTATTTGATGCTTCCGACATTACTATGTCTGCATGTAAAAACTCCCTTCAACTGTATACTCAGTCTACGTGTCTAAAATGTATTTATTGTATCAATAACAGGAAAGCGCGCGCGGGGTTATCACGCAAACCTCTGTACTCTCAGCCCAATCAAGGGGTCTCTATTTGCGACAGTGTCGCTGTTTGACGGTATTTCGCTCTTTAACGTGTAAACACGGATGTCGGACCGCGTAGCTTTGATGTGCCGCTCTCGACACATTACACACAGTTGTGTTCACATACTGTATTTCATATGTTTGTGTCCGCGTTTCACGACTCGACAGTCTCACCTCTTCAACAGCAGCAGGGACGTGATGAGCCCCCCACGTGAACCGAGTTGTGTGTTTCTCTAAATATGTCCGACTGGAAACTCGGTACCGGCATAGAACCTGTGGATCACCGTGTGACCGTTGGGGGGCGCTGTTTAGCGGGAATCCCTTTATGTGTGGTTTTGGTCCATCAACAGGCACAGTGGTGTCACACAGATTGTGACCTTCATTTAAAGGTGTGGGTTTACAGCTTTTAAGAAGAAGAGAAATACTAAGAAAAACCACAATCTGTGACACTGGATGCAGTATTTTTTCTCTTTTTCTTTATTCCCAAAAATATTATGACAATTTCTGTCAACGGTTAAACCAAAACTTGTGACCAACAGTTCCAGGGAACTAAACATCTAATGCCCTATAAAAAGAAATACCCACAAGCCATTCAGTGCCGTCAACACTTTTTAAAAAGATCATTTGTCTTGAAACTCAAAGTGTTCAAAACTCTCACCGTGCCATCAGGGCAAAAGTAATTAATTTGTTTATTTGTAAATGAAGAGACAGGAGGATGTCAGCATCCCTATGATCCACCCCCACCTGTATTTAAACTGAGTAATCAGTAAACTGATAATAGAAATGACCCTTCTAACGTCTGACTGGCTGATCAGGTAACATAAACCTCCCTGGATAAACCCTTTTGATTTTTCTTTCATAGGATCAGTTTTACTAATCATGCTGCCTCACCTATACGGGTTCATCTGTGGTGGGGTGGCACCAAAATAAGAGCTCTTACTGTAAGCTATATCAAGTCATTAGAGGTCTGATGCTGTCCTCTGGTGGAGTGTCTTTGTCTGCACGGGACACTTCATGGAGGTCATGGCAGGCCTCCATGAAAGATGTTCTACTAATGGATTTGTCAAATCAGAGAATTACACTACAACAATTGTTACAACTATCAATTAGTTATGACAAAGGAAAAATTTGGTGGATGATGATCAATTTGCAGAGCCAGTGTGTTTACTAGTTTAATATGTAATTTATTAACATTTATCATCATTCTCTGGCAAGCAACTGGAGTCCATAAACGAAAATAACTCATCCTCCCATTAATGTGATCCCCAAACAGTCACATCATGGATATCACTGAACCCTCACACAATTCCTCAGCGGGTCACGATGAAATTAACGATGATTTAGTTAAAGATGTGAGCTATAATCCATCCCTTGACTCGTGTTTGGTGGCATGCATCCATTCTAATTACCACCCGGATCAATTCTTACTCCTTTCCCCAAAATCTAAATCATGATTGTCGATATGGCTTTCATAAAAATCATTCAACTTCCTTGGCACTATTACGACTCACTCATACAAATACTGCTGTTCATGAAAATGTGAACACAGACCCTCCACGAGAGGGCAGCGTGAGGCCATGTAGGATTGGTCGTATTTCAAAGTAATCTGGTTTGAATAACTTGGGCCTAATGTGGGTTTTCAAGTAAAAAACATGTACAATTATCTCAATAAAGATTTAGATTAGATATACTCCTGCTTCAGTGATTCATCCGATTCATTTATGAATATGCACATTGACAGATTCATCTATGAATATGCATATTTTTTTCAAATATGCATACAATTTGACACACTAAATCTGGAGCACGGTGAATATGCATAGCAAGTATGGTGACATTTGAAGTGTGTGTGTTAATAAGAACATTTGCTCTCTTCAGGGGTGTGGCTTTCATTTTCTTTTTGCTCCTCTAATACAGACACAGCACCTTTTCATTCCCCTCTAAACACCAGTGTCTGCTGTCGTGTGTGTTCCACTGCTCCGTGCTCCGGAATCCAGACCTCTGTGATGCCGAAGAGGAAACGGAATGTGACATGATGCCGAGCGCATTCTGCTGTGAAGTCCCACAGAATGTGGAATGTTCCGGTAAGGAGCATGCCCCTGGGAAACATTCATTTGGTGAAAGACTTCAGAGAGGTAACAAATCAATTTTAGCAGGACATCATATCTGAGATTAGCGACGCGCTTAGAGGCGCTTCAGAGGAGGACAATGACGAGAGGATGGGAGTGCACTTCTTGGACCTGGAGGAGGAATCGGACCCATCTGTGGATCATCGACAAGAGAGTGAAGAGAAGTACGTGTCTCCAAGCAGCATGTAGATTGTCTATTTCCAAAGGCATGTTTGGCAACATGTGATAAAGACAGCTGTAGATATGTAAACGTTATACTCTTGTGTGTGTGCAGTGGAGAAGAGGAGCTCAGCAGAACACTGCATCAGGCTGAAAACCGCTACAGACAGCACTGTGAGCTTCATGAGCGCTTCTATCAGCACGGACTCGGAGGCCAACATGAATGAGGTGGCAGCTGAGAATAAGTTCCTCACCGGCAGATTGAAAGAGTATGACACCTAACGCTTTTCTTTTTTTCCCTAAGTCACTCATATACACATTGGCCATTGAGTCTGCTCTGCTCCAAAATTCACCACCTGTGTAATGTGATTGTTACTGAATCAAGGTTTTGTGGTTGATTTTCTATTCAGGTTACAAGAGCAGAAGGAAAACATAAGAAAGATGAGGGAGGAGGAGAAAGAAGAAGAAGCAGAAGAAGAAGAAGAAGAAGAAGAAGAAGAAGAAGAAGAAGAAGAAGAAGAAGAAGAAGAAGAAGAAGAAGAAGAAGAAGAAGAAGAAGCCCAGCACCAGGAGCTGTCTAAGGAGCAGAGCAGGCAGATGAGGAGTCGAGCGATTCACGGCATGAAGATGGTGAGCACACGCTTACATTTCTCCATCCTGTTCGCTGTTCGATGCAAAGATGGGAGTAGATTACATTTATCAAAGGGGAAAATGAGAGATGGGGGTGTAAAACGTTTGAAAAAATTGGCAATGTCATTATGTTTTAAATGCATGCTTGTGAATGGCTATCATACAGTAGGGTCCAAGCAAAAGGGGAAATGGGTTCACGGATTTGAAATTCAGAACGTAGCATGTTGGAAAACCTCATGGTCATTAAATCTTCCAGCTCTGACACACTGATGTTTGAAGAAGCACTAAACTAAACATCTGTCTTTATATGAAATGTTTACACTGAGCATTTTCTTTGACAAAGATAATTT
Organism: Ophiodon elongatus; assembly: GCA_016806645.1. Lineage (NCBI taxonomy): Eukaryota > Metazoa > Chordata > Actinopteri > Perciformes > Hexagrammidae > Ophiodon > Ophiodon elongatus. The sequence continues at coordinate 436,551 of JACSYO010001904.1, forward strand.
ATATCAGTGTTTCCTAAACTTTATTTCTATGAACCAACTTTTTGGCCGGGCTCAGCCTTAGAGATAGGGTAAGGAGCTCGGACATCAGGAGGGAACTTGGAGTTGAGGCGCTACTCCTTCGTATCGAAAGGAGTCAGCTGAGGTGGTTCGGGCATCTGATCAGGATGCCTCCTGGACGCCTCCCGTTAGAGGTTTTCCAGGCACGCCCAACTGGTAGGAGGCCCCGGGGAAGACCCAGGACACGCTGGAGGGATTATATCTCCCAGCTGGCCTGGGAACGCCTCGGGATCCCCCAGAACGAGCTGGAACGTGTTGCGGGTGAGAGGGAAGCCTGGGTCGGCCTGCTGGGCCTGCTGCCACCGCGACCCGACCCCGGATAAGCGGATGACAATGGATGGATGGATGGAAGAAATTCTGCTAATTTATTTGGCGACCCAAACAAAATCTCCCGCGACCCACTTGTGGGTCCCGACCCAGTGTTTGGGCATGACTGGTTTTAGAAAACTGCAATATAACACGCGTAGACGGGTCACAGTTACTACTGTAGGATTAGCTAACATCCCAAATATACAGTATATGTGCAGTTGGCATTCAGTATTTTAGAATAATTACTCACTTCCTGTTTTTGCAACGTTGCTTTCAACTTTTTTGCACCACAGCTGAATGGTACAGACTGTCTTAACTCTGGAGCATAGCTGTTGTCTAAAACATCAGCCGGAGGTTGTACTTAGGATTTGTCTTCATCTAAACAACATCAAGAAAAATATGTCCAGAGACCTTAAAGTTCAGGATTTGTGGTGACATCTTCATCTGGGCCGGTGGTGCATGAGGACTGTAAAATGATGACAGCTCAACTGGTTTCATTACTCATCTTTGTTTTTGTGCAGGAGAAAGAGAAGGAGAAGCTGAGGGAGAAACATGAGGATCTGACCACCGAGGTATGACCCCTGACTCGTATTGTCTCTCCTCTCCCACTACGTGTGTCCTTTTCACCATTTTACAGACAAACGTTGATCTTTGAAGACAAATATAACAATTTAATGGTTGCAGACGTGCCAGAGTCACTGATAGATTTGTAGAAATAAACACAGCCACGGCTAAAAAGAAAAATGATTCGCCGACCGACTCTCACTCTGAGCTGCTTCCCTTACAGCTGGAACAACTGTCTCTGCGACCAAAATATCAAAAACAAATACAAGAGCTGAGGAGAGCGGAGCAGGAATCAAAGGTAAAACCATTTTCCTCACTCAAAGTAATGCAATGATTTATATTGTTCCAAACTGCTTGTCTGCCCTATTAGCACATTCATCCAGTTAAGTTATGTTTGACTTGTTATGTGTCTTGTAGCACAAACTGAGGCAGCTTCAGGAACTCCTACGTAGCAAAGATGAAGAAATAGAGAAGGTATGAACAGCTTTATGACATCTCCAAGATATGATAATGTGAAGTGGCCTCATTTTCTACATCAGAGTTGTTGGTGAGTTGATGAAAACGTCAGTAAACATGAACGTCTTTGTGTCCGGCAGAAATCCACGAGCGTTACTCAAAAAAGCAACGAGATAAAGGAGAAGTTCAACACTATCGAGGTATTTACCACTATGTGTGTGTGTGTGTGTGTGTGTGTGTGTGTGTGTGTGTGTGTGTGTGTGTGTGTGTGTGTGTGTGTGTGTGTGTGCGTGTGTGTGTGTGTGTGTGTGTGTGCTTACTGTGCCATCATGGCACCTTCTTCTGCAGGTCCTCAGCAGGAACAGCGATAGCTTGGAGAGCAGCTGAGCAGAAGGCAGGAGGAGCAGATATTGTAATAACTGCGTTTCATTATTGTTGGTTCTGCTGGGAGAACAGTCTCAAGTACATTATTGACCGGCCTTTTAAAATAAGCCGGTCGGAGTGGAGTACATTTCAGTGGTTGTTAAGCTAATCACAACAACAACAACAACAATGACGAAAAGGCAGGGCTCGTCTTTGTTAAACTTCAGGCTTGTCGTGTTATAAATGCAGATACTGAGCTGCTTCAGGATAAGACCCTTCTTTGGCTATTTGAGGAATCTACTGTCCACTACACAAGAAACAAAGGTTTTATTTCCTATTTTCATGACAACTTACTGAGCAATAATTAACGAAATATAGATAAATAGGTGGAAACGTTGGGTTAAAGGGTTACAATTCAACTAGAAACAATGATTTGGAAGCAAACAATGGTGCATTTGGAACATACATGTGCATGAAATGTATCTTTCAATGATTAATGTGTGTGTTTGACTCTAAAGGCATCATTACCCCCCCACCTCTCCCCCACCCCACTTATTTTATTCATTTATTTTTTGCATTTCTCTCTTATCTTACTTTGTTTTATTTATTTACTTACAGTTATGCCCATTTGTTACTTATTTTAGCAAGCTATTAATGTTAAAAAGTAATAAAGAATGAATCCGACCACTTAGCCATCATCATGGACATTGACATCCCCATCCCAGAACCCAAACAGTCACTCTCTGTCATATCAAGTCCATCTGCCCCTGTCAGCCACCCTCTCCCCCCTCGTTTAGGAAAAAATAACCTCTAAGAATGTTCTTTTTTTCTAAGTATGTCTATTTGAGCCCAGATGGGCCCTAAATGAAGCAATACTTTATCTATTTATTTTTTTACAATAGTTAATTGACCAATAAGTTAGGTAAAATGCAATCTTGGAACCGATCGAACAGCCAATATTTCTGGCGTTCTAGTGTAGCCAGCCAGGCTACAAAACTACAAATTTGAGTTGAGAGACTTGTTTCACAAGTAACTAGTTTATGAGCTCATTTTAAACCAATAAAAAGCTAAATCATCGTTGGAAGAAAGCCGCCGGGTTCCCAGGTTGCATTTGGGCCGATGCGTTCCGCATCTTTCGCCCTCCCAATGGACTGTTGTAACAAAAAAGCCTGTTCAAACATGATTGAGCAATACTATTCGGACTACAAAAGGACACTATTTTTCACATAACAAGATATTTAAGATGCATTGCCAAAGAGCAAGTCTTTATATCACACTGAGATGTTAGGTGATTGTTTCATAAATTAAGTGTTGTGAGGTATTTTGTAATAATAATAATAATTGAAGGCCCTTGACCACACGCAGTGCCTTCTAAAACCAATCAGCTGCACCAGTGAAGATGTAGGCGTGTCCTTGTTACGACCCCTCCCTTCCACTAGGGGTCCTGTTTGCTGTTTCTTTGTCTTTCAGGCTGTTCATCGTCAGCTGATGAGCCACATATGATGAGCCGGCTATAAAGACACACTACCTGAACATGGATGGGGTTCGCTCTCTTGCCTGGCTGGCTGCTCTTCTTTGGCTGACTCTGCTACTTAGTTGTTTTGTTTGTTTAAGTTAGTCGTGGTATTCTTTAAATAAATGCCTATTTGTTACGTTTACACTTGTGTGGTCTCCCGTCATGCTGCAGCCTTTGAGCCGGGTTGTAACAGTCCTATTAAAGGAGGAGAAAATTCAGTTTTTATTTTATATCCGTAATGAATTTAGATTATGTTATAGAGATCTGTTTGTCTATTAATGATAATATTCATAGTCTTTTCTTTTAACATATAGTTATTGAAGCACAGACAGCATATTCAAACTGGTTTAAGGCCTTTTATTCCACATGGAACCACTAGAGGGTGCCCACGCATGAAATACTGTCTTCACCTTTCTCTTCATGGGACACACAAAAACATATTAGGACACTGTAAAGTTAGATTGTTACAAGGTTCTTAAATGGTCTAAACTAGAATATGGCTTGAGCATATTTCTAATAAATGACTTTTTCGGCACAGAAACCAATATTTTACTTCTTAATATTAGACGTACACATTCACATCTTACATTTACATATGCACTGTAATCTTTAAGCAGGGGCCTTAGGCAATCAACAGAAACCAATATTTGGTGATTTCAGCCTTTTTTTTAACTTGTACTTATTTACATATCTGGAGATAACATCTTATTTTAAGTGGGAACTTAGGCCATGCACTGTGTCAGTTGAAAAGTATTGAATTCCTTTAAAGAGCAGCAGACACAGAAATACTTTTTATAATATTTGCTATAAGCGACTGTAATGTCAAATATTAAACAGTTTAGTATAAAATGAATTCTCTCTGTCACATGGGTTTTCTTTGGTCTAGAAACACGGATGTTCCTGGTTCATTTATATTGTTTGGCCAGTGAATCCTTACATATTTTGTGTCTATTATTCAATTCAATTTTATTTTGTATAGCCCAATAACACAAATCACAAATTTGTCTCAGAGGGCTTTGCAATCTGTACAGCATACGACATCGTCTGTTCTTGGTATGCTGGCTGATGCTGGCTCCTCTCTTATTGGGTGGTAGGCTGGGCTGCTCAATAGAGTGTCTTCACAAGTATAGGAGAACAGGGTTTTGTGTGTGTGTGTGTGTGTGTGTGTGTGTGTGTGTGTGTGTGTGTGTGTGTGTGTGTGTGATGGAGAGTTTAAGTAAAGCAAATTAGAAAGGCTTAGCGCTGAACTCAGGTTAGAAGCAGCAGCTGAACTCCACAGCTGGATTAGCGCTGGATTTCCTCGTTCTTCTGCCTAAATGAGTTCCATATGACTCAGGCTCAGAGGATGATGATGATGATTATGATGATGATGATGATGATGATGATGATGATGATGATGATGATGATGATGATGATGATGATGATGACGGTACCTGCACCTTTCACTGGCAGAATTGGAAAATGATGGAGGAAGAGTGTGTAGGGGACTGCATTAGAGCATTGGTGGCACCCTGCGCGAGATCTGGCAAAACCAGTAGCTGCTGTTGGAGTTCCACTTGTAACTTAAAAACAGCCAACCACATCAGCTCATGTCATCCTCTTGAACACTGTGTGTAGGCAGTTCATCAGTTTAATGACCTGAGAGTAGGGATGCCCCCTGAAACTGGAACCGGTCCTAAATTATTAAAACCCAGAGTTATTGATGTGGTCCAAAGTTAACGGTTCTGCTATCGGTACTTTAAAAATTACGGAGTGAGACGTCCTCGTCTCAATCCTCCTCTCTCTGTCTCTTTGTCTTTGTGCTTTACTCTGACACCCCTAACCCCTAACCATAACCCTCAAGAAAGACTATTTGTTTACATACAAGAATAATAAAGCAATGTCAATTCTCTTCTTAATTGTATTTCTTTCTCACAAAATAATAAAAAAGCATCAATAAGAGTAACGATAAGGAACCGGACCGATGAGCAGTATCGAATAAGAGTACTAGTATCGATAAAATACGGTACACATATTACCTCAGAGGAGAACACATTTTTTGGAGAGAACTGTTCAATATTATAGTTATTCATATAGTTACTCTTATCGTCTCAACATACAGGTAAAAAGGTAACATGGAATTTGTTTGTAAGAAATAGGGTTACAGTGACTAATAAAGGCCGTAAGGTGGCAGTAACGTTTATGGCAGCTTCACAGTTTCCCTCCTATCCAGATAGTCTTCGTCTCAGCGCTCACCCTCCTCTCATAATGGCTGCTGCTCTATCTGAGTCTCACCTCTGGAGAAAGAGCCGCGTCTCCACCCAGCAGCAATGCCGACCTGCAGGAAACGGGGGAACATTTCAGTTGCCTCTGATCCACGATTCTCAGTTGAGCCTGAAACTCTGGAGCTCCATACGTGGGGCTCCAACCCACAACAGAATGTGCAAACCCGAATGAACTACAGATGTGTAAAAGCCAGAGGTAAAGCTCAACGTAAATACACATCTGCAGTGACCTTGTTACGAGAGAGAAACAGCCCTGTGCACACCCAGGCACTCCACCAGAGGGCACCACGACAATACGAATGAATAGTTATGGTTTGAGAACTGGTGTTTTCGCCCCACAATAAGGCAAATTGGGGACTTTTTTTAAAGAAATAAATATAAATGTTTTAAAATAAAATTGACAAAGACACCGACTGAGTTCTTTTTGTGAACATATTCATGCTGTTCTGGTTTGTGGCAGTTTTTAAACAGAAAAAATACTTTGAAGATAAAACTAAATACAGCAGAGGGCCATGATCCCACAAAAATAATCTGGAAATGTAAAATGTATAGTCAAAAAAAGGACACTTAGATTCCACGGAGTTTCACCAAACCCACGTGCAACTTCAGGAGATTGCGCAACACAACCAACTTGTCTTCTCCCTTCAAATAAACAGTTAAAACAAATGTAAAACCTGTAACCGTTTCTTTAGCAACAAAGTGAAATAACACAGTGTTGGCTTTACGCATGCTAGTGTTAGCCTAGCATGCAACTGAGAACACAGGGGTCGACGACTGGCGCCTAAAATGACAGAAAACGTCCTTTGTGGTGTTTGGACAGGGATATTTTACAAGACGTGTGTATTTACCTACTAATAATACGGCACGGATAACGACAAAACAAAATTAGATTGTAGTCTCAATTTGCTACATATGAAAGAAAAAAAGAAAAACTATATTATGTATGGAGGGTGGAGGATCAGTTATGTAGTCTCACAGCAGAGGAAAGAAGCTGTTTTGAAGTCTGGTGGCTCTGCAGCGACTGTGGCTCCTTCAATCAGAGGATCAGTGGTTCGATCCCCACCTCTGCTTGTCCACGTCGCTGTGTCCTTGGGTAAGACTTAAGACTTAACCCCAAGTTGCTCCGGTAGCTGTGCCTACGATGTGTGAATGTTGTATGAATGTGAGATAGATCCTGATGGGCAGGTGTCACCTTGCACTGTCATTGGTGTGAATGATGACATGTGGTGATAGGACACTTTGAGTGGTTAGAAGAATAGAAAAGGGCTTTACTAGTAGTCCCTTTACTTCTGTATCTCTTTCCAGACGGCAGCAGGGTGAACGAGTTGTGGCTGGATGGTTAGGTTTTGTCTTTTAATATCCCTTTGAGCTCTTCTCAGGCTCCTCTTCTCACCAATGTCACTGATGCTCAGTAGATGGGTGCCAATGAAGTTCTGGTTTTAATCACCCGCTGTAGAGCCCTCCTGTCCTGTACTGTGCACATCCCATGCCAGTTTGTAATGTTTGCAGTTAGGATGCTTTTTATTGCTCCTCTGTTAAAGTCTACGAGAACTTGGCACGGGAAATGTGCCTTTTTAAGCTTCCTCAAGAAATACAGCCCAAAATGTTGCGGTTTGAAACAGAATACAGTCTTGTCAATGAAAACATTGCCACGTTTTTGTCAACTCTTACACATAAAAAATAAAACTTTTAAACTTGCCTTCACTGGGCATGAATGCTCCAGATCAACTAAACACATTTTTTCCATATCACCTCATACACCCTTAACTTTTAAAAACACAAAACAAGGAGAACATCCGGTGCTTTCTTCACCAGGATGGACGTGTGTGACGACCATGCCAAGTCGTTTGTGAAGCTGATTCCCAGGAACTTAAAGCTGCTAAATTGCTCCGCCTCAGCTCCATTGATGTAGACAGGGGTGTGCGTCTTCGCCTCCTTTTTTCTAAAATCAACAATCAGCTCCTTGGTTTTACTGACGCTGAGCAGCAGGTCGTTCTCTGAGCACCATTCTGCAAGGTTGTTGATGACGCTAGTGTCATCCGCAAACTTCACAACAGAGTTCTCTTCATGTTTGGGGTAGCGGCCTCGGGTGTACAGCGTGAACAGGAGGGGGCTGAGCACACAGCCCTGGGGGGCTGAGCACACAGCCCTGGGGGGCTAGCGGCCTACTTACAATCTGCTTTACACTTTACTGAGACTTAAACAGCGTTACACACAAAAAAAAGATAACATCAAAGAACACATGCATTGCCATTTAATCAACTCCGAGAACTATACCCAACCGAAGTGGAAAATGACATCTGAATAGATTCACCACCTACATAAATGTATTTACAATCTTAAAATCTTAAAATCAACCCCCGCTGTCTGTGGATGCTCGTTCAGAACGTCACTGTACAAAGACGGCTGCAGTCCCTAAATGGTCTTTGACTTGACTCAAATCCCATCATCGCATTACATTTGCGACAACCACAGTTGTGAGCTGCGTAACCAATGGTGAGGAGTCTGCATACAGAGATGAGGTGAGGCAGCTGACAACTGGGACATCAACGGCTCTGCAGTAAAGAACTGTGGGTTGATCTCACAAATACACACACTCCGGTTCCAAAGCCCAGTCCCCAGAGACACAGCTACTGCAGCCCTCAGGAAGAGTCCTGAGTAAGTTGCATTGCCGTTGGCAGGGCAACTGTAACACCTGTGACTGTAAAACCCTACAGCAAAGGGAAAACAGCAGAAAATATCATTGCTGCTTTCTATTCAGTACATTTAAAAAAAACTGATAACCCACTTTTACCACTAAAAGTTTTTACTTTTACTTTTACTTTACTAGCAAAGGTAAAAAATGACCATCCATCTCAAACATGTCGTCCAATTGTCAACTTGTCCTGTACACACAGTTATTAATTCATTGGGAACAAAGTCTGTATGGTATTAAGCCCTTTAAACATTAATCAATAGCAGTGACAACACTTGTAGATACCAACAATTACTTTCTGACTAGTTAGAATTCCAACATATCCATAATGTAATTTTGCCTGGTCGCAATTCTAATTAAATATAAGTACAATTCCTTTCTCACCAGTCTTCAATCTTAATTCTTGGTGTTAACAATTAATTTCTTACTAGCGGACATGTTCACTGTCAAAAATGTAACTTAAACACAACTAGTCGACGTTTACCATTGACTATTCAGACTCAAAAACAGATTTTGAAGTTTTTGAATTCCAAGTTGACATATCCATAATGTAGTTTTGACTAGTTGCAACTCTCATTAATGATAACCACGAATCAATTCTCACTCGTCAAAATATTGATTGTTGATATTAACAATTCAATTGTCACAAGTGGAAATGTCAATTGTTGATATCTGTAATGGGAATGTACATTTACACGAGCCACAACCTTTTTTCAGCATGTGGAAATTGAATTGTAGATATCTGTCATTCTTACTACTGAAAATTACTGATATGTGGTCTAAATATAATTTCTACATGTGATAACATATCTGTAACATGTCAAAATTGTTTTACAAATATCTTAAATTAGCACAAATGATTAAATGTAATTAAATTAGTCTTCACGACATTTTGACAAGTCGAAATGTCTTGAAGACTAAATTGCCATGTGTCGCCTATCCCTACTGATTAAATGTTGCCTTAACAACTGTGTTGATGTAATCCAATACAACTGCCCTTCATTAATAAAACCGGTCTGACATTTATAATGTTTTGATTGCCAGTGTTGATTCAACAGTGTGGTTGTTTTGGAGGCTGTAGTGTGTGGTCCCGTTGAATTGCATGCTATTTAGAGGGGTTTAAAAACTGGTACCTCAGAGTTTATTGCAGGAATGTACAGTACTCCCATCCAAAACAACAACAACAACATCAACAACAACAGTTCTACCTCCACTTGTCGAGAGCCCTCGGATTGAAAAGTCCGCAGTGAGTCCTGGGCTAAGATTTTCCTTCAGCAGCCAGAGCAATGTTCATCCATCAACGCTGACAGCCACGCAGAAAGTGATAGCCACACTATTACAGCCAATGCAAATAAATGGACTGATTACACTCTTATGAAAGCTGCCTTCAGGAGCGCGAGGAACATTTTTTCCTCCGGTTACTATCCAGCTCATACAGCCGAAACCGCATGATTAACACAACTTTAAAGTGCTGGTCAAATGTCCTGTGAAGACAGACAGTGACTGATTTCAGAACAGTGATAAAGTAACATGTTTTATTGTCACTCATGCATTTGATGTATTATATTCTAGTGTACGGTTACATTGTTGAATAGTTCTGTTTTACTTTTTAAGACAAAGTGATAATTGGTCAAATGTCTGTGCTCATATAAGATAAATAAATACAACTTTTCATATGCTCCTCAAGAATTTGGTTGAGCACATTTTTAGCTGTGATATCTTGTTGAAAAATTAGTTATTCATACTCAATCTGTTTGAGCGATCTCTCGCATTCGGTTGGAGTTTCTTAGGCCAAAACAAATTCCCAGAGTGCACTGCAGTTTTCAGAAAACTGACCTTTGATACTTGAACTCCTTCACTTGGGGCAGTAATTCACTCCCAACCTGGAGGGAGCAATCCAATGTTATCTGGCAGAGAACCGAGGCCTCAGACTTGGAGGTGCTGCGACACGCCCCGGTGCATGATGGGTCTCTAATGGCCAAGGTCTGATAAAGCCCACGGAACCACATCATCTGCAAAGAGCAGATTAGCGATTCTGAGATCCCCAAAACCGGACGATCTCCTTCCCCTGGCTGCATCTTGAGATCCAGTCCCTGAAGATCACAAACAGAATCGGTGATTAGGGACAACCATGGCGGAGAACAACACACGATGAAAATGTGCTTGACTTCCTTAATATGAACAAAGGTCTCAATCTGGTTATATCAGGACCAAGCTCCCATGACCTCTCAAAGAACCTTGCAAGGGTGAAGAGTTGGTTCTTGGCCAGAAGGGAATCGGCACCACTCCTCATGAGTCTCCTTTCAAGTACCCTAGGCTATCCAAGGGAGGATGAGCAGTGTGGTATGGACCAGGCCTGACGGATCGTAAGAACCTCCCTGGCCTCCTGAATTCCTCCAACACCTGGATTTTGGCTTCAGCAACCACCAAAGCTGCGGCCCTTCTGGCCTATCAGTACCTACAGTGGGGATCAGTTGACAGCCCTGCTCCTCTCTTCACCCGAATGTCCACGACGTCTGGCTGCAGATCTGATGATACAACCGCAAAGTCGATCGTTGACCTTTGAACTGAAGTGTTGTGGTTCCAGGTAAACTTACGAATCAACTTGTGCTCTAACGTGGTGTTTGTTATGGCTGATCCGTGACACGGCATTCCAACAGCAAAGCACCAGTCTGGTTGAGATCGAATATGCCGAGAAGTCATATGCCACATCCCTAGAACCAGTTGGGTCAGCACGGCATACAGGTCCCCGCCCCAACCAAGTCCCAACCCAGTGCCTATCACCGTGGGTGGTGGCTCATGTTTTTGAGCTGTATTTTCTTACCATTTAATAGAAATGCCTGAATTATAGTAACATATAATATGATACAATATTATTATTATATAATAAGTAACACATGATCCCGGCGGTCCAAACGCCACCAAACTGCCGCAAGGAGGAGAGGGAGGAGAGCCGAGATGAAGCTAAGCTACGCTAGGCTTAGACCTAAGGCTACTCCACTACCCAGCATGCTCCTGGCTGTCTGATGCCCAGCCGCAGAAAAATAAGATCACAGAGACCTGGCTCCATCGTTCATCCCGGATCAAGCTGCACTTGGTGGGCGGACAGCAGGACTCCGGTGGGACGAGAGGAGGTGGACTCTGTGTTTGCATCATGATGCTCGGTGCTCAAACACAGTCAAAGTTCATGGACAATGTTTTCCCTCATGTCGAACTCTTAATGTGGAGATATCGGCCATATTATCTGCCCAGATAATTGTTTTTGTTGCTGCAGTTTTATATTTCAAATTTTAAAGAAAATGCACTACAGGAGTGTACCACTGTTTTTGTTTTGTCTGTCATGTGTTGAAAATGGGCTACAACTGAATTCCGTTGTGCATCCCTGTGTTGCACAAGGACAATAAATTATCCTTGAATCCTTGAATTAGTGAACACAGAGGTTATGGGAGCATCACACAAGTTAGAATATTATTCAGTTAAAAAACATTTTGTATTTGTATTTTTTTTTTTTTACTTGTATGAATTTTTGTTCTAAATATGTCTGTAAAGAGTAGCCTAAAGCCATTGGGTAAAGTGTGTAGCCAAGTTTGTAGTTCTTACACACTGTCTCTTGCACACACAGGCGCACCCATAGAGAGAGAGGGAGAGAGAGAGAGAGAGAGAGAGAGAGAGAGAGAGAATTGGCAGACAGACAGACAGACAGACTCAGAGGTGGTCTGAGGGGCTTTCAGACCCGTTCACTTCGCAGTCTTCTGTTGCTCTGTTCTCTACGTCGGCTTTCAACTCGCGCATCTAATAACTTCAGTTAGTGTTCAATCGGTTGTTCCCCTTCTTCGGCGCACGAGACTTGATATGCGCGATGTCCGGGTGGGGAGGGCTGTGGGAGGGGGACCGCGGAGCAGGAACCCTCTGGAGTCTGGACATCTGGGTGGATGAATAGACGGGCAGAAAACTGACAGCTCAACCGGGAAAACACCGTGGAAACGGGACGTGGCGTTCGGCGCAACTTTGCCCGCCGTTGAACAGGTGAAGCTCGGGGGGAACGAAGCGTCACCGGGGGATGGTTCCGACGCGTGCAGCTCCTCTCTGGGCGTCGGGGTGCGTTGAGCGGCGGATGGGATAAACGAGACCGCGAAGTCCGGTCTGTTCTCCGTCATTTGAAAGTTGTGCCTAACCGGAGTCTGGACATTGGGGATGCTTCGGGAGCGCGTCCCCGCCTCTCGGTTACAGTGACGGTATTTGTCCCACGGGTCTATGGGGAAAGACTTACTTTTATGCGACAATCATTTATGTGAAACTTCCAGAGAAGATGAAGGAAAAGTGCAAGAACGCGGCGAAGACGCGGCGGGAGAAAGAGAACGGGGAGTTTTACGAGCTGGCCAAGCTGCTGCCTCTGCCGGCGGCCATCACCTCCCAGCTTGACAAGGCCTCCATCATCCGACTGACCAGCAGCTACCTCAAGATGAGGGCAGTCTTCCCCGACGGTAGGAACAGCCCGAGAGCCAGAGAGCCGCCCGCAGAGGGACCGCCATCATTAACACATAGTCCCTGCTATATATGGAATGTCACATTCTGAGGACCGAAAAGGAAAAAGAGGAACGAGCATATTATAGTGACATATTTAAATGTTGGCATATTTAATTGATTTATAATAGGATAGTCAATTCATAGCCGTTCTGTGTGTGAGAAAGCACGAGACATCCATTCAAATCAAATTGAAATAAGAAAAGTAGCTCTGCAGTTTTTATTGCACATGCTTTATTCCATTATATATTGCAAATATATGACTAAATATATTTCAATATGTAGAAAATATAGGTGTTGCGTTGTGTATTTTGTATGTGTAAGGTGAGGAATAAGGAATTTGGTAAGAAGGACAAACGTGCGGGAGTTCTGTGTCCTGTAAACATCCAACTAATGAAGAGGAGTTTTTTTTCTCTTAAATTGTCTGTACGAGAAGGAAAAAATCGAAATGTGCACTATGGGAAGAAATAGATCCATACACTCCTTTTGGTTGGCTGTTTAATAAGACGTCCTCTGTAACGTGTAATTTTATTAATTTACTAATGCTTTATATTTCAAAAGTGAGACGACCATTTATCAACGAAAATAACTGCATTTCTACTATATATTTAATATAAACCAGCCGAAGGTATTTTCACAACCAGGTAACCTAAATGTCGTTCTTGTAAATAGATTCTATATAAAGCCAAAAGTTGTAAACCATAATGGGGGCCTGTATTTTTTTTTAAATATTTTTTACAGTTTTAAAAAACGCCGACTTCCTAATTATTTAAATACACTTTTTAAAAGGCCTGGTCACTTTTATCAGAGCGCTTTCTAGGCCCATTACTTGTAGGAGCCCTTTTTTGTTGAGAATTTTGGGTGAAAGCTATAATATTATGATAATAATATTAATAGTTTGATTTTTTTATTGATATTATTTATTATCGGGCCTACTTTTACGTGACGTATCAGATGCAGTTATCCTAGCAGTAAAAGGAAAAAAGGAGAAGAAAAAAAGAAAAAAAGTGAGAGTTTGCTCCTTCGCTCAATCATCATCTCCGGGGTGTTAAACCAATTTCGTTAATTAGGGTGTCATCGAAGTGTTGAGGTTGTTTTCCCTCTCTGATTAAAAGCCGATGTCTCGTTTAACCGCCTCACTCATTCATCAAGGTGAATTATTTCATTAGGCCGCATGCAGCTCCGCCGGGGCGGGTTAGAGGGCAGGCAAACAGAGCCCTTCCTCTCTGTCATCACTCATAAAGTCAGAGTGAACACACGGCCCTCTGTGGCCGGGCCACCCGTCCAGAGTCCGGCGGAGCCGCCGTCGCGACCGCTTTGTCCGGGACGCAGTGAACGCCTCAGCGGCAACAGGCCCGCGGCGGCGCTCACCCCGTTAAACTCATAAAGCCCACGGTGCGTTTAAAGAAATTCACAATGTCCCGGAGCCATCTGTGCTGGATTATATTTGTGGCCCCGTAATCCCGATAAAGCTCCGTAATGCAGAGCCGCGGGACACGGGGAAGTCTGTAAAACAAACTCTGGGTTATCCAGAGGCGCGTGGAAGCTCTTAATGTGACGCTTTTATGACTTCACCATCTGTTTTAATGCTCAGAAGAAGAAGAAGAAGAAGAAGAAGAAGAAGAAGAAGAAGAAGAGTAGACCTAGTTATCTTGTCAATGTAAATATAGACAGACAGGATCAGACACGAGTCACCTTTTTTTTCTTTTCTCGATGATCTCCGGCTGCAATATTATTACATAATTGAATTCTGAAGTGGAAAATAAACGTGATAATAACTCGCAAAAATGTAGCTTTTATTAATTTGGATACTTTTGAACGCAGCACAGCGGAAAAGCGGATCCATCCGCCTGAAGCACAGAAGCCTGGTTGTTGTATGATAGCTTTACCTCGGCTTCTCAAACATTTCCATTACTATTTTTATTCACATTGTCTCACAAATTAAAAACCAAACAAGCAAACTGCACGGGCCTAATAACACAATATTAAGCGTGGACATGCACACCGAACGGTGACCATTTGAACGTGTGCGGCTTCGTCTTTGCATATTTCTTTGCATATAATTCCGCATTTCATTTTATTTTATGTTGGTATTAATATTTAGGCTTTTTTTATTTTGGTATGGTTGTTAGTTGTTAGTTATTATGGGAAGAAGAACATCAGGAATCCAGCAAGGTCACAAAAGATATGGGACGGTTTTAACTCCCATATGTTTATATGAAGCTTCTGATATTTAGATAAGTTTATTTGGATTTACACTAAATTATTAATTTGTGTGTAGAAGTTTAACACTTATTTTTTCAATACACAGCAATGATATATTGTTGAAGAGAGCTTATAATTCAGTAACAAAAAAGTAGGTGTTTTTATTCTCAAAAGAGATAAATAAATACATGTATGTCATAATTCTGCATTATGTAATTCTCAGAGATGAAAATCAAAGTAATAACTCGAACACATGTTTTAGTACAATTTAGAGGCACTGGTGCTTTAGTTGAGTATTTTCATTTGAAACATTTTAGATATAAATATATATCTTGCATCAAAAAAATATGTATACATATTTATACTTTTCAGTGTACTGTCACTTATGACGCCCGTTTCTAGTTTTGAAATAGAAAATACGTGCATGTTGAGCTTCCATGTCCTTTTCCTTTGCAAACGTAGATATTCAGCGTTTTGCATTCAGTATTTCCCCTTCTCCGTCAGTGCCAATATTCCAGCCGCTCAGCTATGAAATTATAAATGATGTGAAAAGCAGAATTGATGCATGGCAGCTCTGCAGCTCTGTCAGGCTTTCAGCAAAACTTTCAGCAAAACTTTCTGCAGGAAACGATTCTGTAGAAATGAAATACATGCATGTCAATGGAGGCTTTCAAAAGACTAATGCGGGGCATTATTTATTCTAGATGTGTGCAAATGTTGTTTATTTAGCTTTTAAAGAAGTTCATTCTTTGTCTAGAATAAATCGATAATATTGCACTATTTGATATGTTAGCAGTTGAACAATATACTCCTCCACACATTTATTTTGGAGCCCTTTCACTGTCATCAGTGTATTTAATGTGTTTATTTGGGTTATCAGTGTGAGAGGGACACTCTGATTGGAATCTGTGACGTTGTGGGTCGGCCTCCACCCGATGAAAACAAAATGTTTGTACCACTGAGAGGTGGAGCGTAACACCTTGTCCAGATCTCAAAAGCATCGCCGACAGGGTGCATTCCAAAAAGAATAAGCAATGAGAAGTAGCCGGGGTCGTGATACATCACATGGTTGACCCTCCTGAGCTTGAGGACAGCTGGGCATTTGATTTTGTGTGAAGCAGCACAGCAGACACTGGGGTCTCTGAATGCCGGCCTGGATTATGAAAAAAAAAAGAAAAAAGGAGAGATTCAATTTGAAGTGTCAGGCACTTAACATTTCAGTCCTTCCTGATGAGGTGATGACAGAAACCTCTGCTTCCTCCAATGTGCTCCTTGTCTCGAGCTGTTCATACACATAACTTAATACAGAATATTATTTTTAGAGTCAGTTCTCGTCAAATACAGACGCTTTGTCACGTCTGATACCGACGCACAAGGCAACATTGTTATGCGTGTGATCGTAGTGAGAGTAGTGAGTGTATAACCCAGGACGGGAGGGAGTGGAGGTGGATGGGTCAAATAAACACTGGACTTTCTAACAGCAGAGCAGTGTTGGAGACTGGTGATTATGTCCCAGAGTTAGTTTAGTGATGTTTGGGATGTGTTTTCCTATACTTATGTTATGTTGTTTACTTTTTACTTACCCATTTAAAGCCCAAACATGATGTTTTTCCTAAATCTAACTAAATGGTTTTGTTCCGGAAACCCAAAGCAAGTGTTTTTGATTGGATTCGCAGTGTTGACCATGTGTTTACTGCCACCGTAGGGGAGCTTCATTAGAAAGTGACGCCAAGGAGTCTGACCAAGCCTCAGTATGTAACCAGTTGGAATTAGAACATGTTGTATTTTTACCTCAGCCTGAAGCACAGAGTGGAAAAGTGTCCCAAGAAATGGAATCTCACGTCTCAGTTCTGTGTCCCTAAGCAAGACACACTCGTGCTCTTCTCCAGGTCTAGACGAAGAAGTAAGGATAAGGATCATGGAGATGCACAGGAAGTAGAAGTAGTGCTTGAAATAATAACTTCACACAACTAACACAAATACAACACACTTTCAATGAGCGAGACTACAATCTGTTGTTCCCCAAAATGTAAAATAAGTGTTCTCGCCCTCTCGTGTCCACTCTTGTGCAAGATTGATGGCAAATCTGGAAATGGGCCAAAAAGGTTGTTGGTGGCTATCTAATCTCTAGAAACAGATTCTGCATTCATATGCAGACGAAGCGTTTTGCTTTCCGTCTGTAGTCCCGTGTAGTATTGATCACGTTTGAGCGGGCTTTGGCTGCATGCAGGTAAACGGTCCGTGTGGAGAGACAAAAGAGGAGGAACGCATCGGCCCAAATAAAATCTGGGAACCCACCGGCTATCGTCTGATGAAGATTTTGCTTTTTATTGGTTTAAAATTAGCTTGTAAACTGGCTACTCGCGAATCAATCCGGTTGTACAAGTCGTCCCTCAACTCCAACTCTGGTCTTGTATCTTAAGCTGCTAATTGGACTGTAAAGCGCACTAAAAATTAAGTCTTGGCCCTGATATCTGCTGGCTAGACCAAAGGCTTTACCGTCGTCAGACCAATAGCCAATGGGTTCAGAGATTGGTGGCTGGCTAACCTGACCAATAGCCAATGGGTTCAGAGATTGGTGGCTGGCTAACCTGACCAATAGCCAATGGGTTCAGAGACTGGTGGCTGGCTAACCTCTCTGTCAGCAAGCCCGCCCAATGTAGTATTGTTGTGGGTTGAAGAGGAGTACCAATAGTTTTTGTTTCTTTTGTCCAGGTTTAGAGATATCTGCCCCCAACCCAATACAATGGAGGTGAATGGAAATTAATTTTTGTAGTACTTGAACAAGACTGCCTCCAGCCATGCTAGCAGCTCTGTTCGGCTGTACAAAAGCACAGCAGCACTTTGAACTAAATGCCAATAGCAGCGTGCTAACATGCTTACAACGATGGTGCTACCATGCTAATGCTAACTTGGGCAAATGTTTACCATGTTACCATGTGTTCATCAGCAATACAGTCAATGTAGTTACAGCTGAGGCTGATAAGGCTGTCATTAGTTTGGTGGGCACTTTCTGGTTTGAGTCATAAAACAAAGTGTTAGACAAAGCAAAGTTATTGATGGAGGAAGATGAAAAGTGAAGGGTTTGCCAATGTTAGAATTCCTGAAGGGGACATGAATGTGTGTGCCAAATGTCACGCAAATCCATTCTGAATTTCTTAAGACATGGGAAACTCAAAACCATAAATTAACCTCATGGTGGCGCTAGAGGAACAGTCAGGGTTCATCGCCACATTTATACTAAAACAGTCCGGCTCAGTTAGTTACACATTAGAACGGTTATTTTATCTTTTCCATGAGCAAAAGTCGTAGATGGTACCAAAACAACCACTCCATTCTTATTACCACCTCGGTTGAGGTTCTTAGGGAGCTGAGCCGATACTTGAAGGTGGAGTTAAAAAACTGCCGACCATTGATTGGTCAGAGAGAATCGTCTCTATATAGCAGAACACGTGTCATCTGTTAAACCCGCCATTTATAAATAGCAACGCTACCGTTAATAGCATTCCTGTGTTCTGTTGCTAATGCAATTACTTTCACTCGCCATCGCTACGGCGATCAGCTGAGAATCCCGCCTACACTGAGGGGGAACTATCTGCAGTGGAAACGCAGCATAGTCGAGTCGAGCCGTACCATGCAGTGTAAACCCAGCTAAAGTCAAGAGGATTCATCCCCTGGGAACCACGATTGTCCCGACAACATTTAGTGCCAATCCATCCGATAGATGTTGAGATACAAAAACTGCAATTGTACCTTTACCTCACATAGCAGATGTCGGCCTTCAGCCTCTGGAGAGGCCATTAGAACAGTGAACCAGGCGAGATAGAGGACAGCAGAGCCTGTACAGTGTACAGACATCAATAAGAGTCGTGTGAGGTGACGGGCAACCAAATCTCTACCACGGAGGTGGGTGACTTTAAAGTTAGTGTTGTCGCTTGAAATATACGACATTAGCATGACCCATAGTGTCACAATGGCCACATTTGCGGGTTGAATTATACCAGCATTTGTCTGAATTAGTAACTGTGTTCAATTTTGCTGCTTAGAAGAGTGTGCAGGCGGACTGCTCTACCAGCGGCCTCGCTGACATATCGTTTATTGAATCGGTTTGCTGTTTTGCATGTTTATTTGCTCACAGCGCTGGTTATAGGAATCAGAGACATAACTAGATTAGCCTATACTTATGTTCTATTCGCTCTGCATGTGATCAACACTCATCGGATCATAACCGGGATACTGAGCATGCACTTGCATGCAAGTCATGTAGTCATGTCGTTAATCCGTTGAAGAGAAGAGAAAATGGGGAGATTTGTAATGATGTAATGATGATTTTCAATTTTCAGATGAGCCACATTTCTAAAATGCTGCTAATTCTTAAAAGAAAACGTTTCACATTCGTGCCGTTATTGGAGAAAGTTTGTCAACATCCCGCCCAGACCGTCTTCAACAAAGAATCCAATATCCTCTGGGGACACCGAACACAATTCTGTTTATTATTGTGGCCCAAGTGTACATGTAAATAGCATTAAGATAAATACTATTGGATTGTAACATTTATATGCCAGGTACTAATTAATACCTGCAAATCAGTAGAGAAATGACCGACTGTTTTTGGACACTTCACGGACGGAGAAACCTGAATAAGGTATACGGATAACTTCTTATGTTTCATATCATATCCCTGAAGACTTATAACAGGAACAGCATGCAAACGGGCTCACAAGGCCATGTGTTGTTTATGACACAGACCAGAGGCTGAATAAAGTTGAATTAAATTGAAATATGTATCATGTGCTCTGACGGCACATATTTGGGGTGTTCCCCGAGGACTTAAAGAACACACTCTCTGCTTGCTTGATGACAGATTCTCCTCAAATGGAAAAAGACTGCAGCACCGTGTCAGGAAACACTCCAACAGCTAAAGCAGAGGTGTCTTGGTACTGCCATAATAACAATTCTCGTAATGAAAATAAGATCAGTCAATCTTGTCTTGTATTTCCCCCAATTTTAAAAAAAATGTAATAAAAAAATGTAAATATGTAAATAGTTGTAATATAAAATTCCCAACCTGGTACATCTGCTCTGATATATTCTGTACATATATCAAAATATTTTCCTCCAAGTCCTGGTAGTATCAGAGAGTAACTCTGAACTCTGAGCACAAAACTCTGGAAGTTTAAGGATGCACAAGATGGCGTCATAACTTCTGCCCATTGTCAATGCCAGAACCTTACTGGGTTAGCGTTGTGGAAGTCAACATATCTAGGGTCAAAGTTCAATTAAGATGGATTTCGTTGGTCACAAAATGTAAATGATGTCCTTCATCTGCACAATGTCAAACTTGCGTGTTTGGTGTGAAAGCCCCGTGTCCCCATCTCCCTCAGTATTTGTCTCTTGCATGATAGATGTCAGTCTTTGTCCCCCTGACCGTCTTACCGTGTCTGTCTCTCTCTGTAGGTCTGGGTGATGGATGGGGTCGGTCAACACGGCTCAGTCCTCTGGACAGCATGGCTAAAGAACTGGGCTCCCACCTTCTACAAGTCAGTAGGAAACAACAGACTCTTCCACCCTGCTGTATAGACGACTATGATGTGCTGCTGGAAATGATACCAAATGATATCTCTGTGTGCTAATGTGTGCTGTGCTATTTCAAATGTTGCTGTGCTATGCTATGCTATGCTAAGGTATGCTATGCTATGCTACGTTAGAGTGGGGGTCAGCAAACCTCAGGAAGTAGCCTACCAGCTAAATCTGACTTTACACCAAATTATAAAGGCCCACAATTACATTTTAAATTTGCAACACATCAAGGATGTTGGGCTTCTTTAGTATTCCAGCATACAACAGTCAAATACTGTATTTACAATTAAATGTTGTAAATAATACAGTACGGATAACCAGTGGTGCTTTGGGTTTTTTAGTATCCATTTAAAATATATATATATATATATATGTATATATTTTGTTTTATCAGGAGGTGCTGGCTTTGATTGTAGGCTCATGCATCGATCACAAAGTCCTTTTTACCTAACATTCTGCAACCTGGCCCGGTCCAGCGGCGGTCTCGGTGCCGAGAGCGAGCGCGTCTCGCGCGGTCCGCCGTCGCCTGCACAGCTCAGCGCGCGCGTGTTGCATTATATTTGATTTACTTCACTTTAACTGTTGCAAAAACACGAAACTCTTTTGAAATCACAGGTTTTGCTCGTCTTCCCACGTTAAGCAGCAATTCCGATTATGACATTAATCCCATGAAAACCGAATGAAAAAAATGTAGGGATTCTTATCACATTTTCAATTCTACTTACATTTTATTTGCGGCTTTGTAGTGATATTTAACTGGTGATGGTTATTATATAGATCATTGCGCACTTTTACGCACGGAAACCACGCATGTTCTTCTTCAACGTGTCCAGAAAGGTGAATTCAATTCAGCTCCAGAAGAGACATCATCTGCTCAGCTCCTCCATTCACTTTGAAACTCTTCGGTCCAGGACAGTAAAAAGTTCCCTGTGAAAACTCTCGACAGGAACTGTTATTGCTTCACACCCTGTGCCTACAAAAAATCACTGCCAATGCCACTCATCATAGCCTGTGACATACTTTAAATGTTCATTTTACTAACTATTTTACTCATACTGACACCACTAATCCGTCAAAACTACTTCTGCTAATATAATTAGTAGGCCAAGCGAATTAGTTTGGCCTATGTTTAAAAATACTACAGATATTACCTCTGTCAGCTCTACTGCCCAGAATATTTTGTTTTGCACTCTCCGGCTCTGGCTTCTCCTGTGTTTGCTTATATTAAACACTCATATTTAACCTCCTGTATTTATAATTGTATTTGAGCTCAATACAAAAATTTTTGGGGAACATGTTTCTCGGATAATAATAATAATAATAATAATATTATTATTATAAATTCTACAGTTACTTGTATGAAGGGGACATTTATAACAGCTATGTCACGAGCAACAGAGGCACCAATAAAGAAAATGGATAGTAAAAGGCTTGAACTTGGCCTTTACTCAATAGCATGACATGATTTATGGTCCAGTTGAGTTCTGTTAGTTAATACTCAGTGCTGCCGCTTTTTTAAATAAACGTAGGCACTCATGTGGTTAGAGGCGTCAAGCACAACAGGCCTCCTGAAAAATGTGCAGCTGCTAAGAGGTCTGTGTGGAAGTGGCTGAATAAGAGTTTAGAGTTCTGCTGGGCCTCTAAATTCCTCTGTCCATCGGTATATAGATCGGCGGTGCATTGGACCTAACTTTTGCACATTAATTAATAATAAATTGTTGTTTTACCAATTCATAATTTGCCCCCTCTCAAATATTCTTTCACACGTTGTGCCCTTAAATGCTGCACATGCTATTATATGCAGGCTGCTGGTTTAAATTGCTGACTCTTTTCTTTATTCCAATTTAAGCACTGGATTAAATAAATGATGCTGTTCTTTTTTTAGAGGCACTTGATTCAGACATGGGGGCTATTTGGAGTAATGTAATGCCATTGGATAATATAAGCTATCAGACACATTAGAATTATCAACACATCTGCAAAATGTTAAATGCCAGTCTTTTTTCAATTCAATAGTTCTAAAGAGTGAAGGCTCATAATTTATTCTTTTATTTTATCTATTATTTTTAAACAATGTTCTCTGAAAAATAAGTATTATTTTTTTAAATCTAATTTAAAAAATGTTTTTATAAAGACATCGATGCTTTTCTTCGTTAAAAAGTATTAATAAAGAAGCTTAATACAAGTTAGTCATGGGTAAATAACAAGAAAATGTTCACACTACATAAACTGCTTATATATAATGGCTGAATAAGAACAAATATGGAGGCAGGGCTGGAAACTCTCAGAACAATGGCACCATCCATTCATATATCATATGGGAAAATGTATTGGCACAAATCACTGTAAAAATAGTTAACATTACTAATTTGTGTTTAACAGTAAGTGCTTTGTTACCGCCCCCTCAGACTCTGGATGGCTTCGTGTTTGTCGTTGCCTCTGATGGCAAAATCATGTACATCTCTGAAACGGCATCAGTCCACCTCGGCCTGTCCCAGGTAAGACCCCCTCCTTGACCTCAGCATGATGAAGCATAACAAGAGCATGAGCCACATCACAAGTAATGTGCACACACGCGTGTGGGATGTCTTTCACTTTCTCTGCACGGATTCAATACGTTTCTGTGTTTTGTCTTGGTTGGTTAGTTATAATAGTAACTAAGTAGCTTGTCACTGCACATTTATGAGTGCGTGCTGGATATGTGTGTGCTGCAGGTGGAGCTGACAGGAAACAGCATATTTGAGTACATCCACCCATCAGACCACGATGAGATGACAGCAGTGCTGGCTCTTTGTCAGCCCCCACACCACCACTTCTCCCCAGGTACCCGAAGAGCCTCAATCTCCAGGCTCTCGTGCACATGTCATGAATATCAGCCTTACTGTAAATCGATCTCAGCAGCATAGAGAGCCAGTATTTGAAACAGGCTTGTATTGGAGACATACCTTTGTATGCTCATTGCCTATGTTTCTAAACTAATACATGTGTACCTGTTGTCTTGATGAATTCAGTGTAATGCACATTTCCATCAGTATTACAACAGAGTCATATGGAATTTTCTTTTCTCAAAGCCTCTGTGTTATTTTCATAGTTTTGCGTTCTATTGCGAACAGAAAGAAGAACTTTGAGTTTTTTTTTTTAGATGATTAGTTTGACTGTTAAGTGTCGTGAGCCTGGATTATTGCTTGCATAACCCATTATCTTACTTTACAAACAATATTCCTGGACTAGAAGACAGAGTGAGCGGCCTGTATCTTTAAAATGTGGGTTGGAGGCTATGCTACAGATAGCTTGTAAAGGATCCTGGCCAGTTGGCCACGGTGCTGGAGAAGAGTGTCTGGCTGATAGTCCGATCTCAGACTCCGTCCTTGTCAGAAGCAGCATTGTGCAGCCTTTCATGTGGACATGTGGCTTCCACAACAGATTGTAGGCCTGCATCATTTTGCAGGTTTCCTCTGACAAAAGTGTCTGCCAAATGAATACATGTGTTCGGGTCATGAGGTGTTTCGAGTCGTGTCTACCTATGACATATAGCTTTATGATAGAATTAAGGCTCTATTTTCTGTTGGTGCCTCTTACTAAACAGGAACAGGTTGAAGCTGCTAAGTGAGGTGCATATTTGAATATACTGGTGTGTAAAAAACAAAAAAATCTATATTTTATTTATTTATTTACTGAATTTTAGATCATCTTAGGAGTAAAAAGTGTTACTGGTGACCACAGCACTGGGATGTTGTACTGTAAAACACAATATAACACGCGAGTAATGTCTCTGTAATGTGTGTTTGTATGACAGAGTATGAAATAGAGCGCTCGTTCTTCTTGAGGATGAAGTGTGTTCTGGCTAAACGAAATGCAGGACTTACATGTGGGGGATATAAGGTAGGTGCAGCCACTGGATGGTCATTTACTTTGACACACACACACGATGATTTCATTTATGGCAACATGGGGATCTGGAAGTCATTTCATTTCATGAAGTGATACTTAAACAAGTCATTGGTCATTAGCTGGCTACAAATTTAGGACATCCAGGAATATTCAGCTGCTCCTCAAAAAGACTAAAGCTGCTGTCAGATCTTTGTCCAATTACTTCAATGAATAGAGGCCCTCATAATCATTGCAAGCACACTGTGCAACAGGTGACGGAGCAGCCACGGTCTAGAAAGAAGAGAGAGCACTCCTTAGGGAAGATAGGGTACTGTTGGCTTGTTTGAAACAACCTATTTATAACAAACCAGTAGAGAAGTGGATGCATGAAGGATGTGAAAATATCTGACCCATTGTTTTGTTTATGCTGTTAAATTGAATCAACATCAATATAGGTAATACTACTAGTATATAAATAACAAAGTACTGGCTGTATTTAAACTTATAATTTATATTGTCAAAAGCAATTCAATCTTTCTACTAATCAGTTTCCTCTGGCCACAACACAAAAAGGGTAAAGTGACAGCTGTCTGCAGATGCACAAATGTCCCTCTGCCTTATGAAAGATATTATTTGCTAACACTTTCCAAAACGCTATTAATATCATAGCCCTGTTTTGATGCAAGATTCAGAAAAAAGAGGTTAGAAACTTCATTATTGTTTTCGCCGACTGCAGCTTTGCCTCTGCACTGAGACAGATCAATTCATTCAGCACCAATTGGGTAGTAGCCTTTCCTCTAAAGGAGTAGCGGCTCGACTACTCATGAACTTAACAAACGGCACACAAGAGCCAGCTGGGTAAACAGTTAGAGGGCTACACATGCACACATAGAACTGGAGTTACATCCAAACTGCTATTTCTTTTTGGGCCTCTAACAGGATTTGTTATTTGCATAATACTAAAGGTTAAGGCTGTTAAGGATGAGACACTCCCAGTTGGTGATTATATACCTAGGCTCAGCTCCTGACTAGGCAGAAAAGGTGATCAGACAACAGGGGAAAACCACAAAAACTGTAACAGCCAGCCTGAGCACTGCAGTGGTCCTATGACAACTAAACTGTACAGGTCCTGCACAGGTATGAGCGAGGCATCGCGGTGGAGCATGGCCCATTGTCTAATATACCTTCTAAAAAGATGTGTAAAAACCTGAACTACAAAACCTCGGATCATAGCAGAGACATGACTATTTTGTTTTGGAAGGAACAGCAGAGTTGTAATGGGGCATCTGAGCAACAAAAGTTCAAATAAAAAAGTTAAGTTTGTTCACTTATATTATCATTATTGTGATGGTGGTTGGATAATATGGCAGTAGCTGCACTGTCCACAGAGGAGCAGTAGTTTCATCATGGTAGTTGCATAGTATAGGAACCATTGAGCAAACAGTTCATATCCAAGTCTGCTGTTGAACATAGTGCAGTTTGGTTTAGAAAGTACCAGGATCTTATGTTTGGTACAAACCCTTTCAACTTTTTCTGTCACTCTGAATTCCTTTGAATGTGTAAAAAGTGTAACGGCATCAGTGTCCTGCTGTGGCTTCCCAGGTCATCCACTGCAGCGGTTACCTGAAAGTGCGTCAGTACATGATGGATATGGCGCTGTATGAATCCAGTTATCAGACTGTGGGTCTGGTGGCAGTCGGTCACTCCCTGCCCCCCAGTGGCATCACCGAGATCAAACTCCACAGCAACATGTTCATGTTCCGAGCCAGCCTGGACTTAAAACTAATTTTCCTGGACACAAGGTAGGACGGATGCTTTACTGAGCAAGTGGAAAGAAAGATGAAAGCAATGATATCATGATATGTTGATGGTTCCTGTGTGGGATAAAACATCAATAAAAATGTATTTAAAAAAATAGTTTGTAATTAAAAATACACCCTTTCTACAACACATGCACAAGATAACACATTATAACACTATTGAAATATGTACAGAATATAAATTAGTTTTGTGGACTGCTGTATTGTTAACTGAACATTGTGATGCACTTGAGCACACTGATGTCAAAATCAAGACCCTGACTGTACCCTCTCTCATGTGTGCTGGAGCCAGGGTGGCAGAGCTGACAGGCTATGAGCCTCAGGACCTGATCGAGAAGACTCTCTACCACCACGTCCATGCCTGTGATGTTTTCCATCTACGCTACGCTCACCATTTACGTGAGTCCTCCAAATCCTTAGTAAGACTTGGGTGGGAGAGTATATAGAAGTTAAGTGACAAATCAACAGTGATGAATGAACAGACTTGGAAAACCGGTCAACAACGGTGAAGATGATAGTGTTACCATCAGATGAAGTGAGTGTGACAAAGTACACGGAGATGGAAACAGGCAGCAGTTGCAGTGGACCAGCAGGAACTTGTCGGAGTTTTTGTGCTGATTAACGATCATACCAGCATCACCAAGCTCCCTGGTGTCTTACTCCTCTGAGGCCAACCAGAAACATTGCCGTAGGAGAGCCAGCGTGAGTGTGACACCGGTATGGCATGCCGGCCAAGGAGAGTGACCCTATGGCCCTAGGAGCGGAGGTTAGCTGGCACAAAGAGACAGTTAGTGGTACAGGTACCGGGAGCAGAAAACCCAGCATTTCATCTGGTCCTCTACTGCCCAGGTGATGGCACTGACAAAGCAAGGGAAGGGAAGAATCACTCAAGGTTAGACAGCAGAACTTTCAGACTGGAACTAGTGAGAGAGGGCATCAGGTGTAATGTTTTTGGAACATGGGTGGAAGAAGAGTGAGAAGTTGATGAGGGTTATGAGAGGAGCTGCCACACTGTACTTCCTGATAAATCACCACTAGAAGTTGTCAAAGAGCAGGAAATGCTGTAGCTCATTGTGAGGAAAGGAGTTGGGCAAGTCCAAGACTGCCTCGACTTGGCAGGATCCACGTGGATGCTCCCTGCGTTGACAAAACCCAAGGAATGATCACTCTGAGACAAAAAAACCTCACCTTTCTTGGCCTTGATGGCCTCTTCAGAAGCCTTTGGAGAATGCTTGGACTTTAGGATAGACAAACACACGGGAGGGGCGTTTGTTGAAGCCAAAGTCATGACAAGGTACTCATTGGGTGTGTTACATGCAGTTTTCCATTCATCCCCCTCCCTGATACGCACAAGATGATAGGCATTTCTTAGGTCAAGCTTGGAAAACACGGTAGCCCATTGTAGCAGTTCAAAAGCAGAAGACCTTGAGGGGCTGATATATCGGGCTCTTTCTCTCCTCCGTTTCCGAAGATGACTGTCCATGTGGATGGCGATGGCGATCAGAGACATCTGACCATCTCACTATTATATAAGTCACAATAGAAAGAATGAGAATCCCACTGGTTCGGAATTCAATGGAATAGTCGGAAACCCTTCTACCTCTTTGAACAGACTTTGAGTGGCCTCTCTTCCCGGAGTAGCATGATCGAATACTTTCTTGAGTTCTGTGGTGAATAGCTTCTCTGAGTGGCAGACCAGAGATTCTCTCTCCCATTCGGCAATGGCCCAGTGCCAGGCCCAAACAGTAAACACGGAGATGATGTAGGCCACCCTGGACCACTCAGATGGAAAGGAGGAAGGCTTGAGCTAGAACATAAGGCAGCATTGGGTTAGAAAAGACCAACAAGCCCCTTAAGCTCGAGCTCTTAAATGGGGTTTTGGAGTTGAGAGCCGTGGTTCAGCCGCAGGAGGTGGATGGGCTGTAGTACTAAGTGGAGGAACCGCCACCAGGTCCTGTATCAGTTCACAGATGGATCAGTTCACAGATGGTTTCTAGAACTTGTGGAAATGGCCTGGTATATATACAGTATACTGCAAGACTAATGAAGGAAATGGGGTTACTGCAGGGCTGGAGTGAGTGGCTGGATATAAGTGATAGGAGAGTTATCATATTGCAGGTAAAACAGAGCAGGCAACAAACATACAAGGAGCTGGGGAAGTCGAGACAGACAAAGTAAAGTTGCCTTAACAGAATATGGTAAACATTTGGGAAGACCTGAGGACAAAAAAGGAAATAGGTGCAGCTGGTGCTGCCATCATGGCACTAACTATCTATACCACAACTATAATATTTTATACTTAAAACACAGTTAATTTTGGCTGCATTGCATTGTCGTCTTCTAAAGCAGCTATAATTGATACTTTATGAAAATGAAATGACAATGCAAAAAAGAAATATGACTGATTGTTTAGCTGTCCTACTCATTGCTCTCGTGTCTTTTCAACAGGGAACTGTTTTGAGAGGAAACGTTGTAAAAACCCACCATACATTACCTGCTGAGCACCAAACAGCAGACACATTTAGAGACTAGCCGGTGAACATATTGGTGCATTTAGCAGCTAAAGAGCCAGATATTTCCTCCAGAAGTTGGTAGAGACCAAATCAGAGTTAAAAGAGAATATTGAGAATAACTGTTTGCTATCAAGTTGCCGTTCAAACTATAAAGATAATATGGCAGTGTTTTGTTCACAGCTTATGTATTCTGCCCCCAAGTGGCAAAAAACTGTTATTGCAGGTTTTAAGTTACAGTCCGTTGAGAAATGTTTCTTTTGCTTTTTTTGAATGACTGATACATAATGCTTGTGATAAAAAGAGGCCCTTCCTGTATATGTCTAAGGGGCTGATGTCAGATTTGACCATTTTTCTCTTTGATCCTGATCTATGTGTTTCCTGTAGTACTGGTGAAGGGGCAGGTCACCACTAAGTACTACCGCATGTTATCAAAGCATGGAGGCTGGGTGTGGGTGCAGAGCTACGCCACCATCGTCCACAACAGCCGCTCCTCCAGACCTCACTGTATTGTCAGTGTGAACTACGTCCTCACGTGAGTAAGGGCGCCTTCCCCACGTTTATTCTCCGTGTAAAACCTCCAGTTAAACCAGTACCAAGATACACAGTGCCTGCTTGTTTGCACACAGTGACGTCGAGTGCAAGGAGCTTCAACTATCTGAAGACCAGAGTCGAGCCACGAAGCCGGGTCTCAGTCTTACTTCAGTTCAGGACCACCGCAAACAACTCAGAACCAAAGCAGTCAAGATGAAGACCAAACTTAGAGCCGCTCACTATCCCGAGGTGGGCCTTCCACTTGGCTTACTGAGTAAACAAAAGGTGACTGTTTTCACACAGTTGTGATGGAAAATGTTTTACGCCCCCATCTTAAAGAGAATAATATAATTCTAGGCATGTCATTTAGATCTTAAGGATTCTACTGTGTACTGCTATAAATTGTATTTCTGTTCTTTCAGTAGTTTTGTTTTTGGTTACCTCGTCTATGCTGCTTTGTGTTGTTTATGGATAGCAGCAGGCTGCGAGCGTCTTCCAGCCAGACCGCTCGAGCTGCTCCCCACAGAGGGGGTTGTGGAAGGAGAGATCCCCATACCCACTGACCTCCTGCAGGGAAAGGAGCTCCAGCTTGAGCCCTGAAGCAGGCCAGGTGTCCTGCGGCCCCACATACAACCTGACCCTGCACTACCCTTACAATCACCGGCATCTGGATGCTCAGAGCCAGCTTCCGAGCTCAGGTCCGTCCCCCCAGCTGGCTCAGCAGATCATCGGCTCCCTGCACACCAGAGGGTCTGCCGGTTGGAACATCAGCAGCCCCCCAGCACCAAATAAGTACACAGGTACACTCTTTATGTAACACAGTTCAGTTACCTCAATTAAGCCGCATTAAAAGGTAATTGGACATTCTGTACACGTGT
This sequence comes from Ophiodon elongatus, assembly GCA_016806645.1. NCBI lineage: Eukaryota > Metazoa > Chordata > Actinopteri > Perciformes > Hexagrammidae > Ophiodon > Ophiodon elongatus. The sequence continues at coordinate 466,696 of JACSYO010001904.1, forward strand.
TTCCTGCATTTGATCCTGTTGCTGCCCCTCCTCTCTCTCAGCAGAAGTTCTGGCGTAATTTCAGCTTCTGAATATTGTTTACTTCATCAGGCCCAGTGCTGCCAGCTGACCGCAGGCATGAGATCTACCATGATTGTTCCAGCAGGGCAAACCCACAATCCACCAGCCGGCTGAAGGAAGAACCCTACGAACATTACACGCTTGTCCACGGCGAGCTGCCTGAGGTTTGTCCACACCCCCGTCCTCACGCCGCCAAGGACGGTAAGCGTTTGGGCCAGGAGGTCCGACATAACACGAGAGGTGCTGAGGGACCTCGAGGTGACCGGCCCCTCGCCTGCCCTTTGCTCAGCGGCCTGGTACTGGGTAAAGCTGAGCAGGGTGGCTCGCTGCATGGCGCGGGCCAGCCTCTCCCTGTGCAGATGGCGCTGGATCAGAGGAGGCGGCTGTGCATGATGGAGGCTCCCTACAGCCACCCGGCCGCAGCATATCCACAACCTGCCGACGGCCTCCAGCAGCACGGAGCTGCCGCGGAGCTGCAGCCCAGGTCTGCTGAGGAGGACAGGAGAATGTTCATCGGTATGGGAGTCGGGGTCGGACTTCCAGCCCAAGCCCCGTACGTGTCTTTGAACTTTCACAAGGTCCTGGGCAAACACGGTTCCATTAAGGCCCCCGCTTTTACCACACTGAGCCACATCACAGACGGCCACAGCTACCACGGCAAAGAGACGGCCTCTTACAGCTGTAACAGCCAGAGCCCCAGCTCCAGCTCGTCGCCTGAGAGCCACAGAGAGGTCCCGCATTACATCGGCACATCCGTCATCATCACGAATGAGAGGTGACCCAGGACAGAAGCTCAGGAGACTCTGAGTGCTTCAAAGACTCCAGCCAGGGTCTTTTCTCTTCGATGCGTCCCTTTTGCACTCCTGCAGGATAGTTTGTCACACAATAGGACATTACAGCTGTGAGCTTTTTTTTTTCACCCATGTTGTCCGTCATATAAAATGCGTTCTATAGAATATATATGCAATACAGCTTTCGCAGGAATTTTTTATTATTAACTTTTACTTTTTTTATTATTAATATTAAACCCAAACCCAAACTTAGGGCCTAAACGTTATACATGACTTCAACCTGATTTTGTTCTCAAAGAATCGTTTAATTTACACATTTCATTTCAACACAATTCACACACAACCCATCTATATTTAAATGTGAGTATCAGCCATGTTTGAAGTTTTGGATTTCATATATGCCAAGCATACATCAATAAAATCTCAAAATCTTGATACATTTTTGAAAATGAAAGAGCCATGTCATTTTTTTGGGAAACAATAGCTAACAGATTTGCAACTCCTGCACTAGAACCAGTGTAGCACAACTATGTGTAAATGATGCAGCAACAAGCCTTCGGTGCAGCAGCTCTTGAAATGAAAATCTAATTTTATTTAACAGGAAATCATTAATTCAGTCTTTAATTGCACTATTTATTCTACGTTATATATTTATTGCATAACTTCACTTATCAGCGATTTCCACACACAAATTATGGTGCAATAGAGTGGGCAGGAGAGGGAGTGTTTAGCATGATGTAAGCTAGTAGCCCCCGAGGCTGAAGCATTCATTACACTCAACTCTGTGACAGACGGTGGCATTTGGATATTGGAATTGGTGTCATGGAAACATGTCTGTAGACAATAAAATAAAGGTTATTTTAAAGGAAAACTATGGATTATTGCAATTTGGGTTTTATTTCCATAGCTCTGGTCATGGGTTATGGCTGTTGGTTATGATGTCACTGCACTCGGACACGGTGACATCACCAGGGGCGTAAATACGGACAGTGCAGGCAGGGCGGTTGCAATGGGGCACATAGGGTAGGGTGGGGTGGGGTGGGGTGGGTGGGGTGGGGGCAGCAAACCCTGCATGTTCAGTAAAGAACAGCTTTAATCAGATTCACAGTATATTGTCGTTTTCATAATTACGTCAAAAACTGCTGACAAAAATAAATAAATAAATGAATTTCCAAGCTTAAACACTTTATTTATAAACACAAACAATGTATTGTCATGTTTGAGCAGCTCGTCCATTTCCTCTCAGCTTTGCTTTGGACAATATTATACATTAATAGCACAGTCAAAAATCTAGTGTTTAGCATGCACTCCGACTTTTTAAAAGTATACTTTTTGTCAGTGTGAGCACAATACAGAGTCAAAACCTGCTTAGAGTTTGTTCAGAATTCGGATATAGTTCATGACATGGGTGACCACTGTGTTTAAAGGTCACATACTTGGTTGAATGGAGATCGACTGTGTGCATATAATCCAAGTTTGACATGTGGGTTTAGGTCAAATACATCTGTGTCTGGAAAGGTCCAGCAGCTGGTTTCAATTTCTTGACAAAATATTATAAAGAAAAACATTTTAAAAAATGTCACTCTTCTCGGGAAGTGTAAAGCATATACAGTGCAGACCTATCCACGGGCCATGTCTGCTCCCATAAGAACATAACGAGAACAAATGTTTATGGAATCAATTATTTATTTTCGTTTCATAATGTTCTTAAGATCCATTTGTATTTTTGTCATCACTTTTCCTCTTCACGTTTTTGATCAGAATCAAAACCGATCCACTGGGAATCGCTTTTGTTATTAAATAATGAAAACTGCAATAAAACAAGGGGGCGAATAAGTTATCTTGCAACTGTAATAAGTATTTGAAATATCTTTAAAACCGGACTCGTATGCACAAACATGCCGACTTGCATTATGTTAGCACAATCATGGAATTTAAGCCGCTTTCAATTTGGGAATGGGCTTTTTTCATGCCACGCCCGTGCGTGGCATGAACACACTCACTGCAGAACATCCTGTTAACGTGATGACTTCCATATTGGCGTGTTGTGTCTGACATACAGGGTTGAAGAGGAGGAGGAGGAGGAGGAGGAGGAGTACCGAGGTCGTGATGAAGCACAGGGCTGCGTCCAGCTCCGGCAGTTCACATGTCTTCTTTGACATTTTCACTTCATCTGGGGGAGGGGGGACGAGCCAGGAGGCCCAGGTGCTGAAGACAAATGAACTGTCATCAAGTACCTGTGGGACGGACCTCAGGAACAATCCCCCTCACACACTCATTCTCTCTCTCATGCACACACACACACACGGGGTAAAATCTTTCTGCTATCTGCAGAGGAAGTGCAATGCATTTAGATGAAGCACACTCACACACCAATGGCAGCGAGCTGCCGTGCAACTTGGGGGTTCAGTGTCTCGCTCAGGGACTCGAACCACCGGCCCTGGAGATAGTCGACGACTCATTCTACCTGCCGAGCCACAGCCGCTCCGAATCAGAAGTGTTGCATTAACAATGTAGGGGTTATTTATGTACAGCAAAGGGTAACTTTGCTATTTTTTTCAACCCGGGCCCTCTTGTCCCAAGTCTTTGTGTCTCAGTGAGTAATGGGGGACAACCATCTGTGAAAGTGTTCCTGCATTGAGAGAGAACGCTGCAGACAGCAGCAGCTCAACGGGCTGCAATGTAATCGCCGGGGGCAACTCCTCACCGTCAATGTACGTCCACTAAAAGTGCTTGTTACACCCTGACAGGCTCAGACTGTCACAAGAAGTGTCTGACAACATTACGAAAAGGGGGGGGGAAAAAATAAGTTTTTTTTTTCTTACCTTTCACTTGATCTAGCCTGTTTGCTGTTGTGTCATGTGACTTGTTGCCTGGAGACAGCGGTGGGAGGGTGAGTGAGCAGGACTAGACCAGACTCTGTGATTCAGACCCAACATTTTCCCCCATGAGCAAGAAAATAAACTCCCCTTTGACGGGTAAACACCGTGGGCAGAACTGGGCTCTATGGGCGGCCAGCCTCCTCCACCCGCCTCCACCCGGGTAGAGTCGAGAGAGAGAGATGTACAGCAATAGCACAGCAGCTATAACAAAAATAGAAATATGGACTAAATAACAAGAATAACAGTAGCATATAATGGATTGGTATTAATAATTGCTGAATAGCTGAAATAAAAGTAACAATATGACAACTCTTACTAAAAATAATAACAGCAGTGAATGTAATAGAATGATTATAGCAGTGGCTTTACTTGAGTATTTCCATTTTATGCGACTTAATACTTTTTACTCTTTCACGACACATTTCAGAGGAACATATTGTCACTTTTACTGCACTACTGAGAAGTTTTTGAATTGGCCTTAGTAGTTATTTGTCATAATCTAAAAACAGCATTTATGGATCTAAACGAGACACACAGACACTCCTCTCCACCGAGATCACACCTCATGCACTACACTAGACATTACAGGAAGCCTGTGATGCAGATTCACTCAGTGGCCACTTTATTAGGCACACCAGTAATCCAATGCAACAGCTTAGCCACAACTTTACAAAAGCAGGTAGTGTTCAGTTCTGATTGACACTGCCTTTAATTATATGTTTGTTAATATATGTTTGCATTATATTAAATGTGTAAAACTCTGTCCAAGTGGTTTATAAACACGTATATAAAAGATTTATTTTCAAGTTTGAAAAGGTCAATATTTAATACAGCTTCCTGGTAAAATCTAAAAGTCACTATCTTTATCATTTTCCTATTAGTTTTAGTTAGATTTTTGATTTCAGATCCTTTTCTAGACAAGTTACTGCTCGCTCACTTCTTCGTTGATAATCAGGATTTTGTAGACCAGGTAGGTCAACAGAAGCTGGTTAGTTAAAAGACACGTGCAACGTATTTCTGTGGAAATCTTTATTTTTTGCAGAGATCAGCAAACAGCCAAAGCCACAATGATCCCCGTTCTCATGTCACGGTGAAATCGGGTTAGCTGTTCAGATGATGGGTACAGGATTTATTGCTCCCAGAACGCCGTGCGAGTTCTAAGTTCACGGTTTGAACTGGTGGTCCTGAATCAGCCTGAAGTGTGTAGTGACCCATCACCGACAGCAGATATCACCAGCTGCCTTTAAACACAGGTTGTCTTCCAGCAAATTACCCCAAGCTAGCTCAAATGGATGTCAGGTTAGCACGCGACGCTAACCAATACTCAGGAACATAGCAATGTATTAATCAACTCTAAAACCCAGACACATTGATATAGATACACAAAGTCAGACTAAATAACTCGGTTAGTGCTCCAGTCTGTTGGAAGAGGTGCTGGATTTGGTCCTAACGCTGCTTGATGACCACCAGGTTCTTCAGCATGTCGAAGGAGTTCCCGTCGGGCTCCAGGGAGACCACGCCCTGCTCCTTGTTGTGCACCTGGAGGAAGCCGTTGGGGTCCAGGCCCACCACCTCGGCCTCCAGTCCGTCCTCGCTCCAGAGACGCACCCGGGTCCCGCTGAGGTCAGAGCACAAGAGAGACACCGTCACGCTCACGTTTCAGGGAAACAGGGAACCGCTGCGAGACTACTACTCGCTGGGGACGGGCTTTTCAGGCCAAAATACTTTTGAACAATATTCACTCGTGGCTTTCCTTATAACCCCAACTCGGGGGCCATCTTCTCCCTACCCCTCCCATCTCTATATAAACACGTGCATTTGGAAATGCCAAAAAAGATGTATATTTGTATGTTTTAAGTCTTGAAACTGCATAGAGAGAATATGTACTTTGAACATTTAACACATCTAACAGACACCTTCCTTCCCTGCAATTTCCATTGCATGTTTTTGTGTATGTGCACAGCATTCTTACATATTTGTCATTGTTTCATGTGCAATCGAACTCTTATCTTATAGCTATTCATTTTTGTATCGACTAGGGATGCACTGATTTGATTCGCCGGATGAGTAAACAGATGCCGATCCACATTTAAAACAGTTTCTTCATCAGAGTAATTATGATATTCAGCGTTTCCTTTCGGTCACAGCCCCCCTTGTCCTCAGGTCCACTTCCATAAAAGGTGAGCACAGATTTTAAACGTGGAAACAAAGAGAGCACCGGCATCACATCTGCGCTTGGACTCCTGAGTTGAGCTGTATTGACATCTGCATGCTTGGTACCGGCTTAATCAAAGTTGCTGATTCCAAATGACAAGTAGAACCCGTGCTCACCTGTGAAGCCACCTCTTGTAGTAGGTGGGCAGGACGGCGTCCGGGCCCCCCCGCTGGAAGCTGGCGATGAGGGCCTCCAGGCAGCCGACTGTGCGGGCGATGAGCTGGTCGCAGCGGAGCGGCTGCAGGCTGCAGCTGTGCCCCGCGTTGTGCTGCTGGATCAGGTCGTTGATGCACACCGTCGGGTTACTGTTCGTCACGTTGAACCCACAGCCTGTAGGGGGCGCACATCGTGTTCAAGACACGACACGTGGGGGGGGGGGAGACAACAGCTCGCATCACTCGCTACAAAAGACTGTATTATTACGATTGGTGACTAAAATGAAAAAGGTGATGAAGAGGAGGGAGTTACCTATGAGCAGGTGAAAGGTGGATCCTATCACAGTGGAAGTCACCAGTACTCCCCCGAGCTTCATCAGGTTACTGTAATAGATGTCATTGGGCCACTTCACCCTCAGGTCTATGTCCTGACGAAGGTTGAAATAAGTTCAAACGTCATCGATCAGCAGCAAGACATTTGCATAGAATACCCAATACTCACAATATGATATTCTGCTATTTAAATGAGGTTTGGATACGATAATCACGGAGGCTGTGCAGGCCGGTAACATCTCGACCAGGAAGCCGGTGAAGGGAGGATGTGTGTGCTGGTACCTGGTATCCGGGAAGGGTGCGCACAGCCTCCACCACGGCCAGGGCGGCCAGATGCTGCAGGAAGGGGATCCTCTGTCCGAGCTTGGAGCTCAGCTCCACCTGGACCGCCAGAGTGAACATGGCGCAACCCAGAGGGCTGAGCCAGGCATTCCCACCCCGACCTGCCGGAAACACAGGAGACACAGGAGGGGACGATGAGGGGACACACTTCTGACAAATAAGATGAATAAAAACCAAAAATGAACTGAATGCAACCGTCATGTCGCCATGTTAATACGCTGGAGGCATGTGTGATTGTTGTGTATGAAGGTGTCCAGTGACCCCCACTGACCTCTGCCCTGGCTTTGCCGAGCAGCGACCGCCATCAGGCCCACGTCCTTCGGTAAGTGCAGAGTCAGCCTGAAGAGGGAGACGAGAAAGATGCGCACAGAAATGTTAAAACCTTCAAAGTGTATTTAAGTTTAGCCTTAGTATTAAAACAGTCTCACCCGGGACTGTGAAGTTTAGTTGAAGTGGCTTTTCTCCACATTTCTTATTTTCTATTGCACAGTCAATTTCAAACTGTCCCCTCCAGCAGGTTTGGTGCAGAAGGTTTTTGCTCACAGCGCTGTGGTCAGTATTTTACTTCAATAGAGGTGATGACGAGAGCCCTCTTCATCAAAGCGCCCGGGTTTGTCCTCGACTAGATCCGGAGGATCGCCTCGGGACGCCCTGTATGCATGTTGGTTTCAGGATGTTGACGTTCATCGTTACAGACCGTCTTCTGTGAAACTCACTGACTGCTATCACATCATGAGAAGAACATAGGTGACCTCCGTCCATGACTCACACGCGGCTGTCGGAGCCACGTTCAAGTATAACTTGTTGTTGTTATGAAAAGCGGAGCCGTGCGACGAAATGCAGTTGAAGCCCGTTTGCTGCACGAGAGAAACACGACGAAACAAAAACAGAAGTGCATTCCTCTCATGCAATTTATTTTATTCTGAATTGAAACAATTCTCTGGGCAATGCTATCGACATCTTAACGGTAACATTGACCCCCCCCCCCTCCCAAAAAAAGAACAATTTCAACCATCAAACTGAGTGGCGCCTCTTTGTTGATCTTTGACTAAAAAGCACAGACAACATGCAGAGCGTATTAATCAGACAGCAGCACTTTCATTTTTGCAGTTTTGACAACTCGTGGAATTAATTTGAAAAAAATAAATAAAAAGCTTTCACTCTTAAAGCTGAGGGTGTTTCTAAATAACGTTAACGCGAGTCATAGCCTGAAGTGCAGTTGTATTTGCGAGCTCGTCCCGCGAGGTTGGAATTATTAGCACAGCGTGTCGGCATTTCATCAATGCTCATTTGAGAGCCGGGGGCTGCCTTACTAGCAGAAAACCAAAAGGGAAAATGTTTGCACATTCTCTCATCTCCAAATGCAATTAAAGCTGATCCAGCGGCCCGAGAAGAACTGCCCTCGATTGGCCGGCGAACAAAGATTGTGAGGCGGCCAAAGCAAGCGGGCAGGGCCTTTCTGCCATTGTGATGCAAAGTCGCTCATCGGTAAATCAGCTTAAGGAGGAGGGCGCCCCCAACCCGGGCCAGATAGAGCTTTGTAACAGACTTCTCTAAGAGCTGTTTATCAAAGGGAGAGATGGATGGCTCAATCTAGCTTCTGAGCTCAGGGAATGTTGATGCGACGGGCTCATGACTTTGTGCGGCGGACTGAATTAGCGAGGAGTTTATCAGCCGTTAGTCAAGTTAAGTACGACTGATTATGAAAAGAAGGTTCACAATTCTTCTCGTCTGTTTTTTAGAGCGCTGCGGGGACGACTCAGTTTTTGTGGGCTGACCAGGAAGTTAGCGTCGCACTGGTTCCCTCGACTAAAAGCCAGTGAGATCTTTTCCATAGGATTTTGGATTATTGCAGAGAATAAACTCTGTGGTCAACAAACGCTTATGAAACCAACACGTTTGGTTCATCGAGACAATCTTCACAAATGAACACGGCTTTTATGACTTTTGAAACGCCAGTACAATCAGCAGAAGTAAAAAGCTAACGAGAGGCTTGAGACTACACCAGGGTCACATGACTTCACGTCACCACCACTAAGCTGAATGAGGACTAGTGTTCTAGTGAGGACGTCTAGTCGTCTCATTTGGACTCTTGTTAGCGAGCAACTTTTTAAAGACACATAAAAGAATTAATCTACTGACGTTAAAATCTATTAAGCTTGTGTTAACCACAGACCTTATTTTAAGGCATCTAACCAGAAACCTATTTAAAAAAAACGTTGACTTTGAGATGAGAGAACTTGCTGACTCATTTAGGCAGGCGAAAACCTCCGGTTCTGCCGAAGTGGAAGTGTCTTAAGACTCGCATTCTCTTTAATGTCCAGCAGGGGGCGACTCCTCTGGTTGTATAGAAGTCTATGAGAAAATGACTCTACTTCTCTCTTGATTTATTCCCTCAGTAAAAATTGTAAACATGAGTTTATGGTCTCAATCTCTACTTTCAAGTCTTCTTCAATACAGCATGATGTTGATGAGTCAAACAGACCATAAAGCAGGGTATGCTTTAGGGCGGGGCTACCTTTTGATTGACAGGTCGCTGCTGCTACCAGAGCCGTATACTGCGTCTCTACATCACTCCTCCCCATTCCAAATATGGTCACTTCTGTTAATTGGTTGCAAAAGCAACACCATGGGGACGGCCGTAATTCAAGATGGCCAAACTCAAGGCTTCATAACGGTAGTCCACAAACCAATGGGTGGAGTCACGATGACTACGTCCACTTCTTATATACAGTCTATGGTTTTAGGACTCATTTATCCAGCACTCCATAACAATAATGCTGACAATGCCCAGATGTTGCTTCGTAATGGCCTTAGAATGGAAGAGAGGGAGACAAAATACAGTCTTCATTCTGATGCAAAAATGTACAAAACATTTTATATTTATTTTTAAAGAAAGATCTGAAGGTAATGAGCCTCATCCATTCAACTTAGACAAATCAAGAGGATAAAAAGTCTGAGCCTTTTTATGACCAAACTGTTCCTCTCCTTCCTGCAGCTCAACAAAGAAAAGCAAAAAGGGGATTTTATACTAACGACCTTGACTTTGGAAGACACGAGATGTGATGAAGCCAGACCGCTGAAGCCCGTCAGGAGAGGCTCCTCTAACGGCCGGTGTGAACAGGAGGAGTGATTACAGCTCAATCTGATTCAATCTTCACACGGACACCCGGCTATTGTTTGACACGTGAACCTATCCTTTAGGTTCACCTGTGCAGCGGCTATTTTGTAACGACACTATTTGCAAATCCTTTAATCTATGCAAATATGTCGGCCAGTACGCGCATAGCTCGGGGGCAAATGAAAACATGTGGAGGGGGGGGGGGGGGTTCTGAAAAAGCTCACGGCTTCAGGAATTCGTTCACTTAGCTGATGCTGATCACAGTGGACGTTTTGTGTGGCGCTTCTGCAGCCAAGTAACTGCCAACATGTGCTCACTAATGGAAGACAAAAAAATAAAAAATAAAAACCTGGGTCTCCGCTGTCAGAAACCCATCGTCTTTAGCCTCAGATGGAATCCTGAGGATGGAATAATAATAATAATAATAGCTAACTACATATGCATAAAAATTGGGAAAGACAAGGCTGAAATGTATTATTTTTTTTCTTATGTGATTGAATTATGTTGGAGTACAAATCTTTATACTAGCACATGAAATATTTCAATATGAACCGATAGAACACACACGCCGCTGGGAGGAGGGGTGGTGCTCGGTCGAGAGCCTAATGTATGCCGCGTTAGCTGGAGCATGACCCTGCTGAGGGCGAGGCTGGTTAGGAGGTGCTTAGTCCCCGCTGAGGCTGTAACTGGGGGGATGCTGCTGTTTGGCAGGACCACCGGAGAATCGGCCCGGTCCGTGACTGACGGGTCTCTGCTGACAATCAGCCCCACGTGGAGAACTGGACCGGGGGCCCAGCTGGCTCTCTGGAGTCCTCGAGCTTCAGAAAATTAGCTTTATATAAGAGGAGCCGGACCTAACGAGACAAGTGAGTCCACCGCTGACCGTCTCTCCTGATATCACAGTGGTGTCTGCACCGAGTGTGTGTGTGTGTAGGGGGGGGGCACAGGACGGGGCTGGGATCACATTTGGGAACGCACCCCGTTCAAATTGGGAGGACCTGGACTATAAAAGTGGACACATTTCTACACTGCAAAAAAATAAAAAAGGCTCAGTCCTGATTTATTTTATTCTCGTCTGAACCCCGTCTCTAAAAACATCAACAATCACCCTCATGTTCAGAATGTTGTCGTGATAACTTTATGGATAGTGCATTGGACTCCCCCTCATGTGCAATATGATCCAATAAGCATCAGTCCTGACTGACTCCAGATATATTACATACATCTCTCCTGACTCCCATCCACCTGAGAGGCTTTCTTTGTGCTACAACCAAGTGACATGACAGATGTTTGCACAAGTAACACAAGCAGACAGTCAATCACACAGCGAGGGAACAAACCTCCTAGTCACCTTTTTTTACCCCAAACAAAAGTAGCACGAATATGCAGTAGACTAGCATTCTATTGTTTGTCGGGTGTGTAGCAGCATGAAGGCCAGTGAAAATATTACAAAAGTTACTTTTTTTTTTTTTTAATCCTTTACTGATTCAGTTTCTCTTTCAAACACTAAAACCAGAGCTGGTGATTGTTGGAACAGCGGAAAGACGAACATAGACGGTCTTGATGAGTCTGACTTCGATTCGGTTTCAGTGTGAATGAAGCGTGTTTTCAATGATCAGCGAGGTAACGTTTTCTGACAGAAGCCCGGTGGCTTCGAGGAGCACAAATTAATTGCATGTTTCGCACCGTGATAAATGATGATAATTGTCCAATTAGGCCCCCTGCAGAGTCATCTGTCCCGGGAGTAAATGCCGATTGTAACCTTTCCCACTGGAGACAAAAGCCAGATGTTAGCGGGGTTTTTTTGTCCAGCGGGAAAGGGGCTTTAGTCAAACTTAGATGGAGGAGAAAACAAAGGACAACTGTAAAGTTATGACCCAGAATATCCACTATAAACATTTTACAGACCCACATCCTGCTTCAGCGTTGACCTACTGTAAGTATCAGCATTTTAAACGTGTCATCTTAATAGTTTTGAATCAGGACCTTGTGGAAAATAAGGTGGAAGCCAACTGTATTAATTATAGCAGTCCTCACGTCTTAGTGCTTGTGTAGTAGCATTGGTAGATTACTGGTCTTAAATGACTAGTCGTATGTGTATTATATTACTGCTCTTTAGGGTTTCCGCTCAGACTATTAGGACCACATCCACAGTGGCGGGTCAGAGGACTGACTCCCCAACCCTTTACGTTGGAAAGTGCCTCACACAGAGATGAAAATCCCCGGCCAACGTGTCCATCCCGACATGCAAAGAAGCACAAATTCATCTCTGGAACTCAATTATAAGATCAGTGACGAATCTTGTGTCTTAACACCTTAATGCTCTTACTCACTCAATGGGCGGTTGTCAATAGAGGAGGAGGAGGAGGAGGCGGAGTGCTGTGTCTCCATGGGTTCCAGCGTACTCCAGCTCCAGGCTGGAACGCCGGGGGCAATTGCATTCCTCTGGAAAGTTAATCTCATTTTGAAAGCACCTCCACTGAGTGTTACAGAGGCCACCGCGAGCTTGGGAGAAAAGCCTAAAATGTATTACAAAAATTCTCCCTCATGTCCATAAAGTGGCAATAAGGAAAAGATTGCGGGAGTGAAAATGAATAAGCCAGTCCAGACCATGGAGCGCTGGAGGTATCGCACCAGTCTCGTTGTCCATCTCACCCACAGAGCCTCGGAGGAGGACCCAGAGGAGACGTCCTTTACCCACTGATCCCACTGATCCCACTGTTCAACCGCTCTCTATCCTCTCAGAACACAGACACGCCTCATTAGCTGGTTTAATAATAAACAAGACAAAAAAGTGAGAGGGGGCGAGAGAGGAGATATTCTTAATTCCTTATCCCCTTTAAAGACCCAAACCAAAAATGAATGAGTCCTACGAACAAGAATCGTCACTATTAAACTATTAAAAAAAAAGACACCAATGTGCCACATGGTTGCACTGGAAGACGAGTTCCTCAACTACACATAAACTCAGTAGAGCACCAAATGTGGATTAATCCACCACTGAAAATAGTCCCCAACAAACTCTGTTTGAGGAGCATGTGATGAGAACGGTCCAGCTGGTCTATGAAAGCACAGTTCCCTTTCTCTCTGTGGGATGCTTCTCCAGAGCTACGTCCTCAGTTAGGAACCAGAGGACTTGAAGCCGAGTGCCACAGACAGAGCAGGGAGGGCAGGAGGGAGGTCAGGAGCACCGGGAGAAGGACGGACACGTTGTTGGTTTTGGTCAGCTTCTGGGAAACACCAGACTTATTTTTAAAAAGAACAACATGAAGAAAAACTCTCAGACACATTCTGGTACTGCGCTGCGAAATACTCAAGGATCCAGGACGTGTTGATCACGGGGGATTCTCTCATTAGGTCCTGGCGTTGTTCAGGAAGGGCTGTTATTAATGAATTCTGCTCAAAGCGGATCAAGACAAGGGTCTGGAACAAACCAGCAGGCTAGTGGGAGACACCTTTAAAATTACAGCCCAATTAAGTGTATAAATCTGAAACGAGAGACTTTTGAAACATAGGATGTACTATGGACAGTAAGGAAGTGCCGTCCTTCACATACACACCCCTCTCCAAACAGCTGACAGCCTGCTCGTTCTCTTGAGGCTGTGGTATTAGGGCTGGGGGTCTGATAGCATTAATGTTAATTAGGGACCTGCTGCCAACTGTGTTTGTTATTTATGTGGCTAAAGAGCTGCTACCTGAACAATCCTATTTGTTAAACAGAAGTGGAGTTAGAGCCTGTAACTAGAGCCCCCTTTTCTATTCATTCAAAAATCAGAATAGAATCAAATTGAGAGATTACCAAAGATTTCCATCTCGAGTCAATATGGGTTAAGCAGGAAGTGGGTCTGTAAACTGTGATATATATATATATATATATATATATATATATATATATATTGTTTAAAACTACCAGAATAAGAACCAACCAATTTGTTGCTTCTTTCCCCCCAATTAAATCGATTGTTTTGTCCATAAAATGTCACAGAATCGTGAAAAATGTCTCTCAGAGTCCAAGTGATTTCTTCAAATGTCTTGTTTTTTTTGGACTAACAGTCCGAAACACAAAGAGAATCAGTTCATAATGATAGAAAATAAACAAATCAGCAAATTGGAGAAGCTGAAACCAGAGAACTTTCGCCAATTTTGCTTTAGAAATGACAGACAACTACTGATTATCAGAAGGATAATTCTAGGATAATTATATGCGTTGCGGCACTAGTTGTTCAAAGTGTGTTCCACTGGAGGAAAAAGAAAAAGAAAAAAAAAGGCAGGTTATCTGAGGGAGAAGGTGATCAAAAGCCACCCAGACAGAGAGAACGTGGACCCTCTGTGGTGTTAAGATCCATTTCATCTCCTCAGATCACTCTGGGACCGTTGTCCTCGACTCATTCCAACAACAGCGGAACAAAGACATACAAAGTAGCGTGTTTGCAGATAGCGAGCGGACGGCATTGTCCCAGGAGGAAGAGCATGGGCCCTCTAAATCCCCGCTCAGGACTCTTTGTTTTAAGGGGGCGGCTAAGCCACAGGGGTCACCCTCCGAGACGCAGCGGGGTCAGGAGGATAAACGGCCACCAGCCGAGTCATCGGGGACAGAAGAAAGGTGGAGGAGGACCTGTGATCGCAGGCTACGGGGCCGCGTCAGCGTCTTTCTCACAGGGCGCAGCGAGGCAGACACCGAACAAAAAGAAGAAGAGAGGTGGGCGGGGGCGGGGGGTCCTTAAAGCAGCCTTCTCACTTTGGTCTTCTCAGACAGACCTGATCAAGACGTTTTCCAACAGCACTTTGGAAGTAAAGGTGAGTTACGTTCACAGGCAGACGTAAAGACACAAATCCAGTCTCCAGATTGAATATAACAGATACATAATCTGACTAATTAAATGGGTGCATTTATTGTGGTCAGCTGAGATATAATTTTCTGAAAGCCATTTATCTCCTAAACCAGTCCCACAAAAAAAAAAAAACACAACAAAAAACAAAAAACCTCACTTCCCGGATTAAAATATCTCAGATTAAAAGATTATTTCTGCCGTCGATGCTCATTTTTGAAACAGGATTTGCCGTGCATAAGCGCGTTTGCATTGATCACCCGGCGGCATCAAAGGGGATGATCAATAAGGGAGGACAAACTAATCTGTAAATGTGATTAATTGAGCTAATCCTGTTTACCGAGGGACAGCAGAAATTATCATTTTCAAATAGCACTATTGGAAGTGATCAATGAGAGAGGGCTGCTCCATTACCGCGGGGCAGCTGAGGCGCCGGTGGATGACCTTGCTCTTGCTGGCTGCTCGTCTGGTGCGCGGCCTCCTGGTCTGGCTGAGGTTCCGGGCAGCGGCACGCAATCGTCCATTAGACCCCCCCTCCTTAAAAAACGTCCACTTTTTTGTGTCTTGCGGCCAAAGCAGGTGTCCTCTCACTGACGTCCTGCAGTTTACGCCCCGGCCTCTAACAGCTGCCGTACAGCTGGGCAGGAAACATTGAAACATCAAACAATCTCATCTGAGATCGTCCTAGGGAAGTCCATTCTAACCGTTCTAGACACGAGACAAGAAAAACCTGCGGCAGCACCACTTCTAGTTAGATTTCATCTCATTTCGTACATCAATAAACATAACAGAGATGTATTGTTGTAGGTAGTTGTCGGAGAGGGAACTGACAGGAGAAGAGGCCACCGTGGCGGTGATGCTCGGAGCTCACTGTGTTATAAACGATAACGTTCATATTCGTAAAAAAGGTGTAAATGTCAATAAAAAACGTATATATATCTATATATCTTTATCTATGAAATATGATATATCGTGGTGTCTGTATCAGGACTGGAGCGGCAGTCAGTAGGACCAACAGAAACATAAGTATGTAAGGTGAGGCTATAGCATCTACAAAGAGGCTTTCAAACACACTATCTTACTGTGACGCGAGGACCCTCTGTCTGTCTGTGTAGTGTTGTAAATTTTTTTTATAATTTGACAATGTCCTGAAGATTTGTGCCCAGTCCCCTTTTTGCCATATGAAGTCTTTTATTGGAGTTTTAATCTTGTACTGCTCTTTACTTTTCTTTCCTTTTCCAATAGATAAAATCACCAGAAAGCGATCGACACGTGGCATTCATGGAGCCTTCACGTGGCCCCTGAGGGTCCTATTTCTTGTCCCGTCAGACTTTATCAGTGATGTCATCATGTTTCTATATCTTGGCAATGAGCTTGATGAATGCAATGTTGTTATTATTACTGATAGAAACCATGGACACACCTCTGAAAATAATATCCCCGTTGAACTGAACAAGAATGATACTTCGAGGCAGCTGGCGCAGAAAGTGAAGTTTTTAAAAGGTATAAGTATAAAACTAGTATCATATAAATATGATAAAGCAATCAGAACAGATTCTATGGTGGTTTCCCCTCCTCACACCACATGTGGTCTCTGGATGTAAACAGATGAATCCGCCTGCTAACAGGTTGGAGTAGTCTCAGAATGAAAACCTGCCCGTGGTGGACCCTTGGAGGGACCCTGTGACCCCCTCAGCACCACGGGGCTCCAGAGTATAACATACCTTCCACTGGACACGAAAAGTTCAAGTCAAACACTGCACCATATGTTCCCCAGAATAAGAAACGGGGACGTTTAGGCATCTGCTTACAATCTTTTATAATTGCAGGTGGAGCATGCAAGGTCAATTGGGCCAATTTGATTTTTATGGTGGAACCTATTGCCGCAGTTATGAGGAATCCATTTTCTCTGCTCCAGACCCCCCTCCACTGACCCCCTCCCCCCCCCACCCCCATGCGTGTTCTGTGGTTTGGTTTTTTTCTCACAGGAAACAGGACTCTAATTCCATACAGTGTCAGTTTGGATATTGGATTGCTTGTCAAAACAAACAGTGACTGCCAGGGTTGTTTTCTTTTTTTTTTTTGCCCGACAACTGGAACAGCTTTAAGTAGAAGAATCCGTTGTTTGGTTGTTTCTGTTCACATTTCCAGAGTATGAAGGTGTTGCGCCGCGATTACTCCGTTCCCTTCACGTGACTCTCGGTCGTGACTGTGACATTACGACAGGGTTTAAAGAAAAATGTAAAAAAAAATAATAAAGAAATACCATCCAAATGTGCAGACGGCTCGGAAAATAGAATTTTGTATGAGCAGAAGGAGAGGAGAAAATAATCATAATTACATTTACACCCATCGCTGCCTCTCTTCCTTTCTGCATCGGGGGAAAATAAAAAGAGGGGAGGGGTGGTGGTGGGCGGGTGGGGAGGAAAGAATACAAAAGTAAAAGTGGGCCCTTGGGTTTTCATGTCTGAGCCTGAAGCTCTTACAAGAAAAAGTCAACAAGTAGGAAGTGTGTTGCTCCAGGCGCAGGGATCAAGTTCAGCCGAGCAGGAAAAGAATGATTATGCTCTCTGGAGCGGCCAAGTGGTGGGAGGAAAAACCCGTAGTCTCTTCTCCCAGCGTTCTCACAAATAAACACTTCCACGCCGTTAACCATCCTTAACCAAACACCAACAGCTTGTTGCTCATAAACACACACACACACACACACACACACTCTCACACTCTCACACACACACACAGGCCCGAAACTATTAGTCCATCAATCGATTAGTCGACTGGCGGGAAAAAGAATGAGCCGCCGGCTATCGTGATGAGCGATTACTGCTTTAGGTTAAAGTTCTCTGGCTCCAGCTCCTCTAAAGAAAGGATTCATCATCATCATCGTTTGGTTTGGACATCAGAATATATTCTAAAAGACACACGCTTGGACTCGAAGATAATTCGATTTTTCTGTCAATTCATTAAAATAAATTAAGAGTGAAAATGAAATGAAAATAATTATTTTGTTGGGACCGTTGGGCAGGGGGCTGTAACTCATAGGACAACTTCTGCTGTTGTTGAAGGTATTATATTCTCCGTTAATAATTAAGACAGAAAAACTGGATTGTTGTTTCTTGATTTATTTTAAATTCCCACTGTGTAAAGTAACCACAGCATGTATTTGTGTGTGTACTGTATATTATTTGTATTGTGTACTTTAATATTGGTCATGTTGAGTTTTTTCTTTTACTGGCATGAAAGGCTGGGTGTAGTTTAATGTTTCAAATAATAATAGTGATGCTGAGGTTCAGTATGATTTTTATGTTTTTTTTGTATTAAAGGTTATTATTAAATGTTGCCTAAACACAACCAGCTGCACTTTGCATAAATAAAAGAGTGTCGGACTCAAAGATTGAGTAAATAAGAATCCGAGCAGGCATTCGATCGTGGCCTTCATTCCTTGGTTTTTGAAGTAGAGCGTGTCGTCCACTAATCGTGAGATCGGCGGTTCAGTCCCCAGCTCTCTCAGTCCGTAGTCCATTTACCATTTACCATGAGTACTGTAAAAAAATTAACAGTACATATGGCTTAAAAA
>JACSYO010001904.1:490000-500000 GCA_016806645.1 Ophiodon elongatus
TAATTGCTCCCACCTGCCGCCGGACCGACCCGCTCAACAGCCACTTCGGCTCACGTGTGGACGGCAGACAAAAGAAGTCTATTAGGTGCAACTTGCCTTCGTTGCAGTGAGGTCACTTAGGCATTAAATTAGTTCCAGCCCGTCTACCCTCCCACATCAGAGCGCGCGCGCACACACACACGCGCGCGCGCGGCAAATGCTGGATTCGTTGCAGGGTCTATTTCTCGTATCACTGTCTTCTCTTTCCTTCACTTGGCTGGTGTCAACTTCACTTTCCTCGGCTGCTAAAGAGGAGACGTACCGACTCATGAGTGAGTGAGCATCTTTCTCTCTCTCCACTGTTTTCCACCGGTGTCCGCCTCCTCACGCCGGTGTTCTGCTGCCGCTCCGCTCACCTGAGAGCGGTGCTGCGGTCTGCTGATAACAGCCGATCAAAACGCTCCGCTTTCCCGCCAGCATCCACCTGTCGCCTCCGCGTCGACCTCGTCCAGGAGGCCTAGTTAGCGTTGTTGAGGTCGGAGCCTCCATGTCAAACGTGTCCTAAATTTACATTTCATAGTATTCAGTACAGTACTGATTTAAATTGTGTTTTAGTCCTGCGATATGCCGCTCCTAATTTAATTTATTTGGTGGTGGTGGTAGTTAAAGGCGGTGTTGCAGTCAAGACCACATAAACCGAGACCAAGACTCTCAGGGGTTAGGACCAGTCAAGACCGGACCAGTGCGAGTCCCACACTGCATGGTACACTTTCAGATAGAACGTGGACCAGGCAGACCATACAAACCATACAGGCAAAGCTCGCACTGATCTGAGAGATACACATACACACTGTGCATGTGTGTGTACCAATGTCTACGTGCAGCACGAGAAAAGTGTTGATATAAGAGTGTATTTGTTCATTTGTTCAACGGCTGTTTAATTTCAGCTCAAATCTTGTTTATGAAGATTGTTAATAAATCTGTATGTCTTGCAGTGTGTCGTGTATATTTAGTGAGTATTATAATGTCACCCATCAACACTGAACTTACATTGGTCAGTTTAGTTTCAGTTCTAAACTAATGGAAAACGGTATCGTAACCGTTGTGTCTTCATAGATCGCTTTCAAGTTAGAAATGTTACACTCACACAAGATTCCTGTTGAGATCAGGAAACTATTAAAAAAATCAATAATCAAAACTATCCTGATCCACATGTTTTGCAGATGGCTTTTTTTCCACACGAAGGCCTCTTTCACAGCCGTTCCTCAACTAAAGATACGCAGAGCAGCCGGACACATGTACAGAGAATGAGGGAGAGACGGTAACACACGGGCCTGAAACTCCCATGCCGTTTAAAAAGGAGCGCTCCATCACACGACGCTCACGGCCGAGCAGTGAGGCCTGAACAAACGCATGCAACGGGAGAAAGAGAAGGCATGCTAGCAAGGCCTCAGCATGTCATCGAGTTGATTGTGTGTTTAAAAAAAAAAAAAGGAGTAAAGGGCATCGACACAAAGTGGCATGGAACCAATATTTGAAACAAAGCTCAGAGCTACCAGAGCTTCATGAGGATCGAAGTCCAGTCACGGCTCTAAGGAAACATCAGGTGCAAAACACAAACTCAAAAAGTGCACAAAAAGTATTTTATATATATACACCTTAATTATGCAAAAGCAATTGACCAACTCTTAAAACTGAAGACACATGGCTGTTTCTTTCCCCAAGCAGTTTTGTGTGTACGTATAAACTAATAGATATGTTCTTGTCATAAACCCTTATCTTTAGTTAATGTGTGGAGATTTGTGTCCGAGGTTGGTGCCAGATTCCCGGCGTAAATTATGATCCCAGTTGACCCCGGTGTAAGACGACTCTCAAGACCCATACTGCATCTTGAGAGCCCACGATGAATTTATTCTCGTCTGGACTTTTTGGGGCGATTGCAAGAAAGCCGACTAGTTTATTTGACTAGCTGCAGGGAGTTGTGCTTTAGAGTGATGAAAGGCGCCGTGAGAGGCTACAGCCGGTTAGCCCGCGCACACTGCGGCACTCAAAAACCAAGCGTTGCGTGTCCATTCGGTCACACAGCCATCATTTTCACCCATGAAAACACGCCGCCAGCCTCAGGACACATTCCCAACATTAAGCAGGCTCCAGAGGAGCATGTGTTACCCTTGTAGCAGGTCCATGGTGGACGTGGTGACCTCGGCGTACAGCACGGTGTGCCCCAGCAGGCTGGTCTTCAGGTTCTCTCTGTAGGTCTCCATGCTGAACTGCGGCCAGCTGGGGGACTCGGAGGAGTCGGTGACCAGGGCCAAGGAGCCGTCGGGGAGCGAGGGCCCGTCCCGCAGCTCAGAACTCGACACCAGCGAGAACGAGGCCTTGGACAGCGTGAGGAGGCCATTTTGATCGGCTCGTGTCCGCAGCCAATCCACGGAGGTGGCCTTGACCTCCTGTGAGGAGCAGAAGGACAATGACACCGTCAGTCATTTTATTTTTTTATGAAATATGCCGGCCATTTCTCTTTATACACACAGCTAAATCTGACATGTTCTGTAATAAATCACCTGAAAGCCTTTTAGCCTCCTAGAAAAGTTTGTAATTTCTTTTGCATAACAATATACAGTACATATGCCTAGGCACCTACTGTGAGGGCAGTCGAACTTTGTTTTACTTAGGATAGGTATGTCAGTACTTTCTGACTTCCTTACTCTGTGGCTCTCAGCTACAAGCCTGAGGAATAAGTTATATTGAGCTATGGATAAACACATAACACTTGTTAGTGGAAACAATTGAAACCACAATTTTAATTTCATGGTCATTAAACCATAAAATCATGCATTCTGTTATATCAGGATAAAAAAACAAACAAAAAAAAACGATTTTCTACCAAATTGAGCCATTTCCTCACGTTTGCCCTTTGGGGCTATTGAATGCTATTTACCTGGTTTCCACTCGGGGCATCACTGCTGTATTATGTGTTTGATGTACTGCATCAAAATCATCGTTGTTGCTAATAACTGACATATTCCAGACTATGACAAATGGAAATAAAATCCTCCCGTAGCATTTAGTATACAGAAAATAATAAACAAAAAAAAAAAATGTACGTTCGTAAAAGTCAACAGCATCAATATGTAAACAAACTGGCGTTTGAATGGTAAAAATTCTGAAATTCAATGAATATTTGGTAGTTACGATCAGGACTGAGATTCAGGCCAACACAAGTGGAAAATATAATTAAGATTTAATTTAATCTTTCATCTTTATTTCAAGGGACATACAAGGGTTCCTATTTATTGAAAGAGAAAAAAATGTCTGTTGTTGATGGTTGTAGGGATCCATTAGGGAGTTCAGCCACTTAAATATGGGCGTTACTCTGTCAATAATTATGGATCTTCTAAAGCCGCAGCGACTTTAGACACGTATTCCACTGGGTGGACTGGGTTTTCATATCAGGCACCGTCCCCCAGTCCTCGCCCTGAGAGAGACATTTCATATCCAGAATCAGCTGGCCAAAATAAGAGCTGGATTTGATGGATTTTCCATTTGAAATAAACGTGCTGAATGAGTTAATCAGGGAGTGTGTCCAATCAATGACACGGGGAAATTAGGCACCAGTCCCAGTCTGCTCTGTTCCAGTCACTTCCCATTAAATCAGGCTTCTCTCCTGTGTCTTTACACACACAAAACATATTGTCTTAATGTTTACTCTGCTCTTTTACAATGATGAATATCTATCGTATTATGTGCTTCCTTCACCTCTCTTATTAGATTTGACTTTACAAAAGTTGATTTCATTTCATTTGACATCAACGTGAAGTCATCCTCACAAGACCTAACAGGATATGATTTGCACTCAGTACGATACTGACGTTTCATGACACACTGGGCCCACGGTCACACATCTCTGGAAATCTGACACATGACAAGGATCGTTTCAGCTCGACTTAGGGTTCATCCCAATACCCCTCCTCGACTCCTCTACCCGACGTCACTTGACCCGGAAATTGTCCGAGAGCTGGCATGTTGAAGGACGTCCCATTTTCGGAAAGGAGAATTTAAACAAGCCACCACATCCCAATTTAGTTATCGGTAATATATTTCGTAAGAGTATACAAATTATTGAAGGCAGACAAAGACTATGATGTCATATGAAGTCGATAGAAAATATTACATTGAATCCCAGAAATAAGTATTTATGTCATCAATATTAGTATTTATTTTACGTTAATATGCATTTCTTTGCACTTTTGAACCATTTTCTTTCAACCATGGTTCCAACATGAAACTGCTCACGAGGTCTGTGGATCATCTTGAGTATGGGGTCATGATTTGGGCGACTGTGGTTCAGTGGTAGAGCAGGGTCGTCCTTCAATCAGAGGGATCGGCGGTTCGATTCCCGACTCTGCTAGTCTATATCGATGTGTCCTTGGATGGTAGCACCTGCCATCAGAGTGTGAATGATGACAAGTAGCGTTAAAGCGCTTTGATTGTTCGGAAGACCAGAAAGCGCTATACAAGTACAGTCCATTTACCATTTCTGGAAAGAGTTTTTTTTATTATTTTTGGAACTTTGAGCACAACAAACTGAGTAGATATCTCCAACACTCAGCAACTCAAAATACTCTAGAGTGATAAATAGCACTACAGGTAAGAGGATAAATATGTAGTTTTGATTTTGGGGTGAACTGTCCCTTTAAAGCTATTTTTACCTAATTTACAAGATGTTATAAAAATAATCTCTAGAATCTAAGCCCTACTGTGCATTCAGAGATGTTTCTGGTTGAGCAGCAGGTCCGCCCCTTTAATATGCACAAGTGAACTTTAGATCCTTATTTATAAACCAGTTTGCCGTCTCTTTTCCAGGGATCTGACGCCGCCAACACTACCACAAACTCTCTTTCTTAATGTCTGGAAGTCATCTTTCCTGGTCACAACCTGAATGCTTTAGTTTGTACTGGAGAAGGTTTCCATCACCTGCAAAGGATCCTACTGCTAGACTGACAACAACACAGTGTTTCATCGCACTCGGTCTGTCTTTCTGCAGCAATGGTGGAACAGACCCCTTTTACAGCCCGACGTCATGATTACGTCCCGGTGTAAGCTAGATGCAAAACAAAGGACAGACTAAAGTCAGGCCAAAGTTACACATGGAAAATGTCATCTTGCTGTGTTATTGGGTGCCAGGATGGATATCGCATACATTTGAGATGAGGAACTGTGATTCTATATTGGTGACCATCACACTTTCATGTCAACGTTACACTGGTTACAGAAAATTAGCCCAACAGCGGGCTGGTGGCCAGCAGCAGCGCTGGGTCCAACTAACTCTGCTTCACTCTTCACAAAACAAGACTACTATACCGGAAGGAGAGCAGGCTCCGGAGACTAGCTAGTTACCTAGCCAGCTCTGGAAATGGACAAGCTAGCTAACTATTTAACTAGCCAGCTCTGGAAATGGACAAGCTAGCTAGCTAGTTAACTAGCCAGCTCTGGAAATGGACAAGCTACCTAGCTAGTTAACTAGCCAGCTCTGTAAATGGACAAGCTAGCTAGCTAGTTAACTAACCAGCTCTGGAAATGGACAAGCTAGCTAGCTAGTTAATGAACCAGGTATGGAGATAGACAAGCTAGATGGCTAGCTAAATATCCAGCCGTCCTCTCCGGAGTACTCTGATATAACTAGTCACTACTTGTAAGACTAGTGGAGCTAGATAAGGTGTTGGCTGGTAGTTTAGCCTAAACACATATCATGTAGATGTATAGGGCCGCTGAGTTTCTGCTCTTGCTTGGGTGAGAGTATGGTGAGAACGGTGTCGGTTGTCATGGGTCCCATTAGATTTATGACAGCCTGATACCCACTGCAGGGCCTCATGAAAGGCCAACACATAATTTCATATAAATACTGGGCTTCCACAGGAATGCTCACCCAACTTTCACTTTCTATTGATGACTGTAAATGTAAAAAAAAAAGCATCTATCAACTTTGACATACAATAAGCCTCTGCACTTATGTCCTGTAATAGTAAAAAATAAAATAAAAAGGCAAATCCATGCCTGTCCTGATTCAATTTAACTCAAGAGCCCACTTCATTTCCAGACGGAGGGAAATGGTGATTTTCCACCTCATGGCAGAGAACAGGAACACCCACTGAGCAGTGGTGGAAGTCGGTCGGACTGATCACCACCACACTGAATGAATTAGTGTGTGCTGGAGAGGCTTTTCATCACCTGCAAAGAGTCCTGCTACTACACTGACTACGGCAGAGTGTGTCAACCTTACAGCTGTTGCAGTGGCATGATGTAGCACTGGGACTGTTACCCTGGCCCCACACAAGTTTAAAACCACACAACCGATTTGTGTCTTTCCTAAATGGAGAGATACTAGTAAAATGACCCAAGAGAGATTTATGCAGAATTATGCCTGTAGATAGTGTATATGATTTAATTCTTATCATCTGCCTTATTTATACATAAGTGTCTTTTTTGGTAAATCTTTCACATTTCTTGTTACTTATCAGCCAATATCTATACGTCAAAAGTAATAATTGCCATAGTATATATATCCATATATAATCTTTTTTATAGATTAAAAAGTAGGGCTGTGTATTGGCCGGAATCTGGCAATACAATACGCATCATGAAAAAAGGTATTCTTTCCACATTCGCTTGTTGAAAGGCTGTAACGTGACACAGATAGGAGGCTGTTATGTCTGTCTGCTAAAAGTAATGTATAAAAAACACTGACACCTGAGTTTCACCTGGACGAGAGAATCATGTGGGTAATTTCAGCACAATACAATTGATTAAATCCAACAGTAACAACAATATATGTCTGCATCCAAAACATATTATATTATATTTATTATCAGTTAATCTGTAGATTGTTTCTAATCATTTGGTGTTTGGTGTATTCATTTTAATTAGTTATATAGTACATTTACACATTAAAGAGTCAAAAGCGGCAACAGTGATTTGGTATCTGGGCCCGAAATACATTGATTTCAAAGTCCTGGTGAGAATATTACTTATATTTGGCCCAGGAATGGGAAGGAATCTGTAAAATTCGACTTATTCAGGGGAAGAGCTTCCAACCTGCTGAGAGCGGGCAGCAATGCCCGACAACAAGCACTAATGGAAACCTCTGCCGCTCAGTTAAGACCAAAACACCAAGGGACAAAAACAACTCTAGGACTGAATAGAAGCTCCTGGAACCAATCCAAGCGTATTGCACCAGGAGCAGAGAGGCCGCTCTCCAGACATGTTGAGGTTCACAGCTCTCCTCCACAACCTCCACAACAATCTGGAAACGATTCGGCAGCCCCCAATTTCCATAAGCCTGCTTCTTGTTGGGACTGGCGGTGGAGGGGCGGGGGGGCCGCAGGGTTAAAGGTCACACAGCAATCCAAATATACAACAATGAAGACAAAACCGACCACAATACTAAAGCAACTACTGCCAATATTAATGTTATTCAATTTTTTTGTTTTTTTAAGGGAGTGCCCAAGTAGGACACCTCGCTTCATTGATACCAGCCAGTGGAACTAAAGGTCACATTAGAAAATGGGACCAGAGCCGCTTTGAAGAATGACTCAGGTTCTTGATTTGTTTCTCAGCAAGCCCGGAGCTCCGGCTCCACCTAGTGGTTCTTCGTGAGTACACGCATCATCGAAACACGCTGTGCGTTCCAACACGCACACTATCGTACTATTTAGTACGCCAGAAAATACATTTAGTGTATCCCAATACATAGTATGTGAAATGCAGTATGCCAACAAAAATTACCAGGATGTTCTACTTCAGTCAGCCAGCATGCTTTTCTCCCACTATTCTGACCCACAATCCTCAGCAGATGTATGAGAGCAAGAGGGTCAAAGTTCAAGGAGCAATGTTATGACAAAGTAGTATGTCCCAATTGAATGCATACTGCATGCAATAGTACGTACTTTGTAAGGGCAGCTGCAGTACGTGCTAAAAGTGAACAGTATGCGATCCTCCATGACGACGCCCTCAATCTAACCAGACGAAAGAACGAAAGTATCGACGCCATTCTTGTCATTTTGTTACACATGCACACAAATGTTTAACAGAAATTTCTGTAAATAAGAAGAAACATCTGTGTTGATTACCACACAAGTACAGTTTTTTGCTTTAAATCATCTGTTCCGTCACTGTGCAGAATGATGTCTGTGCAGCTTGTTTTTGTACTCAGGTGCTGAAAGGGAGACGGTTTCTCTGTGCTCACTTTAAATCTCAGTCTGAATGCATGGATTTACACCGCAGCAGGATTTGTGTGACATCACTAGTTTGGAGGCCTGTCGCAGTCCAACTTGAAGTGATGTGGAAACTTAAAATCTCCAGCGGCTATGCACCTTTTATGGTTATTGTCAGTGCAGCATCAGAGGAGACACTCTTTTGGCTATTATAAAAGGGATCATTTTTATGTTTTGAGGTGGGGTTGTATGAGGTACAATGTATTGCTGTGGACGTATTTTAGACACCTAAAAAAAACAGTTGAAGTGTTCGCTATACTTTATTTAGAATATTCTTACTGCGTTATCTTGACGGGGAACTGTCGATGTTATATCCATCTATGCGCTCTATAAAGCCACAAGACTCCATTGAAATGTTTTTAAATTTGACCCTGCAGAACACAGGAGTCACACAATAACACAAACAAACTCCCCAATCGGGGGCAGTGGTCGACCTGCAACTCCTGTGTTCTGTGAGCCATAATTACTATATATATATATATATATATATCTATATATATATATATATATATATATATATATATATATATATATATATATTATATATATATATATATATAGTTATATATATATATATATAGTTATATATATAGTAATATATATATATATATATATATATATATATATATATATAGTAATATATATATATCTGTGCTCTCACTACCAACTAAAGCTACCACTAACTGAATAAGTACCTCATACAACCCCACTTCAAAATATCCAAACTATCCCTTTTACTATGAAAATGTGAATTCAGAGTCGCTATATATTATACTTTTCACATTTCAAATAACTTTGTTTCAATCACTCCAAATATTTTCTTTGTGCTTTTTAATCATTCAGACTGTCTTCACAATAAAGCGGACTGGTAGAGTGAAATGTTTTTCCAAAAATCTAACCGTATGGTCCCGAACTGAGCGTCACTCAGTGTGATGGCTGATCAAAGACTGATTACGGCCCGGTGTTTGTACTGGCCCTCTGTACACAGACCTGCTGTGGGCCTGCTGCATATATGCTCATACATTTGCATACATTAAGAAAGGCCAAATTGTTTCCACATGCGTAGCATGCCGGGGTATCATACAATTAACTTTAACAAAAACAATGTGGTGCTCGTGTTCGTGTGTGTGTGTGTGAGAATTGGATGAATGAACGAGTGGATGAATGGATGGATGATGGATAATGATTATGATGGATGAATAGACATCGACTGTGTTTTTTTACATTCTTGAAAACACTGACCGCCGACACAGAAAACTCTCATTTCCTACTTTCGTCTCTGTGCTTGATGGTGCAGAGAATAGCAGGCCGTGTCATGTGGTCTGGACACGACCTCATCTCAATCCTGTGGCCCACCAACGCACAGACAGACGGGCGGCGGGGGGTAGGGGTGGGGGGGTGTCTCACCTGAGAGGTGGCCAGTAGGTGGACTGGGCTCGGGGCCGGGGCCTCGTTGAGCTCGCAGCTGAGGCCCAGCGAGGTGAGGATCTCCGTCAAGACTTCGTAACGCAGCGTGTTGCTGACTTTCAGTTCATCGAAACCTTTGGCCGTCAAATTCTGGGGGACGGGAGCAATTTCCAGGTGGGCCTGCAGACAGGGGGGACACAAAGCATGTCTGACAAGTTTTGAGACTTTGACTTACTTAACAGACCGTCCCAAAAAAAGCATTTTTGCTATCGCAAATGTCAGCGTGCATTTCAACAATCCGCACTTGCAATTTAGACGTATCCTCACAAAGCGTCTCAGAA
>JACSYO010001904.1:505000-547500 GCA_016806645.1 Ophiodon elongatus
CACCAAAAGGATCAAAATCACGGAGATGCTCACGAGCAAAGCATGCAGTTAGCAGTTTATACAAATGAAAATAAAAACCCAACATGCTAAAAAAAAATGTTTTAAATAAAAAACAAATTCCCAGAGTTGATGAAAACGAATAAATAGCATCACTTAATCATGCTCTGTAGGAAAGCAGGCCGGGGATCCATTTTTTTTTTTATGTCAAGTGGAAGCGCCTCCGGTTGCATAGAGCGACCAGAGCGTCACGATGATGGAGGTCAGAGGTCGCCCTGCCTGCTCTTTTAATGAGTGGATTTGTCGCTGGCACACGGGTTCTCCCTCGGCACGTGAACACCACCATGTGGGCCGTTCATAGAGCACCGTCAGAATAATCCTGATGTGATGTAACCAAATATGGAAGGCATGTTCATATGTGAACATCCAACAGTCCTGCTTAGGTTGATGCCATTTCACCAACAGGTGGCGCTGCAGTACGATTCTTAAATGACTAGATTAACATAGCTGTATCAGTATGTATGTTTAGATTTTGAAATACTGTAAAAATTAAATTAATAAAATAAAAGGTTGGAAGTGTTTGGCCACCGAGGGACGCTACAAGCACTCTGATTTTTTATTTATTTAAAAGCTAGTCTCAATTTAATGTCTTGAAGTTAACTCTCAGGACAGTTCCTTGGTACAAGTAGATATTATATACCATTTACAATAACCTAAACAGATAATACACACAATATTACTGTGTCTTAGTATGAGGAGTCAAGGAGGCGCAAAAGGTACATATGCCTTTTCTTCCAAACATTTTTTTTCTTTACACACAGTTCATCTAAAAATTTTTTTTAAAAAAATTAGACAACTGCGATGACTAAAACATGAAAAACTTGACATAGAATGGAACAGATACGCACTACAGATTCATGGGATTAGGCCCTAATCCCATGAATGGCCTAGTCATTAGGGTATAATGAAGCTGGGTGTTGCGGTCAAATAAATCTGATTTGCTCAATCAGAACGGTGTTGGTGAGGACATTACTTGTTGGACAATGTGTTTGGTGCCTACTTTCTTATTGGACGCGTGAGGAGAACGGTAGCCCACTGTGTGTCCCGCAGCCTCTATGATGAATGAAATGTTCTCTATTCGCGGACCGCAAACCAGAGAGGACCCCAACAGCACGGTCCATTTGCTGAGGTCGTCGCACGCCTGGGGACAGCACAGAGAAGAATAACTCCAAACACTACAAGGCTGTTAAACAGTGATTAGTAGTTAGTGAGGGGGTACAGAATGACATCAAGCCACGTAGGCAGTGACACCCAGGCTCATGTCAAGTTAGGTCTTCAAGCAGGGAAGTCTCCATTAAGTCAAAGATTAGTCTCAAAAAGTGAGGACTCCTCCTAACTTAAGTCTGACTTGGGTTAATTAATTGTAGTTTTTGTGTTTTAGGGCCAAGTTTGGAAATGTGGTTCTGTTTACAGTAAGTTACCAAGCAAACATTGCTGCTTTGTTTCCCTTTTTCATTCAATTTTCCTAATCACAGCTGTTGAAGTACTTTGACTTAAGTCAGGTTTAGGAATGCAGGACTTGTGTCTCTAACCCGGGGTGAAGGATCACGTTTAGCTATCCTATTGCCCCACCGTCCGGTTCCAGGTAGCTCTCTGGAGCTAAAAGAGGAATGTAAACAAGGCGGTGACGGGCCCCCGCAGCGTCCTGTCAACACACACTGTCGTGAGGTATCATGCCAATTTAAAGCCAGCTCAAGTGTCCGACCTGAGGCTCCGTGACATAGACGGCCTTGTCTCCCAGCTGAAGGAAGACGGTATCCTCCTCGGCCGGCGGCGGACCGGGCGGCCGCGGTGCTGAGGCCGAGCTGGAGCAGACTCCGAAGCTGAAGCTGAAGCTGCCGCTGCTCAGTCGGGACAGGCTGTTTCGTATCAAAACCGAGTAGCACTTGTGAAAGCGCACCCACAGGTAGACGTAGCACAGCGTTATTAACATCTTAGCCGGCCAACGCGAAGGGGGGACATCGCGGCCGGTCCTCTCGCCATGTATGTCGGTGTCGTTCACAACATGACTGCTGCTGTCAAGTCAAGCTAACTGCTGCTGCTGCCTCGGCTCTTCTTCGCTGTCTTTAATGGTGGTAGAGTGACACGCGTCAAGGCGCGTTACCGCCACCTATGTTGGAGTAAGTGCCGGTGCTCTTTGGCTACCTGCAAACAAGATGGCGGGTGTCAACTTCAATACGGGGGTTTTCACGCAGGGAATTAATAAAAAGGAAGGAGGGAAGGGAGTTATTCCCCAGGAATGTCGAACTTTTTGAACAAATATGGGCATATAAAACACAATCAGGAGACAACTAATGTTACACCTCAACACAATCACGTCCATACATTTGTATTTAATTATATATATATATATATATATATATATATATATATATATGTGTGTGTGTATATATAATTATATAATTATTTTGCCATCGTAGCAAATACCATACAGTGTTACGTTAAATTCTGCAGGGTGTTTCTACTCTTAACATTGCAATGGACACTGAAGTATGAGAAGTTTGTTGGCCCGCGTGGATCTGCTGACAGTCAAGGCGACTCTCTGATTGGCTGAGAGGCTGAGTGACACGTGACACATCGAGGGCCGTTCAGCGGGAGGTCCGGTAACTGTCACTCCGCTAGCGGTTAGTGCTAAAAGAAACTGAACACATCTGTTACCGGTATGTACGTCTGAGTTTTACTACTCAATATTGTTTATCATTTTTATGGTCCACATACACTTTGAGTGTTGTCAGGAGTTATTTTCTTTTTCGGGTGTGTTCTTTTCAGAAGCTAAAACAAATAGTTTACATTAGCTAGCATCTTATTAGCAGCTTTGCTAATATATATCTTCTTTAGGAAAGCTAGTGATACTAATGTTATAATCTAAAAATAGAAAAATAAAAAGAAGAAGAATTTTTAAAGTTACGCTAATTATAAAAGTTAAAGTTTTGCATTCAAAAACATTATGGGAACTTTGTATGTTGGATTTAACAGAACAACTCGCAGATGATGTCAGAAGTCACATTGATGTTAGAAAGAAATTATAAAATGAACAAATAAAAGGGTGCATTGAAAATATATTAGGTAAAAGTACTAATTCTTAATACTAGTTGCAAGTGTCATATGTTTATTATTATTATATAATTTTATATTTTACTATAAGATTGTTATTACTATGATTTAACGTACAAGCAGCATTTTGTATAGTAGCTGGTTGAGGCGAGGTATGCAACAGAGAGCGATCTCCTTTTTCTTTTCATTGACTTTATATGCAACTTCTTCAGAGTTGACAAAGCCCCCACCCTCCCAGCCACAGAAAACATTATTCACCTGGCTTTAGTTCTCCCTATAACTAGTTAACCTGCCCGTATGTGTAAAAACAGTGACGTGATCATTTAAAGAATTGTTGATGTTTTACTCGCTTTTATTTGAGGAATTTGGAAAACATACGGAGTCCGACGTAAGCACGACACCTCTCTGTTTAAACTCCTACTTTCTGATGTAGGGTCTAGGAAAAATCCATGCTCCCATGATTACCAAATGATCTTGCATAAACATATCGATCACTGGTGTTTGACCTGCGCCGAACATGTCAGGTATAAAAAAAGTCTGACCTCACTGACAGCTGAGCCGACCAGAAACAGGATGATGGCGCTGCCATTCCCCTGCCCTGTGCATTTAGGTGTTGTGACCACTGGAGGCGCACACGCTCAACTGCACAAGTACACTTGGGGGAGAAATCTCACCAAGCTGAAGAAACTGCTGAATAAGGGTACGTCACTCAGTCACTGTAACAACACCAGTATTGTATTGTAATTGTACCAGTAATGCATCCATGTTGGCATCATGCAGATAAGTCAGACATCCAGTGCTTGACACAAAGCTGCACGCCTGGTCTCCGTGTTTCATGATGTGTTCCAGGTGTTGACGTGAACTGTGTGAATCACTTGGGTCAGACTCCGCTGTTCTGTGCCGCTCTGTCGGGCCATGCGAAGGTGACGGAGCTGCTCCTGCGTCACGGGGCTGACCCCAACCAGTAAGTCCGGGCCTGGCACTCACTCTTCGGGATACTTACGGCTTACGCATTCTCATGAAGCTTGCCTCTAAAGTCCTGGTCATGATGATAGAATGATTTAGACTTCAACACTAGTGACTTGTGAGTAGACTTCTCATGTAGCCCAGAATGAAATGTGTTGTCTGATGTCTGTTGTCTGGTTCCACGTCCTCTCTGCCGGCTGGTGTCCGTACAGTAGCACCGCTGTTTAACGTCACTCTAATATGCTGAGTGGACGGTGTGTTTTTGCATTGATATCCAACGATATCAAACCTCAACCCTAGACCCAGGAATAGAATACTTGTATGTATAAAATGTATTTAAAAGTCATATTTACAGAGCGCCATGCTAGCCCAGTGGTTACAGCACATGCCAGCTGCGACGTCTCGGGTTGGCTTCCAGCTATGGGACCTTTGTTGCATGTCACACCCCTCTGAATACAAATTTCAAAAAAGCACTTATTTCTGTAAACGTATCGAAGCCTTTTGGTCTTGATTTACGACTCGGTCCAGAACCTCCTAACTAAGACTTACTTGTGACGTGCAAAACAACGTCTTTGTTCGCACATCCAGTGTTTTTACATTCACTGCTTTACAGCAAAGCATATTGATGACATAACCGCCTTTCTTCTAGTCGCTGTGAGGACCGGAGCACCCCGGTTCACGCGGGCGTGCTCTCCCGTAACCCTTCGGTGGTGAGCGGCTTGCTGGATGCCGGGGGAGATCTGAGACTCCACGATGGAGAGGGCAGGACGCCCTTTGACTGGCTCAGGGCTGTGGAGCAGGAAGGCAGAGCCAGGGTGAGCCGTTCAGTCATTTTAGGCTTGCAGCGGGCCAGCGCTCTCTCTCACCGGGAGCTGGGGAAGTGTGACGTGCGTAGTTCCAGCTTGAGCATACGTAACCTTTTAGCATTGCACCTCCATGAAGTTGAGGGACGGACAAGAGATATATCCAGGAGGAAGGAAGGGAGCAAGGACAAATGTTGGCTGAAATAAGAATTTCAGGTCACAGGCCACTACATTTTCTTATATTAAGAATTATGTAAAGAAAAAGCAGTTCAGACTTGTGGTGTCGAAAGTGAGACAGAAATATTTTTAGGTTCCGCCTGTAACATTGTCCCGGTTTAGGAGAAGAGGACTGGGCAACTCCACCGAGTTTAAATGACACCCCGCGCTTCTGTCTCATCAGATGCAAGACTTCCTGGAGAGTCGCATGTCCTCCATGCAGCAGCTGTGTCCGGGCCCAGCCGCGACCACCCACAGCCCGTCCCACGCCTCGACCTCCATCTCCTCACAGCCTGCGTCTCTGATGGGTCGCATGAAAGCACGGTGCGGCGCACGAAACGGCCCCGTTGATCACATGGCCATATCGCGTCACATTGTCCTTATCGAAACACGTATGAAACAATAACGTCAGGAAATTAGAACCCCGTCGTCGGCCGTGTAATGTCTAATCACCTGATATGTCTTGTGTGTGTTTCTGCTCCTTTCTGTGGAATGGACAGGCAGCTCAATAAGAGGACAAACAGCAAGACGTCCTGTGCAGCGGCCTACTGTTTAGGCTTTGGAAAGGTACATCACTTCAGACAGTATGCAGGAGATGCTGATTGCTTATGTATGCGCTCCATGTTGGCTGGTAGTGACACAATTACAAGACATTTGATTTTATTTAGATTCGTTGTATTTCTTTTGATCATTCATTGCATTGTTAGGAATGTTAATGGTTGTGTATCGGGGTGGCTGTGGCTCAGAGGATAGAGCGGGTCTAACTTTGATCAAAACGTGTTCAAGTGTCCTTCAGAGAGAAACTGAAGCCCAAGTTACTTCACAGCAGCTCACGGCTCCTAACGCTGAGGGTTGAATGCAGACTGACAGCCTCGGTGCTGAGTGTTCTCCTCGTGAATGTCTGTCCAGGTGTGCGTTAACAAGCCGTGCCAGGCGCTGGCTGTGCCAGCATCCATCCCCCTGATCAGAGACAGTGATCTGACCCAGGCTGACGAGGAACCTCCGCTCTCCTTCTCCTGTGGCTCTCTGACCTCCATGACCAAGTAAGACCGGTACCGAGTCACAGCAGACTCACAGCAGACTCACAGCAGAGCCGCACCAGACTCACAGAGTCACAAGTGTGTCGACACATACCAGGAATCTGACTCTCTGTGTTCTCACCCGCAGAGCCGAGAACCAGTAGTGAGGGAGGAGGGGGGCTGCAGCTCCTCCCTCTGGTTAGAGGGAAAACATACATCGCGTCAGACTTTTTAAATCATCAACCAATCATTAATAGAGTTTTTATCAAATCATAATTGGATAATCAGTCCATCTCAAGTAATTAACACAGTATTTCCGTATTTCTAATAAACCGCAGAAAGTCATACCAATGACTGTGGGGTAAACGATTTACGTTTACATTGTTTATCTGCACACTAAAATAACATCATCATGGGAGAAATCGAATCGGGTGCAAAATAATAGTACGACCAGGAATTGGGCCGAGCTGTTATTATATGAAAGTAATGACCTGTTCTTCAAGCCATAGATATTTTATCACATTAAAGACCAAACGGTGTGTTTCAGTCACAGCTGGAGAGGCTCCAGGGTGACAGTAAAAACCATGAGGGACAGTCGGACAGCCGATCGGGACCTGCTCCTCGTGGAACAAGACTACTGCAGGTGAGAGAGAGCAGGATGTTGTTTTGAAGTAAGAATTTCTAAAGTAAGTTTACACTTGTATTCATATTTTGAGATCAACACCAATAACGGACACCGAGTCCAGATCAACCTATTGCTCCAAGAAATATGGGAATATGTCCGTATTCCAAGCTGGAATGCATCAAGTGTTTTATCATTATCTTGTTTTCATATCCATCTGTGTTAGAGGTAACAACCCCAACCGAAGGTAACAGCTAACCCTGACCTCACAGTCTGAAGAGGAACGCGTGGCTCCCCATTCAAAGAGCTGGAGCCGGCATCAACACGCTCGGCTTAACACAGAACTGAGCAAAGCAGCTCTTGCCAGTAACCTTTATTAATGTGAGCAGAAACCTCAGCAACACAACTTTTGATTGCGGATTGTTTTATTACTGAGCTAACACTGGCCAGACCTAAACTCACTTGACCAAAATAACTGCAGGCGGTTGGATCAACGAACAGATGACTGAGAAGCCCGTTCTGCACTCGAATAGTCGAGGCAAAACATCAGAGGGTGACCGATGTGGTCAGTGTGACAATTCAAGTGTGTTTTGAGCGTTGCCACTTTTCATCGAGTTTATGAAACAGAGTCCACTCCCCGAGGTTTCTTTCCCCACTTTCAACCAGGTGCAGCTGACTTCAGGGCCGGTCCGGGGAGCATATCAGCCGTGGAGAACTAACATTCATTTCACGACTAACTTGACGACCAAAAATTAAGAGTGTGTGTGTGTGTGCGTGCGTGCGTGCGTGTGTGTGTGTGTGTGTGTGTGTCAGCCAGCTGTTCCACCCACAGCTGCTGCAGCTGATGGCGGTGAGTCTGTCTGATGACCTCCAGAGGACCAGTCTGGTGTTTGAACCGGTCGACGTCGGCACGCTGCACAGCCTGCTGCACACCAGGGTAACGAAGACACAGCTGGAGGAATACTTTATACTACTACCAGACACATAGAGTACATGAGAGAGAAACAATTCTGGGGGCCTTTTTGCCTTTGTTTGATAGCTGACAGTGTGGAGACAGAGCGATGGACAGGAAGTTCTGTTTTACAATTAACAAGAAAGACATTTTTATTTAATTCTTTTGGGGACTTTTCTCCTGTCCTTGCTTTTTTTCATGGTGAAAAACTGGATATTTAAACCTCTTCAAGGACAAACTACCTGAGAAGTAAAAAATCCCTCCTTGTCTGAACTGCTTACATCGATTTAAAGGGTTACAAGAAAGGTCGTTCTCCAAGCTCAGATGTGACACTTTCTGTCCCAGAAACATGATGATTTATGTTTCAAACAGGCACATCCGGCCTGGAGTTGCAGTTTGTGTCATTTGCAAGTTTGTAGCAATGGAAGGAAAACTGTAGCGTTCCTTA
The DNA here is from genome assembly GCA_016806645.1 of Ophiodon elongatus. NCBI lineage: Eukaryota > Metazoa > Chordata > Actinopteri > Perciformes > Hexagrammidae > Ophiodon > Ophiodon elongatus. The sequence goes on from JACSYO010001904.1 coordinate 513,138, forward strand.
TACTGCTTCACTCAATGAAGTGACGGAAACAAACACGGAAAACCATCATAAAGGCATTTATGAAGCACAAACCATTTTTACTGTACTGTGTGTGTGTGTGTGTGTGTGTGTGTGTGTGTGTGTGTGTGTGTGTGTGTGTGTGTGTGTGTGTGTGTGTGTGTCCGTGCAGCGTGCAGACTTCCCAGTGTTGCAGGACAGCTGGCTGCTGTCAGTGATGTTGCAGGTGTGCGAGGGTCTGCAGTACGTCCACAAGGGCGGCCTGGTGATGAGGGCCCTGTCTTCCCACAGCGTGGTCCTCACCAAGTTCGCAGTAGCCAAACTGACCGGTTTAGGCTTCATGGTCCCCAGGTAACACAGGCCCAGGCCGAGTCCAGGCACGGATTAAGCTTCCTGCACGATGAAGCCGTTTTGGGCTCTACCAAAACCGATGCTCGACACTTAAAGTCCTCAGATTTTTTACTTAAGTAAAAGTAGCAATATCACAATGTAGAAATTCTTTGTTACAAGTATAACAGTCCTGCATTCAAAATCTCATTTCAGTAAAAGTTCATAAGTATTGACATCAAAACATACTTAAAATGGCAATCTGGAACGTTTTAATTTAAATAAAGTCACTATCTGGAGCCGAAGGAGGTAACAACGGTGACTGAGCTTATGCCCCACTGATGAAGGTGTTGAAATAATGAGATGTTTGCAGTGTTACAAACTGTGTGTCTGTGGCGACATTCCCAGAAAGAAAATGCTGTATTAGTTTTTCACTATTTTATACACACACACAAAAAAAACTGAATAATGCACACAATTCTGAAAACTTGAAGCTAATGTATCAACAACAACAAGAGACTCCACACTACTAAACACAAAGCACATTTCCATGTTTTCACTCGAAAATAAATTCTAAAACAAGCAGGACTGAAATCTTAAGGAGCACTCATTGTGCAGAATGGCCCACTCATACAAATATAAAGATTACCTTTAATGTTGCAGCTGGTAAAAGTCTGGCTGTATTTGATTACTTTATATACTTATAATAGTATATCAGTATTTTGTAGCTGATTTATATTTTTTCTATTAATAATCTTAATCTGTGAAGTCTTTTGTAACTGATGTTTTTTAGATAAATGTGGTGGAATAAAAAGTACTATGTTTGCCTCAGAAATGTAGTGGAGTAGAAGCGTCATAAAATGGAAAAAAACTCAAGTAAAGTACAAGGACTTGAAAATTGTAATTAAGTAAAGTAGTTGAGTAAACGTGCTGCTTGACACCTATAGTATCACATAATGACACATAGTTCAATATCGGTGCCACGTGGTTGTTGGTGTGCAGTAAAGACACGGTAGCGTGGATGGAAACACATGAACGAGGTAGATGATTGGAAGGCATTGTCAACATGATTCATATTCCACAACAGCAGAGTATGGAGAGGGTCTTCAATGCTGCTAAATATACTGTGTGTCACTCCACACCTGGGTATAATCATGTTCCGTGTGTGTGTGTGTGTGTGTGTGTGTGTGTGTGTGTGTGTCCAGCAGTCAAAGTACAAGTGTCAAACCCCCCCCGCACATGGACCTGCCCCCCAGCCTCCACAGATGGGCCGCTCCAGAGGTCATTAAACGGCGACCGTGCACGACGCAGGCCGACATCTACAGTGTGTGTGCTCTGATCCAGGAACTCTTCACAGGTAGCGCTCACGCCCCGGCTCCTCGCGTCGGACTTCAAAGGAACAGTGTGTTACTTTTAGAGCGGGGCCTGTCGGCAGAAATGAAAAATGAATCCTTTTCTTTGCTGTATAAGTACCTGAAGATAAGAATCGCTGTGTTTTAGTCACCTGGGGATGAACTGTTTGAAGATGAACAAGGGAAGCGCCTCCTGTCGTTTGAGGAAATGCAGTGTGTGACAAGACAGTTTGGTCGAATGGAATAATGTCATTGTTTCAGACAGTGAACCGTGGGGCACAGTGGACCTGCACGGGATCAAACGGGCGATGGATGCAGGCGAGGCGCTGGCAGTAGACAGCAGCATTCCACAGCCTTATTACGACGTGGTCCTGAGAGGCCTGGAGCACCACCCACAGGACCGCACATGCAGCCTGCAGGGCCTGTGCTACACCCTACAGCAGGACGTCAAGGTGTGCCTCACTCTCTGGCCTTCGGCCCTCTGCAAGGCCACACTCATATTTATGTTCATACCGTCTCGAATTATTATTTCTGGAATGCACACGGATACATCCTGAGAAGTCATTCTGGGCCTGGAGATGAGCGTTTACATGATACACCTGTGTGTGTGTGTGTGTGTGTGTGTGTGTGTGTGTGTGTGTGTGTGTGTGTGTGTGTGCACGTGCGCTGCAGAGGTTCTCCCTGGAGGAGCAGATGACTGGTGGGCTGTGTGAACAAGATCTGGGGCCCGAGGTCCAGGCCATGGCACAGCAGAGGCCCATAGTGGGGGAACCAGTACAGAGCGGTACAGAGCACAACACGCACACATGTAGGGTCCTCATAAATACTGAGAAAGATTAAGAAAAAGATTTAAGCTACTGCGAGGAATTTTCTATAGTGTTTCCAAGCACCAGAGTCCCTTTGGAAAACATCTCATTTTACTGCAGCAGGATCTCACAGTCTGCTACGTGCAGTCCTGGTTCTGGTTCACAAAATTGATTGTGAAATTCCTCCGTCCCCCTTCAGTTGTCCATAGACCTGTCAGACCAGTCACAATCGAGGCAGACGGCGTGCCAGAAAGACACGTCCGCCGGGACAAACAGCTGTACAGAGGAGCAAAGCTAGAGCTGGGGAGGGAAGAACGTACGGAGGGAGGATCCACGTTCCACCGGGTGTACCCTTACGCAGGCATGCTTCCTCTGCTCGGTGAGTTTGACTCGGTCAGTTCCGAGGAGGAACCAGAGTCGGACATAGACAGGGAGACGGTGGAGCAGCTGGATGGCCTGAAAATAGCGACGGATCAGCAGCTCAGCACCGTTGCGGTGAACCTCAAAGTGTCCCGGGAGCTGCTGCGGCAGGCCAGCAGGAGCCTGGACACGGTGGAAAGGCACACCCAGCTGGACCACGGCGGGCAGGAGAAAGTGGATGACACCGACTCCTCTCGCGCCTCCTCCGTCTCGTCCTCCTCTTCGTCCTCTGCGAAACGCTCAGGAGTGAGCGCCGCCGTTGGACCGCCCTCGAAGCAGTACAGCCTCTTTCCGCACAGGGACGATGGATGGGCAAAGAACCTGGAGGCCCAGCTCCTGAGCAGGGACTGGGAACTGCTGAGCCAGGAGGAGCTGGCTCTGTGGCTGAGCCACTATCCAGCCGAGCAGCAGCAGTGCGAGGGGGTCCGCCTCGGGTCAGGGGACCGCCTCGGGTCAGGGGGCCGCCTCGGGTCAGGGGGCCGGCCAGAGGAAGCTGATCGCGGCGAGGAGGAGCCGAGCCTGTACAGATCAGCTCTGGACAGCAGCCTTCTCCACGCCCTCTCTGAGAAGAAGCAGCAGGTACATGGATTTAGTCAGCAAGACCGTTTACAGTCTTCTTTTTTTTTTTACGATTGTGTTATTTGTCTCCTCCAGACATTCAGCTCCCCAGAAAACGCAGACGTTACAATGGAGGTGTGCCGGCCAGCAGCGAGTGGGAGTCTGCTGTTAGATACTCACAACACCAGTAAGTCATTGATACTTCCCGACATTGATGTGTTTGCAAACCGGTGTAACTCAGTTTCTCTGTTTGCCCCCCCTGCCCCCCGCCCCCAGAATATGAGAGCTTCCCAGACAGTGATGAGAAAATGGACGGTGATCCTGATCAGTCTACAGCCAACCCTCACATGTAAGGACACTGACATGAACCTATGTGCTCCGTGTTGTACAGTGGGGTCACAGAGTGTAGTGTAGTGTGTGTGTGTGTGTGTGTGTGTGGGGGGGGGACTTATAATTTGGGCTCATCTACAGCACGATGAGGCCAAAAAGACAAGTTTACTCAGAGGGACAATACGTTCAGAATTTAAAAGGGACAGTTGATATCATGAGACGAGATGGCACTCGGTTTCTCTTTCCAGAAATAATTGCCTGGGTTACTCAAGATGATCCACAGAACTGTTTTCTTTAAATTCCACCAAACTACGGCGGCATCTCCTCATGGACACGCCTTTACTCGTGCTCGTGATAGCGCGAGATGTGAACAATAAACGACGTGAGCTAGCAGCGCTGGTTAGCCATATGCAAACTGTCCCTTTGTGTACGAGACACGTGGAGAGTTGACATCTGTGTGTGTGTGTGTGTGTGTGTGTGTGTGTGTGTGTGTGTGTGTGTGTGTGTGTGTGTGTGTATTCAGGGCTCGGTTAGACGCGGCTCTGCTGGATGAACTCTCCAGCATCACAGACTCTCCAGCTCAGCCTCAGGAGAAACTCCACAGTAACTCTGGTAACGGCAGAGCCCCGCCCTCTTACAGTACCCCACGCAGCCCAGGTAGAGCAGCACACAACGTGAACTTATAATGAAAGATATTTCACCGTTCTTCACAATATTTCAATTGGGTGCTGTCACCGTGAATGTTTCAGCCCCCCCGAGTTTAGACCGACTCGTAATACCAGGCGGTGACGGATCAGATCTCTAGAAGATTTAAATGAACATAAGAAATGCAGGGCTGTGACCTGGTCGTCACATTGCACCACGCTGTAGGATCGCTACAATGATTTTTCTTCACATGACTTTTAGCCTGCATCACTAGAGACATTTTGGGCTTTTACATTTTTTGTCATTTTCTTTTACATTTTGGCAAGAGTGTACGTTTTTAATAAGTCTTTAATAAACTGTGTAGCCAAAATACACACACTCTATAAATGTCCCCATTGAAACCACAATTTCTCCAGCATCAAATCATGTACTCCATAATGTCAGGTCTTCAATCTGGAGCCCTGGCTTCTAAATGGTGGTTTTTAGTATTTTCTACCAGATTGAGCCTGAAAATTGAAAATGTATGAATATTTGGTAGTAATCAGGAAGTGGGAAATAAAATCAATATACAGATTTATTTTTTTGTGGCACTTTTAAGAAGAGGACATCACAGCAACTTTTGTTTAAAGGGATGCAGACGGGTGAAGAGGTCAGCTTCAGGGAGAAAGGCGACCGTAACGCACTGATGGACGAAGATGAAGAACATGAGTGACGTTCCTGATGCTCGTGTGTTGTTTTGACAGACGCACGCCGGCGTGTGAAGACGGGCATCAGAGAGGCCGACCTCCCAGACTCCCCCGTCTGCAGGACGGAGGGTTCCACCACACCAAGAGACCGCTCAGTAAAGGTGACTCATCTCATTCACCAGAGGACTCTGGATTGACCCAAACCATTCTAACAAGGTTTGGGGCTAAGTGTCAACTTCCCTCTTTTAATAATGATCACAGGTGGCCATACCACGTACACATATTAAACGTTAATACACTAAAAATGTTCTCGCTTATATCGTATGAATCCAATTCCCTGATCAGATGCACCTTTTTTTAAAGAGTGTTTTCTGTGTTGGCTGTAAAACTGCAGACATGTTCATAAAGATTGACACCTGACCCATACGGGCTGTTCAGCCTCCCCCTTTCAATGTAGAATCTTCCAGCAGTCCAGAGGGCTTCATCACGGCCACCCAGGAGGAAGAGCTGTTAGACACTGGCTCTCCCAGCTTCACGGCCCACAGAGGCTGCAGCGCTGAGGAAGAGGAGCACCACGTGGAAGAGGAAGGAGAGGCGGAGGGAGCGTCCGTACAGGAGCAGAGCAAAGAGAGGCGGGATGGAGGCAGTCGAAATCAACCGAGGGTGTATGTGGAGGAGGAGGAGGAGGAGGATGAGGATGATGATGATGATATGCAGGAGATGCAGAGAGGATTACAGATGGAGGGAGACACGGGAGGAGAAAACATGGAGGAGGAGGAGGAAGAAGAGGGAGGCGAGCATGTTGAGGAAGGCAGTGAGGAAGAGGAGCAGCATGACTGGTGCGACCAGCGGAGCGGTGAGAACCAACAGACCATCAAAAACATGAAGACTTCACCAAGTTCCTTAACAATATAATGTATTTCAAAAATAATAATATTAGCCGACACATTGTTCGTGGATTCTTTTTAATTTCTCAGATATATACACACTATACATCTAACAGCAAAGAATAAAAAAACATACTTGAACTAAACTCAAATAAAAAATAAAAAAATGTTATCCATATATCACTGACATTTGACTTTGTTTTAAAGATGTGGGGTCAGAGGAGGAGGAGGAGGAGGAGGAGGATGGTATTGATGACAGGAGGGAGGAAATAAGCGGAGTGTTTGGCAGCGGTGAAGAAACGCCCGACTCCGCCCCGGTGGAGATCGGTAAGCAGACAGACACGACGATGTAACGGTCCACGACTCGGCCTCTAGTTTGATTGGGAACAGTATCGCAGGGCGATAGCGGACCATAATGCCAAAAGTCTTGGATGGGTTTGTCCACTCAGGGGAGCTCGGTGGCGACACGGAGGCGGCAGATCAGGAGGAGGAGCTCGGGGCGTCTCCCGGGTCACAGCAAAGTCCCAGGTTATTGGAGGACACCACCAGGTGGGGGACAGCGGTGTCCGTCTCAATGCTGGCAATCTGCTTCGGTCTCGACCTCACGCACAGAAATACCAGGATTTACAGCTGCAGGCTCTGTCACGATGCAACTACCGCCTGCTTGTGTTCTCCTTTCAGAGCCCACTCGACACTAGACGACGCGCTGCTGGGCTTTGGCATGGAGGGCACCGGGAGGAGCCCCGAGAGTAAAGGGGTCCGCGCGCTGTGAGTATCTAGCGATGCAGATAATAACCTACCGCAAAGACAATCATGCAGTTCATCGCTTTCTCTGCCAGAAAAACATAAAAAACTAATATAGTGACGGAGTGCCTCCCGTGTCTAGGTGTCAGCTGTTTGAAGGGCAGATTGGTGATGATGAAGGACACCCGGCAGGAGACCACGCCCACAGCTCCAGTGATGACTCAGCCACCGCCTGAACCGCAGCCTCCACTGGCATTCGACGCCAGTCACGATTGTAATGACGCACTCGAAAAGTCAAACAAGGGAGTTCGTGACCCGGGCGTTTCCCACCGCGGGACCAGACTCCTCGTGAACCAGATCCACGAGGGAAATGTTCCTTTATGTGCGTTTGTTAGGTTTCCTGTTGTTTGACTTCACAGGGAGGTTTTGTTCGTAGCGCACTGTTGCTCGTTTTGCTGGAGTTGTTTTTAAAAGAGGTTTGTTATTCTGGAACGTTTTCCAGACTGTTATATTCACAGCTGCTGAAGCCTTTTTCACATTTTGAAGTCAGAGCTGTCATAATATTGTATTGTAGTTATTCAGAAATCCTTTTTGACGCAGGCAGTAAAGAAGTCCCCAACGGGTTTCAGACATTTTTTATTTTACATTTTGCCATTTCGGGAAATAAAAATCATAAACAAAGACCAAGTCTGGTTTTAAAGTAATCCACTTAAAAGAACCTCCGATAGCCCAAAAAGCTTCCTCCCCTCTCTGTCCTCTCCTCAGAGGAAAGATGATGTTTAATCTTCAATGTTTTTCTCCTATACATTAAAAATAAAAACACTCTGCATCTCAGTCCACGCACCTGAACACAGAAAGGTTCAAAATGTGAAGGACTCTGTTGTAAACCGTAAACCCAGTAGAAACCGCTCCTCTGGGTCCCGTCTTAGTCACAGAAACTTTGACTGATTGATACAGTCATGCTGCAGTACAGTACAGGAACATCAATATCCCTCATATGCAGACGCATGAAGACATACATCAAGAACTGACACCACTGGACGTCCATGCATTTATCACAACTCAAATTCTATGACTTAAGTTTGAGAGTTGTGTGGACAGCTGTAGGAGAGCGGGAGAGAGAGAGAGACCACGTCACTCAATGAAACAATCCTTCTCGGCGAGCTCGCCCTCCACGCCCCAGGTGGGGCAGGTGGATTCCCCGTCACGCGGCGAGGCGAACGTTGCCCTTCCAGTCCAACTCCACCAACGAGAGGTGCTGCAGGACCTTCAGCTTGGCCTCGCCCACCTTCATCTTCAACTGCTTCATCTTCTGCACGCTGAGGGAGCCGCTGCAGAGGACCAGAGGATGCCCGTCGGTCAGGTGACGCGGCACGATGGATGTAATCTTGTGTGTGCGATCGGGCGTAAATATCAACATATTGTTGTGCATGAAAATATAGAATATAGTCCTACCCGTCTTGGCCGAGGTGCTGCTGCAGCTGCTGGTAGAACACGTTGAGGTCAGCCAGCTTGACGTTGGTGCGTACGCCGAGAGGAACCGCCTCCAACATGGCGTCGCTCACTTCCTCGTACTCGCAGCCTGTGGACCCATGGATAGAGACGTCAGTCTCAAAGGAGGAGTGTGGAAACTACAGAGGGACATTCCAACTGGTCTGAACTGACACTAAAAAGGGTCGGTTCACCTGAACTACAAAAACAAAGTTTGGAGATATCAGTCTGGAGGTGACTTTTAAAAGTCCACTGAAACAAAAACCTCAAAACCAAGTGCAAGTGTCTTAAAGCTGCATTCTCTCTAATGTCCATCAGGGGGCGACTCCTCTGGTTGTATAGAAGTCTATGAGAAAATGACTACTTCTCTCTTGATTTATTACCTCAGTAAACATGGTAAACATGAGTTTATGGTCTCAATCTCTAGTTTCAAGTCTTCTTCAATATAGCATGATGTTCATTTAGTAAATTATGATCCATTTAGAGTCAAATACAGTCTGCACTAGTGTTCAGAGCAGGGTACAAGACCTGGAGGTAACGGACTCACTCGGTGGCTGCTGGTGTCCAGAAGCTGCTACAGGAGGAGGAACCTGAAAGCAAAACAGCAGCAGCAGAAATCATCATGTGACCTCAACGCGATATTCACTTGTCCAGATTGTTGACTTGAGGCTGCTGATTGTGGAGCAGGGCAGTGTCTTTAAATCTACACGACACCATGGTTAGCACATGAGCTCTCATGTTATACTGACTTTATGAGTCAAATCCAACATAAAAAAGATCTGATTTACATTCAAATTCTGTACAACGGGTATGTATCAAAATAAAAGCTGGTATTCAAACCCTCTCACATAATAGCCAGAGGCACTGCCATGTTCAGTTTTACAGCTTCAGCACTTCCTGGACAGAGGTTTCAAAATAAAAAAGTACGAGAAAAGGGGAAGATTAATGGGCTACAGTAGTGGCCGTCCAAAACTTGCTGGCTGGGCCGCGATAGGCGTTTTGGAGGCAATCCGTCGGTCACAAAGTCAAGGAGGGCTTCAAGAAAGATGTATTCGTAATCCTCCAACACATAAATGAGGGGAAACTTCCCTACTTCTTGAGAAAAGGCAGCAAGATGGCTCTCAAGGCTGTGAGAGTCGGGTGATAAAAAGAGGTTTGAAACTTTAAGGTGAACAAAGGGCCCAGTCCACTGTGACCCCTACAACGTTATACAAGTCTCCTCTTGAGATGAACACGGGGCCGACAGGCTTCATCACCGAGAGTGTGTGTGTGTGTGTGTGTGTGTGTGTGTGTGTGTGTGTGTGTGTGTGTGTGTGTGTGTGTGTGTGTGTGTGTGTGTGTGTGGACTTCTGGGAGCTGACTCTCACCTCTGTCGTGGTCTCACTGACGGCTGAACCCAGGAGCTCCGCTGACTCCCGCTCTGACTCCGTCAGTGGCTGAACCTGCAGCGCATTGACAAAGACACAGTTTATACCCGGAGCTGCAATATATTTGTGTATAATAAAATATCATGCGTGGGTTTTTTTTTTTTTCTGCCACGTCAAACTTTTTGTATTTTTACGATGGTTACGTTATGTTTTTGGTCTGTCAAAACCACCGTCTACTTGTCAGCGGCTTTAGAACATTGTTTTGTGAGCGGCACCTCCACGTCAGTGCTCTGCTGGAAGCGCTGCACCAGCTCCATGGCGCCACCGAGGTTGGTCCGGATGGAGTCCATGGATTCCTTCTGCGCCGCCGCGATCTCCTTCACCTGCGAGCACAGCGCCGCGTGCTTGGCCTTGATGGCCCTCAGGTTCTCCAGCATCACCGCCGGGTTCTCCTGCGGGCACAGTGGCGGTCATTAGGCCCGGTTTGGACTCGACTGCTCCAAGAGGCCTCACGCTGCGTGTGTGGTTTGTGAGAGAGTGAAAGTATTTCTCATTCTATGTGGGAATCAGGCTCTATTTCTTCCTCCTTTTTTTGGGGAAACGAGTAAGTATCGGAGAGCGATTGTAAAGCAGAGCCAGGATCTCCCCAGTTGTGTTTCATTAGGAGCTCCAGTGATCCTTCTCCAGCACTGGAGGAGTCAGACAAAGCTTATTACCAAGGAGGGTTTTATGCAGTTTGGTCTAATACCTTTTTAACGGATATCAACAGATATGCATCATATAACTAAATATTCCTACTTATTCTATTATGAAAATGTGCTGTCCCATATATATGTTGTATATTTATTTGGAGGTCGTGCTCCTTTCCTTTCTTCTCCTCCATACGTCATATTTGACTCATATTAGCTTCTCTATGCCCCCGGTTTGTATCGTTCTGTTAACCGTTCTCCATTAATTGATTGTAATGGTTTTTTTTGTCTTGTGTTGCATTATTTCTCCTAAAGCAAGGGGGGGAAACCCCACGAGTGACTTAATGTGATGTGTTTCCTAAACACGGATGGAGAACAACTCCGTGACCGGTGTTCATAGTGGAGCTTATCAGCCAATAAGTCCCCGACAGACTGGCCGATGAATACTGCCACCGATAATCAATGTATGTCACATTTAAAATACGGCAGCTTCGCCTTGAGTTGTGTGAAATTGTAACGGTAAAACAACAGCTGGTACTTCAGTCATCACCTCGGCGGGACATCCGGTCTCTGATGTGCTTTTGATGAAGTCCAGCTTCAGCCGCCTCTCGATGTATTCCAGGTCCGCCTCAGACTTCAGGAACTGCAAAGACACTCTGCGTTATTTGTTTGGTAGCACGCCGCTGGACACAAACTGACCCTGCCTCCAGCGGCTCATAGAGACACTCTAAATGAACAACAAAGCAACCAGTGTCTGAGGATTAAAATGAGGAGTTTGGAAGCAGGAAACGTGATCTAGTGGTTTCCAGATACAGAGCTCGTGGTCACAGTGGTGGTCGGTTGCCTTTACTCATTAATCCATCAAATCCACATTACCGATCATTATTTATCAAAAAAAATCTCATCCTGTCAATATTTTGTGGAAGCACCGACAGTCATCATCCCAGCATTAGGTGAAAACTCGTATTGCCCGTGATACAGTGGAGACGTGTGAAGCTGCTCTCTGCAGTTTTCAGATGCTTTGACAATACTATTGCACTGCTAGCTGTCTTGATACAGTAGTGCAATGAAGTCAGAGCACCCGCCAACAGCCGCAGCCTCGGAGGTCGGGAAGCGCTTCCCGTTGCTTGCGACCATTTCCTGCCAATGTCCTTTTTTTTTTTTAACATTGCACTGCTTTGTTCCCTGGCAGCAGGGGCCCAGAGGTGCAACATTAAAGGGCCCACTGGACAGACAGCGGACGGGCTTAGCCGAAGTCTGGACGGCGGAGAGCGTGTCCCGTAAAACGTGAGGCCTCGGTACCTCACCGTGTCAAACGGAACGAGGCGGAAAGGTACTGACATTTTGTACGGGCGTTCGTTGTCCCCAGAGGATGAACCTGGGAGACTCTGCGGGTCCCCTGACTTTCTACATGGATCGACTCTAAATCCATGTTCCTTTAGTGGCACGTTTGTGCTTTTGAGTGGAACAGCTGCGGGACACTAACTACTAAACTTTGTGTGGGACCTTGCCTCATGGGAACACCAGCACACACTGAGGAACCTGCTTTCTATAGCACCCCACTTCAACTCCATAACACAACAACCCGTCTGTGTTATGGAGTTGAAGTGGGACGCTGTAGAAAGCTCGCGAGAGGACCCGTGAGCTGATTTATTTGGTCAAAAACATTGCACACCTGGTTCATAGTGGCACAATTAATATGAGCTGCTCACTACAGATAAAGATGTCCTCCGCTGCTTCCCGTTAAACACCGAGAGAAGTAACCTATGGCCGTTATTGAAAAAAAACATATCGGAGCTGTCGCGAGACACGTCTCTTGTCCACCTGACGTCCCCCTGACACTGTGGCCCCCGGCTCACGCGACGGGGAGCGGCCGCCAGCTCGTGAGGACGCGACGTTATATCCACACTTCATGAGGCTGGACAGCCGCTCAGTACGGGTCTGAAGCCCTCCATGTTACTGAACGGGTCTGAAGCCCTCCATGTTACTGAACGGGTCTGAAGCCCTCCATGTTACTTCACTATAAAGGAAGCAGGAAGCGGAGCGGAGCGTCTGGACGTGGTGGTCTTTGTTGTCGTAGTACTGGTTACATATAAGCTCGAGGGATACAAAGCAGGTTGTACTATTGACGGTAACGTTACGTAGAGGCCTGCTGAATGGCGGAAAGGAGTTTGAATTGTTTCTCAACGCAGAGAGGAAACCATGACCTGGCTGCTCTTCCTGTGACAGGATGAAGAACTCGTCCATAATTAATGAGCTGCTAATGTCTGTGGAATCCTTCAACAAGGGTTAAAAAAAAAGAAAAAGGATGAATATGGCAGAAAATATTGTTTTACACTGGGCTTACCATCGCCTCGAGCTTTTCAACTGTTGTCTCCATGTTGAATAGTTTCCAGCCCGACGCGGGCGCTGTTATTGGCCAGCTGTCAGTAAAGGAGAGCGCTGATTGGACCGCCGCGAGAGGCCAAGCCCCTCTGGGTGTGTGTGTGTGTGGGCGCCATATTGGATTGCTGCCCGTCTCTTTTTGTGGAATGGCTGCATTTTTGTTTCTCTTCAAAAATACTTTATTTACAAAGTGTATTCCTTCACTACAGCACTTTACACAGCTCACATTTGAAAGGTCTTTCCTAATAGCATTACAAAATTATAATAATTCTGACATTTTTTATTTAAAAAAAATTCTGCTTATCTCAAGTTAACATTCAGTTTAGACTACAGTATATGATATGGGTCCACTGACATGACAGTTTCAAATCACCAGTCTTTACTTTATTTATGATGCTGTGGTTCGAGTCTTGGATCATGTCTTCCTCTTGCATGGTCTATCAATGTTATATGGGTGCAGTTTGTTATGGTAACAGTCACAGAGTGTGTGTGTGTGTGTGTGTGGGGGTGGGGGGGTTCAGGACTTGGACTTCCTGTTGGGCACCTAAGATTATTCTGCCCAGCAAGTCTGCAGCTGTACTGCTGTTGAACCCTGGTCCCCCTGTCCTCATTAAATAAAATTTCCCACAAAAGATGTGCTCTGGCTACAGGTAGAGGCCCAGATGAATGGACTATGGATATAGAAAGAAAAGACCAAAACAAAATGTCTCTCAATACTATTCTGACTTTGCTACCTTACCTGTGGCTCTCAGCTCTAACCACATTGACTAGACACACAGGGGAATTATCTTGTTGAATAAATAATTCCATGTGCTAGGTATTGTTTTATCAATAATTCTTCCCCTAAATTATACTACAGTTTCATTTAAGTCCCAATTCAGAGCACCACTGCGGATGTTGTGAAACTAAACTATACTCAACATTTATCTGGGATGAAATTTGATTGGCGTTGAGCGCTGGATTCATTCAAACGATTATTAGCGATAATGACAAGTACACTGTCAGGAACAGCAGCACCAGCTGGCTACATTTGCACAAACAGAATTTATTTGGCCATATTGAAGACATATTCACACAGATTCTGGAGGAGCTCTTTCGCCTTCCATAAGTCACCGTAGAAAATAAACCAGACATATTTACAGACATGTTTTGATGACTTTTGACTTCAGAAAAATCAGTGCTGTTTAGTGTAGCTTTTTTTTTTTTTTTTTTTTTACAAACACATTATCGATACACTATTATTACAAGCATGGACACAGCTACTCTACCGAGCCTTTCACATGGAGAAAAAAAATGCCTCATAAAAGAAAATCAGTTCAAATATGAACAGAGCTGGAAGTTGGGCCAAAGTATTTAACGGGGGTTAACGTTTCTCTGATAGCACAGTGCGTCGAGCGGCACCGGGAACACACGGAAACTGTCGTGGGAGTTTTAAGAACACATCATTTTAGTGGTCACATATAAAAACTAGTCCTGTACAGATATTTTGAAAGGGGGTAAATCAATGGTTGTTATGTTGCCGTGGTTTAATGTGGTTTAATACTACGATTCCCATTTTTGTATTTTTCATCATGCAACGCGTGGATGTGGACATGTCGGTGTGGCCGTCACTGGAGGATGTCGTTGATGGCCGTCTGAGGCTGCGCGGCAGGAAGCTCCAGCCTCTCGCTCTCCGTCAGCTTCAGGGTTAAATGCTGGGCGATCTCGTTAGGATCCGTGTACAGAGCGGCGGGAACATTCTGAGGAGAAATACACACAGTATATCACGCAGTACATCACGCAGTACATCACGCAGTACATCACGGGAGTTTAAACGCACGTTCTGCTAACGAAGGCTTAATTATCGTCACTAAACAAAATAATGCAGTCAAACACATGGTGATATAGAAATGCAAGTGTCTGCGGTACAGTTTCTATTCTTACGTACATTTCACTGGATTTAGTGCGTTTATGTGGAAATAAATGGTATCGTTGGGATTGTTTCTTAAATGCAAAACATTGGTAATACACAAATGTTTTATACAAATATTGGAGTCGACCACTGTGATGAAAATGCATTCATTAACGACTTTATGTGAGAAAAGCGTAGACCAAATCCTGTCACGTCACTGGGTGGGACTAAGTGGCCACTTTATTAGGTACATCTGTAAGATCGAATGTAATAAATACTATCTTTGTAAAGATTGATAAGCAGCATCTACAGGGAAGAGGAAACATACTCATCTTTGAATTTGGGGTGTACTGTCCCTTTAAAAAAGGCCAAGACTGTGTTTTTAACTCAAAAACGTGACGTCTTTGTAAATGCGCCCTGTGGCTTGCCGTCGGTTGCGCGACGCGTCGGCGCTCACCTTCAGCTCTGCTACTTTGCTTTCCCTCGTGCTGAACTCTCGCAGCATGAAGTCCTTTCCGGCCTGGAATCACAAAGAGCATCGCCACAGTCAGCCACGTTCACATCGTACGACTTGCCCATTGTTAAAAACACGCACGCACGCACGCACGCACGCACACACACACACACACACACACACACACACACACACACACACACACACACACACACACACACACACACACACACACACACACACACACACACACACACACACACACACACACACACACAACTGAACTATTTGGTCCTGCCTGGAGGCAACCAACTTGCCTCGTGATACAGTCGCGTGTCGTTTATCCGAATCAGCACTCCGTCCACTCGTAGGAAGAAGCGCAGCAACAGGAAGAAGCTGGTGGGCATCACCCTCTGCATCAGACACACAGCGACATGTTACTTAAAACCTGTTGCTGCGTTGGCCGATCGGGCACCGGTTACACAGACTGTGTCCTCTCAAACGGGACTGAACCCGCTCCTGGTTTTGATCGTTAGTATCAGCCCGCTCGGCGCCGGCACACTCACAATTTTGACGCTGATCATCGAGACGCCGTGGTCGTGCAGCTCGTCCTCAAACAGCAGCACCTCGTCGAAGAACATGATCTGTTCCCGGGCCTTCAGCTTCTCCATGTCGATCCGCTCCGCCGTCTTGGTCGCCTTCGCACGAACGACAGGTAGAGGGGGATGAACACAGGTAACGCGGAACAAGAAGGTGTGGATGAAACTGTGTTACAACCTGTTTTTATTTTGATCGAAAAAGACCCACCTTCATCTGCATGCTGTCTCCTATGAGGGTGCCCCTGTAGTCGGTGGTGTATGTCCAGTCGTACGGTCTCACCACCTCTTTGGAGTGTTCAGAATCCGCTCTGGAAGGAGATCACAGAGGGTCTCGTTCAATACGCAGGTGGCATTCTTTGCGTCTCTGGTAATGAGCGGCTTCTTTTTTTTTTTTAATAATCACTTTTCAACACAACACTCCAAAAAGGGGAGTTTTCCTTCTTTAAGCTGTTCTGATGGCGTCCCTGCGTGTGATATATCCAGAATGTGCACAGACTGTAAAGTATTCTACCTGAGGGCAAAAACAACATCATATATATATATATATTTTTTTAAATGACACATTGCACGTTAACCAAACAATCCCCTCTGGGGCGCTAGTCTTGCCTGCTCTCCTGCCACTCCTGTGCACAGGCCACCTTGACGGCGTCCTCCATGTTGTTGACTCTCCTCAGGGCATCGATGGCGTTGAACTCGATGCCGTAGCCGTCTGTGTGCTGGATGCGCAGCACGTTGTCCCCGAACAGCATCTCCGGAAGGGAGGGCATGCTCATCTCCTCCGCTAACCTGGAGGGGCAAAAAAAAAAAAAAAAAAGATGACACCTATTCATTCAATTAGTTGACATAACTGTATGCAATGATGATGACAATGAGTTTGAAGGAGGAGGAAACTAGACCAGTACTGAGCTCTGCAGGTGTACGGGGACGCTTATAGTGCCATGTTTTTTTGGCTGCACTACTGTACATCAGTGCATCATTTTATACACAACTCAATAATAATAAAGAAATTATGCTATGCTGTGTCAAACGCACGACTTATTTGCACGACACCTGGGCTGCCCAATCCTTTGGAGGGCCCTCCTCGCCCACGACATAGATTATTAAAGCGAAAGGGCAAAAGACAAACCCATATGTGCTTCCTACTGTGCGGGGAGCCATCTCACCGTTCAATGTCTTTTGATTTCATGATGTGGTTTCTGGCAGCGGTCACCCTCCACGGTCCGAAGGTGAAGTCCTGCTTGCTGCTCTTGAAGCCATGCGACATCATGGTGGACAGAGAGGCCAACATCAACTATGGGGGGGAGAAAAAAAAGAGATCGGCTGTCTGTCGGCTGTCCCAACACACCTCCACCAGCCCAACTCCTCTAGGAGCTCAAGTCAACATGTAAACCACGCTGACGCAGAATGGGTCTGGTGTTGGTGTGACACACACATATACACACACACACACACACACACACACACACACACACACACACACACAGACAGACAGACAGACAGACAGACAGACAGACAGACAGACAGTTAATTCATTCATAACGTTAACGTTAGCCGGCTAGCTTAGTTAAACCAGGCCTGTATTAAAGAAAACCCGAATCAAACTTTTGAAAGAATCAGTTGCTAGTTGCCAGTGTTTCTGCTAATGGTGCAATTTGTTCAAATATCAGACTGTTGTATGAGGGGAGCCTCTGCTCCGTTGCCCGGAGAACGTGACACTACTTCCGGCCAACACAGCCGTCAAAAGCCGGCCGAGCATGACGAGCAGCCGTCGCCGCCAGAAACACTGCGCGTCGCCACGACTGTGCGTGAGCGCGCGCGTTAACAGAGAGAAAAATCTGTTTACCTTGGTGTTGTAGTCGACTGTTAGCTGTCATGGAGGCTACGTGAGTGCGTCGCTGTAAACTGTCCGGGTGGTTTTGCGACGCTCACGCGGAGCGTTCCGTTATTTCTTCGCGGTGTCCGTTTCCTGCTGGTACCGTCCTGTCCACTATTGTCATATATGTTATTTCAATAAATATCTGAGATTCAATTTCCATTTTTGCATTTTCTTTTGTATGCATGGTGATGTAACTATTGATATGAGACATTAGTGTTGCGTTCCTATTCTGATAGCCTAGTTTGTCTTAAACGGCTGAAAACCAACATGAAGTGTATTTATTTATTTTTTGTTTCTTATAATTCTCATATTATAAATTGTATCAAAGTACATGGAGAGTATGGAAATGAGAATAACTTAAAAATTAAAAAGGAATATCAAAAATCTGTATGAAATCTTTAAAAGGGAAGCGAAAGTTCGGCTTGATGGAAGCACTGGAGGGAAGAGCGTGGAGACTCCAGGGTGGATTTGAATAGTCCAACAAATTACCTCCTAACGTCTATTCCTAACCACTTTTCATTGACCTCTGTGGAAAACATCACGGGGTCAAGGAAAGATGGTTAGGAGAATTCATGAGGAGTTAGGAAAAGACAACCGCGGTGTTCAGGGAATCCGACTCCACTTTCACTAAGCTACGTAGCTATGATGCGACGGGAGACGCATGTTTGCAGTCTGCAGCGGTGAAACTACAATATTCCAAAGATGGACTACAAAAAAGCGCATCTTAGATCTTAGATACTTCGTCCGTGTGTTGTTACAGTGTTGCGTCACAACGACATAAACAACCCGGTTCATAGTATTACTTTATTAACAAGGTTGCAATATAAGTGAAAGAATGAATATAAAAGTGAAACCAAGGGATTGTCACGGAGAGTACAAAGCTACTAAACTGTCTAATTGTTCAGTTTCAAACATGCTGAATTAAATACTTCTCCCACTAACAATGTCTCATATCCCTCTTTGTTGTTATGGTTTATATGCAGATTATAATCTGATCATAACAATATGCAGACAATAGTTTATGAAACTCAGTGTGACCTAGAAGTGTTGACTTGATAGTGTTTTAAAATGGTAATGTTGATTGAAAAGATGATAATTAAAAACATGACTCAGACTGCAGAGCTCGTCCAGTTTAACCTTTTATCAAAGCTTCTGTAACTGAAGTCAGATAAAAGAATGAGGGCTGAGGCTGCAGTAAACACCAGAGAGAGCAGATCAAATACGGCACTTTGATCAGTTTACAGCAGTTTATGGCAACAGCAATGTAACGCTCGTAGTTTTCCAGCAGGTTTAACAGATTATTGAAAGTTCATTTCAGAGTTATGACAACGGTTATTTACATGATCTGCGTTTGTCTTCATGATTGTTTGTTCTCGTGAACGGCCAAATGATGCGTCACTTTAAATGTTACCGCCGCAAGGAATTGTGGGTCAGAATTATCTCCTTTCCTTTCGTAAAGGAAGGTTCAGTGGTTCCTATGCTAAAGGAGCTAAGTTAGGAAGCATTGAAGCTCCTTTCCTTTGCATTTAGAGAATTCGAACAGCTCTTATCATGGCGGCCACTTAGATACTTCCGGGTCATTTCACTCAGTTAGGAACCTTCCTAAGCAAAAAGGACTATTCGAACACAGCCTCCAGAATCACTTGGTGTCTCTCTTTAAGCATGGAAATGCACTTTCTCTGTGTCTTCTGTATCTGAGATTATCCTTTTTACACACAACAATTATTTACCAGCCAGAATTGATCGTGTTTAAGAAACGACAACTGACGCATTGACTATTGGTCATTTGCCCCGGGTTGTTCGAGAGGCACGAGACAGGAACATAAGTTGGGTGAGATGTATTTTCAATAGAAATTGAAAATAGAGGTTTGAAAACAGCACTGGAACCCCATTCATGCAGCTGAAAATATAATCCATAATGTATAATCTGTGGCAGTTAGAGGTAGCAGTCTAACTAGTGGCTTACTGACATTGTGTGTGTGTGTGTGTGTGTGTGTGTGCGTGTGGCCAACATGGTGTTGAGAAGGTGCTCACTCTCCCCTGTAGGTGGTGTGAGTCAGCCGCATTCACTTTCTTACTCAAAAGATATGAGAGACTATTCCACGGACTCTTCACCTGCAGGTGAGATAATAAATGGTGCGTGAAGCACTTGATTCATGTCCACCTGTAAGCGGCGAAGCGTTGGCAACAGCAAATCAGTGGCGGAGCACGTAGCAGCTAGTCTTATCAACATCCATTCCGCCCTCTTTTACCTCGCTTATGAATTCATGTACCTTTTTTTAATTCTATAAATGCCATATTAAGTCCATTTACCAAACCCTCCCAGTTCTGTCTCCCTAAAAACACCCGCTAAACACACACAGCCTCGCACAAACTGCACATTGTACTCCTCAGTGTTGCGAACGCAAGTTTCTCAAAAAGGCCCACGTAGGCTTCTCTCTTTTACTGACGTCCATCCAGACATAATTTGGTGGCTTCTTCTCAAATTAGCAACTCAAAATAAAGCCCAAATATACACCGTGCCATCGGGCACGAAAGCGGACCCTGTGATTAGTTCTGTCTTAGTGAGAGCAGGTTTCTTCAGGTCTTCAGGTCTGGTTTTACCACCACTGCTCCAAAGAGGCCAAAGTGTATCTAAACTTTGAACTTGGTAATATTAGTAAGTGGTCAATTTAATCCAGTATTTGTTTCTTAAAGCCAGACTTGGGTTTGGCTTCAGTGAGCTACGTGAGTGCCACTGAGTTGTCAAAAACTGCTTCTTCTGTGACTGTGACTTAACAAATTTGTGTATTCGGCACACTTTAAATCTGCAGTAATCATTAACTTTAATTGTATTTAATTCAATAATACATCACTCGTGGTGCCATCATCCTGGACAATAAGACACCTGTTTCATTGTTTTTCAACCAAAAACTGATAAATGCAGCTTGAAGGCGACCCTGTTACAGGATTTCTGAGCACTTTTTTCAATGAAAAGAAAATTAAATACTCTTTCCACAGCAGAGCAAACGACATTAGGTCCCTGCAATATGGTTGCAATCAGTATCACAATGTTAATATATATTTTTTTAGGCATCAACTAAAACATTACCTGTCTTAATTTTAAAATACGGCTTTTTAAGACCTTTTATGGCCTTAAGATCCCTGGGAACTTCTTTAAATCTTATACACCTTCATTAAATTTCCACTAAAGTCATGACCTTTGCACAGAGTTAGTTTGATAGGTGATTGAGGATTCACTGGCCAGCTCTAAGTATTTATTCTTTCACCCTGCACAAGATCTGCTTTCAGTTTCTTTTAGTCTTTTGTTATAGAGGGAGGGAAGGCATTCTTGCTGTTCAGCTCACAACACGAAACGTTATGGCTGACCGATGAGAGCTCCGATGTTTTCTGTGAAGCCCTTCTCTAATTTGTACTGTGGCTCCTTTACTCTGTTTCTGTAAATTAACTAAATTGGGATATATATAAGTACAGTCCATTTCATTTGATGATGACAGCCTCAAGTAGACAAGGAAAGAAAAAAAATAGTGCTCTTTAAAGTAACTACCTGTATGTCCTCCTCTCCTCTGGGTAACAGCTAAACATTCCATTATCCAAACCGCTTATCCTATTCAGGGTCACGGGGAGGCTGGAGCCGATCCCAGCTGACATTGGGCGAAGGCAGGGTTGACCCTGGACAGGTCACCAGTTTATCACAGGGCACACATAGAGACAGACAACCATTCACACTCACATTCACACATATGGGCAATTCAGAGTCTCCAATAAGCCTGAGCTGCATGTCTTTGGGCTGTGGGAGGAAGCTGGAGAACCCAGAGGGAACCCACACTGCCACAGGGAGAACGTGCAAACTCCACACAGAAGGACCACCCGGGATCGGGGATCGAACCCCGGGCCCATCTCGCTGTGAGGCGACAGTGCAGACCACCATGCAGCCCTTAGCTAAACATGATAGAGAGTGTTGTTTTTCTGTGCAGGCGTTACTAATGAACCATAGATGAGCCTACCTGTACATGCTTCATCCACCCTCATCCAGGCTCAGCTTCATCCTCATCCTCTGTGGGGAAGCTGCTGTCTGGATTTCTGCACACATCAAAACTTGAATCTCTTGAATCCTAAAGTCTAATGGGACAGATCGTCAAAACAGCAAAGTGATGCAACACCTACCTAATGAGACACTTTTTCTTTTCCTCGGAGATTTGGTTTGGGCCACCGTCACTGGAGCCTCATTAGAATATATTTTTTCCTTTTTCTGGTCTTCTTCTCCGCACAGTCTGGGTTTCTGCACAGATCAAATGCTGTTTAAATCTCTTGAATCCAACAGTAGCAGCACAATGTTATCAAAACAGGAGAGTGACATAACACCTACCTGCCGTCACTCTCTGGATACTTTATTAATCCTGCAAGGGGAAATTCTTTCGCTACGGTAGCATTTATACATACAGGTAAAGCAATATTAAATATAAAAATGCACAATATAGCCAAAAAATAGAATAGAATAGAATAATTGTACTGAGATCCATTGAATAGGAGTCAAAGCTTATCCAGCTATTTGAGTCAGTATCAGACCAATATCATTATCTGTGTCTGTGCATCTCTGATTTGAACAGCACAATTTTATCAGTACAGACGAGCTAAATAAAACCGACCTTCATCCGCTGGGCGAGGCTACAAAAGTGGCCCACGTCCTTTTATTTCATCCTCACTAGACGGAGCTTGGACCGGAGCCTCTTTTGGGTCATGAAGCTGGCTCATCTTCATCTTCTTCCTCTCTGGCGAGCTGCTGCGTATAGTTCTGCATATGTTTTGTATATGTTTGAATCTCTTGAATTACGTAAGAAAGTAAAATGTTATCAGTAAAGATAAGCTAAATTACACCTACCTTCACCCGCTGGGCGAGGCTAGAAAAGTGGCCCACGTCCTTTTCCTCTGAGGCTTAGCTGGGGCCGCGCAACCTGAAGCCGCAGCTGGAGCCTCTTTCGATGTTTGAGGTAACTCTGATTAAAAGGAAAATATGCTGTTATAATGCTCGCAAAGTTAAGGAAAGCAATGGTTCAAGTTCACCTAAAAAATACTGATTTCATTTCCCCTAAGTAGATCATAAATTTCACCCGCCCGCTTTCCCAGCACGAGAACTTCTTGTAAAACATTACTCCTTTATTTCAGATCAGACTTAAATACACTGAAGTGATTTCAAAATGAACTTGCAGGCTGTTGCACCAGCTGTGCATAAGTTCAAACTTATTCATGGCCTATTTTGGGGTGCTATAATTAAGCCTACCTGCGTCGCGAGTCTGGATGAAATCCATCTGTTCACGAGGTCTTTTCCTCGTGAACAGATGAGCTGAGCTGACGGCCGCCGGTACTCATGGACGGAGAGGCTGCTGGAGACGGCCCTCGCAACCTCCGGTTTGAGGGGACGCTCTTGGCCACTGTGCTAAGCGGGAGAGACCTTGCCGGGGTGTTGTGCTGGTTCAGGCTGGCGGTGCCGGTGGAGGCCTGAGGGTTCAACCGAGGCTGCTGGTCCCTTAAGTCAGAGCTCAGACTCTGATCTCGACAGACTTCCATCATTCCACAGCCGGATTTCAAGCTGGAAGAAAATCGATTAATAAAAAGCAGCATTCATCAATCCGCCCCCGCACCAGCGCAGAGATTCTTCAACGCATTCTAATGTGGACTCACTGGAAGCTGTTGGGGTAGCTGTCGGCGAGGTCGCTCACGGGGATGAATGGATGGATCTTTGTGAAGCTGGCTGGGCGTTATCCGTTTATCAACGTCCAGATGAAGCATCGTCTTAAGCAAATCCACAAAGTTAACCTGGTCTTCCATTTCTGCCATGGTGTCCTCATCTGACAGCTGGAAGACTGGTCTAATCTGAATCAGAATTAATCACAAAGGTCAGTCAAATCTGTTAGTATTTAGCTTCGTAGTTCGTGGTAATGGATTTCTGGCAAATATTCTCACGTTAAAGAACCAGAAATGTGATTTTCCAAATGGGACTTCCTACCTTCTCTACCTCTCGCACCCAGCAATTTGTCCACATTAAAAAGGCGTCTGAAGAGAACTAACACAATAAGTGCCATTGGCTGGAAAGACATACAGGTAAAGGAAGACATTCTAGGTGAAAGCCACTGAGTGTTGGTACCTTTAATCTCCACCAACATCCTCGGCCCGTCTTTCAGTGGAAAAACATGAGGTTTTGATGCCCCTGAGTCTGCATTATATGTTGTAGCTGTTGGCACAACACAAAGTCACAAAGTCAGTTCCACTTGGCACATTACAATATTAAGATTTTTTTTAGTTCTCCAACAAGTATCGTAGAAGAAAAAATTGTATGCTGTTACTGACTAAATTAAAGAAATAGTTTGACATTTTGGGAAATGCAGTTATTTGCTTTCTTGCCAAGTATTATATGTAAAGATGTCTGATGTCTGTGCATTAGCTATGGAGCTGGAGCCAGGCTAGGTGTTTCTCACTGCTTTCCCTGTTTATGCTAAGCTAATCTAATCGCCTCACGGCTCTACCTCCATAACTAACTCACAAACTTGAGAGTGGTGTCTATCTTCTCATCCAACTTCTGGAAAGAAAGCGCGTACAAATGTTCCTCTAAGATGCTGTTTAAGCGACTGCTCCTAACCCAAACTAATATAAAGTGTTAGCATGTCCTGGTACACAGTGATGTCGCTTCTCATCCCTTATACACAATAGATGAAACCTTTTTTTTATGATTTCTTCAACATAAAACACTGACCATGTGCTTTTCGATGCTGCCAGGCTACAGCACGAAGCCCGGGATCAGCGGTGCAGCAAAGCAGCCCAAAGACCACATGTCAATGGCTGTTGTGAAGGGAAGTCCCAGGGTGACCTCTGGAGACCTTAGAGAACAAAAATAAATATTAGTTTTTTTTGCTTGGGCTGCTTTATTAGAAATATAATATAAAGCCATAACTGCGCAATATTATGAATTACTTACCTGTAGTAGCGTGGCTGCATGTATGAGCCCTGATCAGTCTGAGAAACACCACGGGCCAAGCCAAAGACAATCATCTTAATCTTCAACGGCTGGTTTACATGGTCCACCATCATGATGTGGTCTGGCTTGAGATCAGTGTGTGCAACTCCTAGGAGTTGCAGAGTTGTGGCCATCTGAAGGTCATTAATTAATCATGCAAGATCACCGTAGTCCACACCAGATCAGGTGATATTTTCTTTGCTTTGTTTTCAAGACATTTGAGGGTGAGTGAACCCTGTAAGATCTGAGCTCGGTGTCCTTTCAGGGCAAATTACTTATTTACAGAACTAGAAACTCCCTAATGTAGTGGAATACAGTCCAGTACAATAGTACGTCCTTTTGTCCACCAAGTAGACAAAATTATGGAAGCAAAAAACGGCCGCGCTAGCATTTTTATTTTTGATGCCGTTAACTTGAAATGGCTATTTAATTATTTTGTTATCTCGAGACAATAAACTTTTTATCAAGAGAAACGAAACATTGCTTCCTCTTTAGATCAGGACCTCAATGCCAGTATGCACAGACGACTGCGGTCAAGCCGCTGTGGTAGGATCAGCTAACGCTAAAGTGTTAATGCACCCACACTGAATGCATTAAATCAGCCAGACTGCGCTGACGATAGACTTTAAAGAAGTCTGAATATAAATTGTTTAATATATAAAGGCTATATATAAAAAGTCTCTGTTTACATTCTTTGGAAATGATAACTAGCAAATTGGCAAAGTTAGCAGTACAATACACATGTGACTACGTTTGGTTTTCCAAATAAAGTATTCTCAAAGGGTAGAAAACATGTCCATTTACCACTAAAATGTGAGGGAGATGTCTTTATTCCTTCATTTTTCGGGTTCTTGGGGGAAAAAACTGAATGAATAATAATGACTGATATTTAGTTGAGTTGAGGACATCTCTTACTACATACAGACACAAAATCAAACTTTATCAACTTGGAGATATTACAAAGTGAAAGTTCCACATTTCGATCCTATACTCTAATTAATTTCATGACCATACATGTATTTTATATCCTTTGTTAAAACCTTATTTTGAAAACCGGACGTAGTCACGCGTCTCCTTCAGCTTACTGATCATCTCCATAGACTGCATACAGAGACTGTTTATGTCCAGTCTTTTAATGTTATACTCTTTCTATACAGAAGTCTTGTCAGCTTGATACATGCTGGTATTGTACAATCTTTTTTTCCCCCCATTATCGTTATTTCAAGGTAATATAGTTCGCTTTCCCGAGATAACGAAATTATGAACTTGTGATCTCGATATAACGTTAGTAAAAACATTATTGCTAGCATGACAGCTCTTGGCTTCCATACAAATAACAAAAACGTCTTACATTAAAATACACTGCAATACGACCACAAAAACGACTTTCCTCACAAATTCTCAATTATTGACCGTTCACCAAAGCCCTTCCTGTCACACCTTGGTAGCCAGGGCTATAGTTACATCAGTCATTAACAAGTGATGATGCTGACTGTTTTTGCCTGGGACATGGAGCTTTCAGCTTACTTTAAACTCGCTGGCGGAAAAAATGGCGTAATCACGGCAGGCAAGTGGTTGGCCGCTTGTTCGAGGACCTCTGAATTTTTGTAACTTGGCGCACGCGATCACGTGACTGTCACAAATAGTTCACCTGATAAAAACACTGTTTACATGTCTAGTGATAATACAAAGAAGGCCAATTCGTTTTGAGATGCTTCAGCAACAGGAGGTCTTAAAAATCTTCATTTGAGTAAATCCAAATAGTTTTTCAACCTTTGTTTCTTTCTAATGCGTATAATACTTGACCTTTTTCTTTACAGGGCTTGTATGAAGGCAATAAAGTAGTCCATGAATATGAGGTATGAGTTTACAGATAATTACAATCCCTCCTCGGCATTGTGGAGGCTGGTTTAGGGCTTTTTGCCGGTTACACCATACAGTCTATATATCTCTGAGTTACACTCGTTGACTTTTTGATTCCTACGCCCTCTGGAGTTTCGTAGAATAATGCAGCGCATAGAGAATAAACGTGACCGTTGGTGCTCTGAGTCTGAGGCGGTTCGTGCTACGGCGCCAAGCGCGATTATAAACAAAGCTTCAGCCTCTGTGTTTTAACATATGATGTTGCTGCCAAGTGCATATTTCAGACACCTTTTACAGGGTTCAGGTTTAAAAACCAATCAGCTGTAAATATTAAACGGGTCGGCTTGGAACTTATTTAAGCTAGGTTAAGAGCTGCTAGCGATACTCGTCGTTTCAGCCAACAACGTAATTTTTGCAAATGTGCCACACAAGACTAGAAAAAGTTACAGTGTCAGGTCTGGAGTGTCCACCTCCTATTTTTCTTTTACATAAAAACCTACCTGCTGCAGAAGTCTTTTCCAAAGACGCCCTCCCCCAGACAAGACAAAACCAAGTACTCAGAGGACCAGTGTAGTAAAATTGCCAACAATAGGAACTTGGCCTTCATGGCTTTCTGCCAGAATGTTTTTAGGTGTAGGTGTGTTGCGTAAATCTGAGGAGATTTCTGGATGTGCAAACAGCCCTGTGCCCCTCCCAATATCATCAGCTGACAGTCAGATGTTTTGTTGGGTTGATCTGATGTGATGACCTGTAAGAATTGGACTTTGAACAAACCTCGCCAGCAGATTTGATCCTGCAATGGCTCAACTAAGCATCCATTGAGATCGGCTTGTGTACTCGATTGTCTTCATTGTGTTCATGTCTGTCGTGTCGACCACCATCTGTCTGAGACGTGATGCCGAGCAGCGGAATTCTTTGGATCAGGGTGCATAGACACCCAGTTTGAATATGGCTTTTCCCTCATGGCTTCTACGACTGTATGTTGTCAAAAGTCACGACACCTTTTCTCCCTCTCTCACACGTGTGTTGCCAATGAACGGTGTAATCTAATAAAGAATGGTTCACAATTTAAAAAACATAGAATCAAAACCTGCAACCACTTTCAAAAGGATTGACAGCCCTCAAATACACTCAGAGACAAGTCATGTAAATAATTAATGTGTTATAATGCTGTAAATGTTAACATCAGTAATGTTTGTAAACATGGGAAGGCTTACATTTTCAATTATGATGAGAGAATATTTTTATTATTATTATTTCGTATCTACAATATGAGCCAAATACTTCAGTAACACTTAATATTATTATTTGTGATTATTTGTAATTTATTGGGTCTGGTGAGGTTGTATCCTGCTATAAACCAAAGATGTGGTTCAATAAATTGCATCTATTAAATAACTATTAAAATAAAAAATACACAAGCAGCCTGAACAACAAAACTTGGTGGTTTTGGGATATAGTGCTCCACTTCACTCTCATGAAACTTTAATCACCTCTGGATGCTGTGATGATTCAATCTTGATCAAAATTGGTATTTTTAAAGGACAGTATAAAAATGAAAAAAACAAAAGCATATGCTCTTGATGCTGCAGCACAGGCGCGGACTAAATGTTAGAAGTGAACAGAACACGTTGTTTTTTTTTTGCCGTATAGAAATCGCCTCGCTTATCTATAATTCAGATCAGGGGGAGCGGCGTTGAGCACACGGTAAAACGTGTGCACCCTCTGCACCCGAAGGACACGGAATTTGCGGCAGGAGGAATCGCATGCGGGTGCCCTTAAAGAGGGCGCGTGAACGGTGATCCAAATCAGTCGGCTGCACCGTGGACCATGTGTGCATGCATCCTCCCTTCCCTCCCATTCAGCTGTTTTAAAAACGACCCCCCCCCCCTTCCCAAATCCTGCTCCCGCTCTGAGTGCAGTCATTTCTAGTGCAGAGAAATGTCCCTGGTGACACTGAGGGATGACGCAGGCTCTCTCTTCCTTTCTCTGTTCCACTACACCCCCCCCAGCCCCCCTCCATCACCCCCTCCCCCTTTCTCACCAACACCATCTTTTCCCTCTTTTCACTTGCTCTCCCCTTCTTCTTCTTTTTTTTTTTTGCTCTGGCACTCCCCCTTTCTCCATTTCCTCTCCCTCTCCCCCACTCCTCCTGCTGTCTCTCCCCCCTCTTCCTCCTCCTCCCCCTCCTCCTCCTCTCTCCCTTCCTTCCTTCTCTCTCCCTCTCGCTCTCTCTCTCTCTCTACTCCGGCACTGCAGTGCTGATTGTGATTGCACACACACACATACACTCGCGCAAGCATACACGCACACACACACACACACACACACACATACACGTATACACACACACACGCACACACACACAGGAGCGTAGCTGAGAGGCAAGGACTGCAGCAGCATGCACCAACCGCGGCTGAGCTGTTCGGGGACACGAGGAAGGGGGAACTGAGGAGAGGAAATAGTGTGCTATCTCACAGCAGCCTACGTGGGCATCTTTGCAGCGGCCGGGAGCGATGCATTTCAAGAGCGGATAGCTTATGTTATCCGGCCTTCCCCCCTGCACTGCCTCTGCATCCCGTTCACCCTGCTCCTCCCACTCCAAGTCTTCCTCCTCCTCCTGTCTACAGCATCATTACACCGGACTACAGATTGACCGGGACTGGTCGAGCGGCGGATGGTCAGGTTTGCCCCGGCTGGAAGACACCTCTGTGGCTAAGCTACATCTACACCTCCGCTGACGGCTGGATTGTAATCGACATCCGGAGCTGGAAGACGAGCCGACGAGCCAAAAGGAGCCTCGGATGTGTTGTGTCATTTCTTTTACCAGCGTTGTCATTTGGCGCATTTGCTCTCTTTCGCTGCTTGTTTTTTTGCCTTCTCTGAGACTGGCTAGCAGGCACTGCAGCATCAGGACCGCAAGACCCATGAAGCAGTAGGGCATGAGGACCCAGGGGCGACCCAAAGGAAGGGCTTGAGTGCTTCCATTGCTACCACTGCTGCTGAGGTGCTTATCTTGATTTTTTTATTTTTTTTTCCTCCAGAAAAGGGTGTCTGGTGGGGGTTGGGGTGAGTGGTGACAGCACAGGTACCCAGGCCCCTGCAGAGCAGAGCAGAGTAGAGCGGGTGGCTCTTGCATAGAGGAGGCAGGCAGGACGTCCTGTGGGAAAGAGGGGGGAGAAGAAGGGCCGGCTCGAGCGTTGGGCTCCTGATGGTGGCTATTTTTGTCTCCCCTATCTGAGTGATTGGGACAGCGGGTGGAAGAGAAGATGCTTATGGCCCGAGACACGGCGCGGGACGAGGCTCAAAAGCTACACAGGAAGTGGCTGAAGCACCAGGCCTTTATGGCGGAACTGGCCCGCAATAAGGAATGGCTTGCCAAGATCGAGCAGGTGAGTGGAGGTGACCAGGGCATGATGATGGAGGGAGGGAGGGAAAGAGGGAGGGAGGGGAGGCATGGATGGGGGAGGTCGGACGGGCCGGAGCAGGTGAGAGCATGGCATGAGTGACAGTGGGTGTGGTGGCAGTGAAACGGTGATGAGGTGGGAGAGAGTGTGAGAGATGTCATCACTCAGCTTTTCATTTCATCACTTTGCCCGGGGACATCCTGAATTACGTTCTCAAGGTTACGTGGCCATGGTGGCGGTGTTGTTCCGGTTCACAGGTGGTACGATCCCCCCACACACCCCACCCCCACCTCCCCACCCCCCATGGTTCTCTGGTGTCTCTGCCCAGAGGTGAGACCACCTGGATTTCACGGCTCCGTTATGGAGGTTACAGTGAATCACACAGAGGACACTTAAAGCTCCGCAGCAGTGGAGGCCAAACATACAGAGGATGCCGGTTCCTTTCGTGCCCATGTATATACAAATGGTGTCCGTTAGGAACAAATATACATAGTCAGCTCACATCATGAACACCCTTTTTTTTTCCTTCTTTTTGGCCCCACATTCCCATCATGCTTTGCTACCCTGACAGAGCAACCGTCCCATCCACACGGAATGTTCTCCATGCCCTCTGCCTCGATGGAGCTCTGGTGGGCTCTTTATTAGTCGATGAGACCGCCTCCATCTCTGCTGAAGTCACCCAGTCCAACATGTCGCTGCTGTCGATCAGAAGGCTGTGATGATCGGCTCGGTCACACGTGAAGCTGCTGCTGATGAGGCGGACATGTGGAGAACACGAGATTATTTCCATAATGTGGAAATGTGCATCGTTCATCACGGTGTAACCCCCTCTGATGCTTTGAAACCATTGAAACAGAATCGCTGACTTCAGAGATCCACTGTGTTATAATTGATTCAGATTGATGAGATCTTTGGGATTTGGTTAAACCAGGAAGTGCTTTCAGCCCTCGAGCGTCATGCGAAAGACAAGAAGCCAGAAAGCCCTTTTGCAACTTGAATCCTATAATTCACCCATTTTCTATAAATACTCATTATTTTCTCATTTCTGCAGGTTAATGAGCACATTATTTATGTCCTTTCATGCATTCTAGAGGACCAAAAAGCTGCACCAGGGCAAAATCAATCAGTGCACAATGATTTATGGTGTAAAGTGTGTGCGTTTCTTTTTTAAATATTAGATAATCAATTTGCTAATCTAGAAGCAAACGAGTGGCTGCTGTCAGTCCTCTAGCTGCACCGGTGTGACTGAGACATGACGAGTGGCTCCTGGACACACGTTTCAAAGGAAAATGCTGAATAATGTGATGGCAGTGCTGGTGAGGTTCATCAGACTGTGACCTTGCTCAAATGTATTTACATCTCCGATAACATCCTGAGAGGTTTTGTTGACATTTCCAACCGTTTTAATTATTAATTCTTTATTGAATACATTAAAAAATTCATTAGGCTGTATAGATTTTTACACATTCATGTTTTTGTAGTATATACGGTATTATTAAATATTCATACGGTAGCGGCGTAACTAATTATAACCATGGCCCGTGAAGACAAGGCCCACCGCTGCATGTGACCTAATGAGGAAGTCCTCATTAGCCGTCACCGGGTTCATCACAGTCCAGACCCTCCCGATTGAGCCGGCAGACACCTCCTCTTGGTTCAGTCACGATGCAAAGGAGAGAAAAGAGGACTTTGTGCCGGCAGCTCAGTGTGTGCAGATGCGTTTGTGCTTTGAGTGGATGAGTCTTTTCTTTATTTTGTTTTTGCTACAGACTGTTCCCAGGTTTTAGAGCCTGTGCAGCCATATTCATACGTGTTCTCAACAGTGTTGCGTCCCGTGGCTTCATAGTTCAGGATATTACGATTGTGATATTACGACATTACAGTCGGTTTTTATTCACGGTGGGCACAACATTTTTTTTTTGACAGTGTCAAAAGGGGAGAGGCTCGTGTGTGGGAGAGTTAATAATCAAATGTGGCAACATTGCTCAAATGGAACTATAAAAGATATAATGTTGTCAAACAGATCCGTGTTTGGAGCTCACCATGAGTGCTACTATTTAATGTCATAATAACGCCAATTTTAACATTCACTGGGAATTAAAAAAATGCAGGCTACAAGACTCTGGATGTAACTTGTTACCTGAGCCTAACGTGGTTTGCCAGATCTATTTTTACACTTACGTTTTCTGTTTCTGTTTTCCTATAATGTGGCGCTGAAACGATTAGTCAATTTAAGGATTAGTCAATTGATAGAAAATTAAGCTGCAACTGTTTTGATCACCGATTAATCGCGTTTCCGCGCAAAAATTCCGACCATTCTCTGGTTCCAGCGGCTTTTCAGATGCAGGGATTTGCTGCTTCTCTCCGTTTCATAGCATTGTAAACTGAACAGCTTTGGGTTTGAGGGGGAAAAGCAAGTCATTTGAAGCTATAGGATTCAGGCTTTAGGGAACGGTGACGGCCTTTTATCCCTGATTTCTGACATTTTATAGACCGAGCAATTTATTGAAATAATCAAGAAAATAACCAGAAGATTAATCAATAATGCACTGTGTTCGTTGCAGCCCCGACAGATAATCAAATGGTGGAACAATGACATTTTCATATATATATATATATATATATATATATATATATATATATACATACATATATAAATACATAAAAAGCCGACTTGGTGGGACCGCTGTCAACATCCTCATCATATGCCTGTTATTATCTTCATCACTGGTGAAATAGAATGAAATGATTCATTCAACAGAAGCTGGACACTTGAGTTGGTGTCTGCTCAGCACACATGACTTTATTATCACAGATAACTGAAATGTGCACCATATAGTAGATGTGACTGGGTTTGAAACATTTCTTCATTTAATTAAATTAACAGCTGTATTCAGTGTTTGTTTTTTTAAAAGACAAATAACCTGTTCAATAGTGCAGTTTATATGCAGCAGGCAAACACTTCTGAAGAGTGAAGGCAATGCTGAAGTGTGTTAAACCTGCATTCTCTCTAATGGCCATCGGGGGGCGACTCCTCTGGTTGTATAGAAGTCTGAGAAAATGACTACTCCGTTCTTGATTTATTACCTCAGTAAACATTATAAACATGAGTTTATGGTCTCAATCTCTAGTTTCAAGTCTTGATCAATAGAGCATGATGTTCATTTAGTAAATTATGGTCCATTTAGAGTCAAATAGTCCATAAAGCAGGCTTTGCTTTAGGGCGGGGCTACAAGGTGATTGACAGGTCGGTGCCCTACCAGAGCCCTAAAGTCTCTACATCACTCCTCCACAGTCCTAATATGGTCACTTACGTTTACTGTTTGCGAAAAGTCAAGATGGCGACGGCCAAAACGTCGAACTCGAGGCTTCAAAACGACAGTACTCAAACCAACGGGTGAGGCCACGACGACTACATCCACTTCTTACATACAGCCTATCATTATATGGTATGCATCTGGAATCACACTTATAACCAATAACCTTTAATATACGTGCACAATATTTTAATATTTTTCCATAATAATAAAAAGTTATCACGAGACTCTGATCACAGAGAGCTCCTCTAACTTTAACTACATCTCAGCTTGATATGAAAATGGACTGAAACATTACTTCTGAATCATCAGCGTATTTGAATAACCTTTAAAGCCAAATGCCAGATAAAACCAACTGGGAGGATTGAGAGAAAGATGGCCGCTCCACAGAGGTTGTCTCTCCCATGCTGACCGACACAATTTCCCAAAGTTCCTGTGTATGTAGCCGTGTACAGACGGCAGCAGAAAACACTCATGTCTCCGCGACCCTGCTAGCATCCCATGATCTAGCCCCATGTCTCTCTCTCTCCGTCTGTCCGTCGTCACCTGAGAGACGGAGAGAAAAGATGACGCCGCGTGCTGCCGCGGTCGGAGAACTCCGCGTCCTTTTTTGGAATGGTTCCCGCCCCTCACCTCTGTTCTCTCAGTACTTACTCAGCACATGAAGCTGGGCGTGCACAGCTCCGGGCCGACTTGTGTGTGTGTGTGTGATTGTGTGTGTGTGTGTGTGTGTGTGTGTGTGTGTGATTGTATGCGTGTGCGTGTGCGTGTGCGCGTGTGTGTGTATATATGTGGAGGATCTGTGGGTGCTTCTCTGTTACAGTGAGAGGACTCATGGCCGACCTTGTGCCGAGCCTCAGCGTGGGCTCAGGGGTCAACGCACAGACAAACCACGGGCCTGTCCGCCTGGAGCACATGGATCAGTGGCTGAGTGATAAACACTGCACCGCTCACATATTCACACATGACGAAATATTGGGGGCGTCTTCATGTTTAGGTGCTGCCCTTTTGAACGGTCGAAATAAATTAAAAAAAAATTCCATTTTTAATCTTTATCTTCACCTTCCTTTATATGTGACTTGAGACAAAAGAGGGATGATGGCTTCTCCTTAAGACGTGCATTTAGCATATATTTTTATTATTATTAATTCTTCTATTTTTATTTGTATGATAATAAATCCCAGAGAGCCCAAATTTAGAATCCATCTCTCAGCAGGCCATTGTCACTGAGGACATTTGCAAACCAGGCGCCAGAATATA